>CM017194.1:18364386-18953713 GCA_004837865.1 Musa balbisiana | reverse complement strand
AGCGAATGTCCCCACCAAGCAAAGAAGAAACAACCCTAAGAGACCAAGGCTTTAAACAAAAATTGGGACGACTCAAGTGTATTTCGAGCAGGGAGTCAAACTAACAAAGAGCAATTTGATCACTATGCATAATGGCTATCGGAGATGAGGTAAGCAGTTATTAGATGTAAATTTATCTTTTGATGAATTACTAAGTGCTTTCATGACTTATTTGATGATGTAAATTCATTAGTAAAAAAATATAAAACTATTTAAAGCAAGGAGCATCGCTCTCTTATTAGAGATTGTATAGATAAAAGTGAGCCTGATGATCGTTAGGCTCCATGCACAAACAATGTGATGAATTAGAAAAGTGCTTTTAAAAAGGAAAAACATGGAACCCTTAGAAAAATTTGAAATTGGTAGAAATCCTTAAACATGATTTTCTTGCAAGTAAGGATCATGTTTTCCATAGAAGTATGATGGAATCAGCTTTGTGACTAATAATAATAAAAATCCAACCATCTTATTAAAGGCCTAACTTGCATGTTCCACCCCCCAATAAAGTCACTTTTATTACAAATTTGAACATGTTGCTTATAATGTCATTTAAAGGAGATATAGTCCACACAAATAATTTGGGTTCCTAAAGGACACGTAAAAAGCTTATACAAATGATAAGTTGAGTAGGATCGATTTTGAGGCACCCAAGGTTCAAATGGGTACCTAAAACTTCATCCTTTTTATAGAAATGTTTATTCATCACAAGTAGGAGCAGAGATGATACTTGATAGTAGATGATCAAGGGACATGACCCAAGATCTATCTTATTTCTCTAAGCTCAAATGCAAACAGATTTTTATAGTGGTTTGGTCGTCGTGACCTACATCCACCCTACCAATTCCTCTTCTATTGAGGCCATCGGCATCCACTATTGATCTTCCTTCAATAGGCGAAGACCAATCACCTTTTACAGCTCTTTCTCCTTTTATCAGGTTTAGGAGATAACCCTTACACCCCCACTTATTCCTCTCTTAAACTATACTAACACAGATCTTTTGAGAGGAGTCTACACAAGATTACAACAATGTTTCTTTTCTTTTTCACTCTTAATACTTGTATTTGATAACCAGGGATGAGAGATGTATTTATAGGTCTCAAGTTGATTCAAACTTGGAGCCTAGAAACATATCTTCCCGGGTTTCCTAGGTCCTAGTGGTACTATCGCCTATGTTGGGCGGTACCATCGCCTACAGCACTGACACTAGGTGGTACCACCGCTTGGAAGACTGTGTTTGGGTGGTACCACCACCTAAACTGGCAGTACCACTGCCTGACACTATCTCAGAGATTGTGCCATGATGGTTTTGTTGAATCTCATATTTTGATAATGAAACCAATTGATAAGTTTTATGTTTTAATCTATGTTTTGAGTGAGGTAGGATGCTTCAATCAGGGAAAGACAATTAAAGTAGGAAGAATCATGTTGAGTCGAAGGAAAAGATGTCAAAAGATTGGACGTCGAGCCGGAGGATCGATCGACGTATCGACAGAAGGTTTTGGGCCATGGATTTGGGAATTGCGCCAAGAAGAGCAGATATTATGCCAAGGATATCAAAGTTGCGGAGTCAATCGACCAATTGGGCAATAGGCCGCAAGAGAGGATGATGCATCGAAGAATCGGATAAAGCGTCAAGGGACCAATGACATGCCGGACAACATAATTAATGCTTGGTATTAATTGTCTAGATCGAAGTATGTTTTTATATGCAAGATTAACTACGATAGCAAGGCATAAAGTAAAATGAAGTCCTAGAGTTAAGAATGCAATTTCGTTGAGAGTTCTAGAGTTCGTTGGAAGTCCGGACATTCATCGAAAGGTCTACCGGAATTGACCGAGAAGTCCTAGAGCTTGCCAAAGAAGCTCATCAGAACTCACCAAAAAGATCGTCGTGAAGTCCAAGAGCTTACAGGAGTCCGCCGGAAACATTGCTAAGAGATCGTCGGAAGATCGCTGGAAGCTCACCGGAAGAAACTAGACTTATGGACTTGTTTAGCTTATAATATGTCTTAGGAATCGTAGTTAGCACGTAATTGGGTTTGGATTTGGGCCAACTCAATTAGGGGTCAGTTGGGCCCATATAAGGACTGTGTTGGGCCTAATGAGAGGCCCAAATAGTGTCCCAAGATGTGACACCAACGTGGCACAATCTTCGAGACTGTGTCAGGCGGTGGTACCGCCCAGACACAGCCTCCGAGAGGCTGCAGGCAATGGTATGTGGTGGTACCGCCTAGTGTCAGGCGGTGGTACCACTTAGTGTTAGGCGGTGGTACCGCCCAGTGTTAGAACTGTTGGGCGATGGTATCGCCGAGCACAAGCGATAGTACCGTTTGCACCTGGGATGAGATATTTTTAGGCTCCAAGTTTGAATCCACTTGAAGCCTATAAATACCCCTCTCATCCCTGGGTAAAATAGAAAAGCACATAGAATTCAAAAGTAAGAAAACGTTGCTGCAATCTCTTGAGAATCCTCCTTTTCTACTTTAAGTTTAGATTTCTGTTTAAGAGAGGAGTGAGTACTTGTAAGGGTTGTCTCCTAAACTTGTCAAAAGGAGAAGAGGGGTGTAAAAGGGTAGTTGATCTTTGCTCATTGAAATAAGATCGATAGTGGATGCCGGTGGCCTCGACGGAAGAGGAATCAGAGGAGTGGATATAGGTCAACAACGACCAAACCACTATAAATTGGTTTGCATTTCTCTTGTGCAATTTACCTTACTGCAAATCTCTTTACTTGCTTACTACCTTCAATACATTTAGGAACACAAGATTTCAAGTTATCTTCTAAGTTCGGTTTTTATTGTATGAAGATTTTACGAAACCGACGTTTTTACCGCTGCACTAATTCCCCGCCCCCCCTCTTAGTGCTGACCCCGTTCCTAACAATTGGTATCAGAGCCTCATGATTTCTTATTTGGTTTAACACCCAAGAGAAATGGCTCTTTTCAGCTTTCAAGAGGGTTACTCTCTCATTCATCCTCCCTTCTTCAATGGGATGACTACACATATTAGAAAACTCGAATGAGAGTTTTCTTGCTTTCTTTGGATTTGAACTTATGAAACATTATCGAATCTAGTTTTAAAAGGTCTTCTCTTCCACTGAAAGATTGGAATGATTTAGAGAAGAAGACTTTTTCTTTAAATGCTAGAGCTATGAACGCTCTATTTTGCGCCTTAGATAAAAATGAGTTTAATCGGGTTTCTACTTGCAAAACGACTTTTGATTTATGGCATACTCTCGAAATCACACACGAAGGCACGAGTAGAGTAAAAGATTCTAAAATCAATCTTTTAATGCATGATTTTGAACTATTTCGAATGAAACCAAACGAAACCATTGGAGTCATGTACACCCATTTTACGGATGTCGTTAATGGTTTAAAAGCACTTGGTAAAAGTTTTTCGAATTTTGAACTTGTTAACAAAGTTTTACGTTCACTTTCTAAAAATTGGGATTATAAAGTGTTGAGTCTCGGATTTTGATGATGAAACTAATTGATTGTGTTTAGATGTTTAACTGTATTTTGAGTGATGCAGGTCTACTCGATTAGGATTAGACAGTTGACACAGGAGGAATTGACGTTGCGCCGGAGGAGATCACGTCAGGATATTGGACGGCAGAATGCTTCGGACGTTGGGCATTGGGCCAAGGAGAGCAGAATTGCACCAAGGATATCGGGGTTGCAGAGGTCAACCACCGATTGGGCAATAAGCCGCAAGAGAGAACGATGCGCTGAAGAACGGACGAAGCGCCAACCAATGACGTGCCGGGCAACAGAATGTCAATTCGCGTTGTAATAATTGTCTAGATCGGAGTAGAGTTTTAGCTTGTGTGTGTAGGATTAACTACGATAACGATGAAGACATAAAGCGAAACAAAGTGTCGGAGTCAAGCGCGAAGGATTCGTTGGGAGTTCGAGAGTTCGACGGAAGTCTGAAGGTTCATCGGGAATGCTGTCAGAACTAGCCGAGAATGAGTAGGGAGCTTGCCAATGGGTTTCGGAAGCTCGCCGGAAGGTTCGTCGGAAGTTCGCGGAGCTCACCGAGAAAGATCATAGCTTGCCGAAGAAGCTCGTTGAAACTCGCCAAGATCAAATCGTGAAGTTTCGGAGCTAAACTCGCCAAGATCAAATCGTGAAGTTTCGGAGCTTGTCGGGAGTCCGTAGAATGGTTTCCGAGAGTTTATCGGAAGACCGTCGAAAGTTCGTCGGAAGCTCGCCGGAAGAAATCTTGACTTGCGGACTTTGTAATAGCTTAGGAAATGTCTTTAAATTCATAGTTAGCATGTTAATTAGGGTTAGGATTAGGTATTAATCTTATAACCCAAGTAGGGGCCAATTGGGCCCAAGTTTGGACTAGTTTGGGCCAAGTTTGGAGCCCAACTAGTGGGCTGAAATAGTGTAGGCGGTGGCACCGCCCCGAGCCCGAGAGCTAGGCGGTGGCACCGCCGGTCTGGGCGGTGGCACCGCCCAGCACCCGAGAGCCAAGCGGTGGCACCGCTGGACTGGGCGGTGGCACCGCCCAGTACACTGTCAGTGTCAAAACTGACAGGCGGTGGCACCGCCACTGATAGGCGGTGGCACCACTAGCTTCGGGAACCGAAGAGAATTTAAATTTTGGAGCCCAAATTTGAATCCTCTTGAGGCCTATAAATACCCCTCTATTCTCAGCTAAGATAACAACATTTGAGAAGCAATAGATTGAGATAAAAGCCTTAGCAAAGTCTTTAGCAAGTCTTGTTTTCAATTGCTTGAGTGTTCACCTCCTTCTTTCTCGTTGAAACTTTGTAAGAGTGTGAACCACTTGTAAAAAGTGTAAGAGGGGTATTTGTCCTTCCCCTTCAAAGTGATTTGCTAGTGGAAGTTGGGAGCCTCATCGAAGAAGGCTTCGCAAGTGGATGTAGGTCGCATGACCGAACCACTATAAATCGGTTTGCGTTTTTCATATTGTCATTTACATTACTGCAAACCATCTTCACTTTGATGCTCTACTTCTTTGTCTCCTTCATACGTTTGCCTTCAAGTTAAAACACAATCGAAACGGTTTCAAACGAAACGTTGCTTTTATCGTACGAAGTTTCCGAAAGTGTTTAAATCATCGAAAGTTTATCGTTTTTTACCGCTGCACAAATTCACCCCCCCCTCTTAGTGCTGCTCCGATCCTAACAATTGGTATCAGAGCCCGGTATTTCTCATTTCGGATTTACACCCGAGAGAAATGGCTCTTCATGGCTTTCAAGAGGGCTTTTCGGTTTTTCGTCCACCGTTGTTTAACGGATTGGACTACACTTATTGGAAAACTCGAATGAGAGTTTTCTTGATTTCTATGAATTTGGATTTATGGAATATTGTTGAAAACGGTTTTCAACTTCCCTCTAAACCGATGAACGAATGGTCGGATTTGGAGAAGAAGTATTTTTCTTTAAACGCAAAGGCTATAAATGCCTTATTTTGCACTTTGGACAAAAATGAGTTCAATCGGATTTCTATGTGCGAAACGGCTTTTGATATTTGGCGAACACTTGAAATCACGCACGAGGGAACTAGTAGAGTCAAAGACTCAAAAGTTAACATTTTATTGCATGATTTTGAGTTTTTCAAATGCAACCAAGCGAGACTATATGCGACATGTACACCCGTTTCACGGATGTCG
Source organism: Musa balbisiana (assembly GCA_004837865.1). Taxonomy (NCBI): domain Eukaryota; kingdom Viridiplantae; phylum Streptophyta; class Magnoliopsida; order Zingiberales; family Musaceae; genus Musa; species Musa balbisiana. The sequence continues at coordinate 18,948,024 of CM017194.1, read as the reverse complement.
TCAATAATCTAAGAGTTCTTGGTAAATCTTTTTCAAATTTTGACCTCATAAGTAAGATCTTAAGATCCCTTCCAAAAAGGTGGGATGCTAAAATAACCGCAATACAAGAGACAAAAAATTTAAATGATTTTTCATTAGAAGAATTAATCGGGTCATTAATGACTTATGAAATGACACTTTTGGAACATTTTGAACCCGATGAGTACTTGAACCACCTTCCAAAGAATAGGAAGGATTTGGAACTCCGGACAAATGAATACCACTTGAGCGATGACTCAAGTGATGAGGACAATGATGAACTTGAACTTCGAATATCTTAATAAGTTCATTAAACAAAAATCTAAAATAAACATTAAACTTGAATGGAGGAAGAGGCCAAAGGAGGAAGGCAACCATGGATGAATCAAGAACTTCCAAAGGTGAAACGGCGAATTGGGCTTTGACGGGCTTCGACTACAAGGTAAGTAACTCAACTCCCTTAATTTATTTTGAAATTACGTGATGCTTTTTATGATGCATTTTCCTCTTTTATTTAGTTTAGAATTCATTTTCTTGAAAATTGCATGTCTAATAATTTAATAATGGAAATGCAAAAATTAGGAATCATGCTTATGATTCTAGTAATTTTGAAAATAATCATGAAAATTGCATGTTTATGATAAACAAAATGATTTTGATTAAAAATGCCTTATGAAATTATGCTATATGTGGTTAAGAAGTAATAATGTGTATCATGTTGATTTCCATTGTTATTTCTCGATTTTGATTAAATGAAATCATGTTTGATTTGAAGTAATGCATAATAATGTAATGAAAATATTAAATGTTTTGATACCATGATTGACGATTTTATGCATGAGATTTTAAAGTTATACATGATAATTTTTGTGATTTATGAATTAGTGATATTTGCCGTAATGAAAGTTTTTTTTTTTTGGTTTAAATGATGATAAATGTTTTTCAAGAAGAAATAATATGTATTTTGATGATTTCCAATTTTGATTGAAACCATGCTTGATGTCTTAATGAAAATATAAAGAAGTTTGATATCATGCTTAATGATGATGTATGGATTTTGTATTAAAAACTAAGCGTGAAAAGTTAGATTCACCTAAAAAGAAAAATGCATGACTACAACAAACAAAATGATCTTGATGGAAAATACTTTATGAAATCAATTTCGATGATGCATAATGATGTAATTATGTAATGAAAATATTAAATATTTTGAAACCATGTCTTGATGTCATGTATAATGATCATGCTTAATAGATTTCGAAATTATGCATGATGATTCTTGAGACTTATGGATTATCGATTTTTACGGTAATGAAAATGGCTTTTTCGGTTTTTGAACATTGATGCTTTTTTTTTTTTTGACATAAATGAAATAAATCACATGAATAGAAACACTTTAAAAGGAAAATATATTATCATGGGAATTAAAATCATGAATCTATTTGTATCACTTTTGTGAATCTCTTGAAAATGATCTTGATTTGATGATTTAAATTTAAATGAGCTCTATCTTGATTTCTCAAAATTTGTAAATTGAGATTTCTTATGCTTAAGTCAAGATTTTATATGCTTGAATTGAAATCTTTTTCTCCTAAGGTTCTTTTACGATTTACTAAAGAGAATACCTTTTTCAAAATTCATGACTTAAAATTTCTTTTGAATATCTTTTATTATTTGATCTCCTAAGATTTTCTTTTGATTATTTTAGAGGAGGTTTTTCAAAAGAAATCATGCCTTTTGGTATACACATATTCTAATCCTTCATGATATGATTTTTATGCAATTGCTTGTATTCATGAAAATATTCATCTCATCACCCAATTAATTCTTCTTGATATTCCTAATGTGATGAATGAAATTATGCATGAAATACAAATGAGAATTTAATTATCATGCATGATAGGATGTAATGAATATTGACATTTAGATACTATCATTTGAAAAAGTTATGATCATACATGGCAAGATGCAATTTGACAGATTAATACCATAATGATTTGAAATGTTTATGATTTGAAATGATGCATATGCTTTTTATTATGATAATGTATGTGATGTATTGCATATATTGTGTATCATGAATGCTTTAAATGATAAATGTTTGGTACTAACAATCATGAAGAGATTAATACTTAAAATGTTGATTTAATGTTCGGTATCATGAATACTTTATTATCATACATGAAAATAGTGATAAATATTTTGAAAATCAATATTTGAATCATGTTAGATGATTTTATATTTTGTGCATGATGAGTTATAGTGATGATTGAAATAATATGAATGATAAAACATGAGATTGTCTATAATGCAAATTTATTAATCTCATGATGTGTAAACTGAAATAATGATTGAAATATTGATGTAATTATAAATAATGATTTGATAATATGCATGAAATACTCTTGATATTATTTTGATGCATACAAATGAAAAGTTTTGATCATGCATGGTAGGATATAATTTGACAAGTTGATACCATCATGATATGAAACATTTATGATTTACAATGATCCATGCAATACTTGTGCTTTCTAATTATGATGTGATGTATTGCATATGATGTAAATCATGATTTAAAATACTATGAGTTGTTGCTAAAATGATGTATTAGAAATGTTTATTTAATGTTTTGTGTCATGAATGCTCTAAATGATGAATGTTTGGTATCATGATCAAAATGTTTATAAATAATTGAAAATTTTAGTATCATGTATGATATCCTCATAATGTTAATCAATTTATTCAATATCGTGCATGAATGAAATATAAGGTTTTTGAAAATGTGCATATTCTAATTTGAAAATATAATGATGCACAAATAAGATTGATACTTACCTTTGTCATAATTGATGTAAAGGGATTTCCCTTCTTTTTGACAATGACAAAGGGGGAGATAGCTAATTTGCACAAGTCAAGAAGATGCAAAAACTTGATTGCTAGCTTGCCTATCTTAAGTAGCAAAGATTACTAACTTGCTTATTTCAAGAAACAAAAGTTGTCTTCTTGAACATCACTATCTTGCCTATCTCAATAAACAAAACATGCTAACATGCACATCTAGCAAACTTGTATTTTTAAGAAGCAAGGGTTGCTTTCTTGAACATCTCAAAATTGCTAGCTTGCATGTTCTAAAAATATTGTAAAATTTGCTAGCTTGTATGTAGTAAAACTTGCATATCGTAAAAGTTGCTAGCTTGTAGAGAAGCAAAGAATCGCTTTCTCAAAAGAAGCAAAAATTGTAAAACTTAGAAAACTTGCAATATAATTGCTCTTGCCATGCTTTGTATCAAAAATAGGTTGATATCTTTAAAAGCATCACATTAAATTTTTTAGTATCGTAATGTATCACATGTATTGCAAATTGAAATTTATGAGACTATTATCATATCATGTTTAACAATTGATGTCTTTCATGACATGATTTCTTTGCATTTTTGTCTTGTATGTATCATGTGATGATTGAAATATTGATTGATGCAAATTCATAATTTATCATTGGTTCCTCTCCTTCTTTTCGGCAATGACATGGGGGGAGAAAGATTGCTAGCTCAAGGCAAATGTTGGCTAGCTTGTACTCATCCCTTCTTTTCGACAAAAACAAAGGGGAGAAAGCTTTTGCTAGTTAGAACATGCAAAGAAAAGTAAAGTGCAATCTTGCACAAGTAGCAAGTGTTGAATTGCCATGATTGAACTTAAGAATCTTACTATGCTTTTGTGCTTATATGTTGTGATGAAAATCTAGCTTCACATTACAAAAACTTGAATATCTTTTAAAATAGCTAGAGCTACTTCTCCTTTTTGTTGATGACATAGGGGGAGAAGTATATTGATGACTTCATGCATTGAATTGAATATTTTATATATTTGCATGATGGTTTAAATGTTTTTCATAATATGTGATGAATGTTGCTTGGATTTGGGATAATCCAAGTGTTCTATCAATGGCATATTGATAGGGGGAGTTTGGTTAAACTCCGGGGAGTTAAAGTTAACTTCGGTAGTCATCAATTAGTTGTCATCATCAAAAAGGGGGAGATTGTTGAGTCTCGGATTTTGATGATGAAACTAATTGATTGTGTTTAGATGTTTAACTGCATTTTGAGTGATGCAGGTCTACTCGATTAGGATTAGACAGTTGACGCAGGAGGAATTGATGTTGCGCCGGAGGAGATCACGTCAGGATATTGGACAGCAGAATGCTTCGGACGTTGGGCATCGGGCCAAGGAGAGCAGAATTGCACCAAGGATATCGGGGTTGCAGAGGTCAACCACCGATTGGGCAATAAGCCGCAAGAGAGAATGATGCGCTGAAGAATCGGACGAAGCGCCAACCAATGACGTGCCGGGCAACAGAATGTCAATTCGCGTTGTAATAATTATCTAGATCGGAGTAGAGTTTTGGCTTGTGTGTGCAGGATTAACTACGATAACGATGAAGACATAAAGCGAAACAAAGTGCCGGAGTCAAGCGCGAAGGATTCGTTGGGAGTTCAAGAGTTCGACGGAAGTCTGAAGGTTCATCGGGAATGCTGTCGGAACTAGCCGAGAATGAGTAGGGAGCTTGCCGATGGGTTTTCGGAAGCTTGCCGGAAGGTTCGTTGGAAGTTCGCGGAGCTCACCGAGAAAGATCATAGCTTGCCGAAGAAGCTCGTTGAAACTCGCCAAGATCAAATCGTGAAGTTTCGGAGCTTGTCGGGAGTCCGTAGAATCGTTTCCGAGAGTTTATCGGAAGACCGTCGAAAGTTCGCCGGAAGCTCGCCGGAAGAAATCTTGACTTGCGGACTTTGTAATAGCTTAGGAAATGTCTTTAAATTCGTAGTTAGCATGTTAATTAGGGTTAGGATTAGGTATTAATCTTATAACCCAAGTAGGGGCCAATTGGGCCCAAGTTTGGACTAGTTTGGGCCAAGTTTGGAGCCTAATTAGTGGGCTGAAATAATGTAGGCGGTGGCACCGCCAGATTAGGCGGTGGCACCGCCCAGAGCCCGAGAGCTAGGCGGTGGCACCGTCGATCTGGGCGGTGGCACCGCCCAGCACCCGAGAGCCAAGCGGTGGCACCGCTGGACTGGGCGGTGGCACCGCCCAGTACACTGTCAGTGTCAAAACTGACAGGCGGTGGCACCGCCACTGACAAGCGGTGGCACCGCTATCTTCGGGAACCGAAGAGAATTCAAATTTTGGAGCCCAAATTTGAATCCTCTTGAGGCCTATAAATACCCCTCTATTCTCAGCTGAGATAACAACATTTTAGAAGCAATAGATTGAGATAAAAGCCTTAGCAAAGTCTTTAGCAAGTCTTGTTTTCAATTGCTTGAGTGTTCACCTCCTTCTTTCTCATTGAAACTTTGTAAGAGTGTGAACCATTTGTAAAAAGTTGTAAGAGGGGTATTTGTCCTTCCCCTTCAAAGTGATTTGCTAGTGGAAGTTGGGAGCCTCATCGAAGAAGGCTTCGCAAGTGGATGTAGGTCGCATGACCGAACCACTATAAATCGGTTTGCGTTTTTCATATTGTCATTTACATTACTGCAAACCATCTTCACTTTGATGCTCTACTTCTTTGTCTCCTTCATACGTATGCCTTCAAGTTAAAACACAATCGAAACGGTTTCAAATGAAATGTTGCTTTTATCGTACGAAGTTTCCGAAAGTGTTTAAATCATCAAAAGTTTATCGTTCTTTACCGCTGCACTAATTCACCCCCCCCTCTTAGTGCCGCTCCGATCCTAACATAAAGTAACGATAATACAAGAATCTAAGAACTTGAACTATTTTTTCATTGAAAAACTAATTGGATCTTTAATGACTTATGAAATAAATTGCATGAAATGAAATGAACTTGAGAACCACCTTCCAAAGAATAGGAAGGATTTGGGACATAGAACATTTGAAGACCAATCGAGCATAAGCTCAAGTGATGGTGTACTTGAACTCCTCAAGAAATTTAAAAAGTTAATGAAACAAAAATTAAAAAATAAAAAGAACACAAATTGGGATGAAACGAGCTCATTCGAAGATGAAGGACAATCCAACATAGGTGAGGTGAGGTGAGGTGACAAACTACGCCTTAATGGTTTTCGTCAATGAGGTAAACAACTCAAACAAAACTCCCTCAGTTTACTTTAAAATTATTTGATGTTCTTCATGAGTTATTTTAATTTAGTTTAAAAAATTATATAAATTTCTTTTTGAAAATTACATGTTTAATAATGTACTAAAAATGCAAAAATTGGGATGAAACGAGCTCATTCGAAGATGAAGGACAATCCAACATAGGTGAGGTGACAAACTACGCCTTAATGGTTTTCGTCAATGAGGTAAACAACTCAAACAAAACTCCCTCAGTTTACTTTAAAATTATTTGATGTTCTTCATGAGTTATTTTAATTTAGTTTAAAAAATTATATAAATTTCTTTTTGAAAATTACATGTTTAATAATGTACTAAAAATGCAAAAATTGGGATGAAACGAGCTCATTCGAAGATGAAGGACAATCCAACATAGGTGAGGTGACAAACTACGCCTTAATGGTTTTCGTCAATGAGGCTAGTAATTTTGAAAATGATAATTGCATATTTTATGTTAAATGAATAAAATGTTAGATTTAAATCTAATAATAATCCTATATATGTTTATCAAAAAGAAATAATGTGTATTTCCGATTTTGATTGAAATCATGCTTCATGTTTTAATGATGCAATAATGTAATAAAATGTTAAATATAAATCTAATGCTTGTACACTTGACAAGATTAATCATATTGTTTCTCAATTTTAATTAAAGATGCTCTATGATTAATGAAATCAAGTTTCATTTGAAGTAATGATTTGCTATCATGCTCAATAAGTTTATGTTTCGAATTTATGCATGATGATTCTTGAGATTTATGGATTATCGATTTTTATGGTAATGAAAGTGGCTTTTTCGGTTTTGAAAATGATGCATGTTTTGTTTTGGCATAAATGAAAAAGGTATGCCTCAATGAAGCAAATCACATGAATTGAAACAACTAAAAAGAGAAAAATATTTTTCTTGAAGATTTCTTTTTCTCTAATCAATTTTTTACTAAGAAATTGATAAAGTTGTTTATGTCATTTTGAATCTTTTGAAAGAAATGTTGAGATTTGATGATTTTGATAATTTGAATTTGAATGAGTTTTATCAAAATCATGATCTTGGTTTATTGGAATTACTTGAGATTTTTTAATCAATATCTCTTCTTTGTACTCCTACGATCTTTTCTTGGTATTTTACTTAAAGAAGAGATTTACTATATGAATCATGTCTTTTGGTATTTAAGTGGTCTTATCCTTCATGACATGATTTCTTTGTATTTATGGCTTGTATGTCTTGAAATGATTGAAATATTTTACACCATCATGTTCTTCCCTTCTTCTTTCTTGTTTACAATGATAAAATCGGAAGAAGTTTTGATCATACATGGTAGGATGTAATTTGACAAAATTAATACCATCATAATTTAAAATGCTATGATTTGTTACCAAAATGACGTATCATGAATGTTTTAATGATGAATGTTCGGTATCATGATCAAAATGTTGATAAATGCTTAAAAATTTTAATATTTTAGTATCATATGTGATATGCTCATAATGATAATTGATTTATTTTTCAGTATCATGCATCAAAAATGAAATGTATGGTTTTGAAATTATCCATGTTTTAATTTGAAAATATAAAGATGCACAAATAAGATTGATACTTACCTTTGTCATGATTTAGAAATTGATGTAAAGGGATAAAGAGATATAAAATTGTATTCTTCCCTTCTTCTTTCTTGTTTACAATGATAAAATCGGAAGAAGTTTTGATCATACATGGTAGGATGTAATTTGACAAAATTAATACCATCATAATTTAAAATGCTATGATTTGTTACCAAAATGACGTATCATGAATGTTTTAATGATGAATGTTCGGTATCATGATCAAAATGTTGATAAATGCTTAAAAATTTTAATATTTTAGTATCATATGTGATATGCTCATAATGATAATTGATTTATTTTTCAGTATCATGCATCAAAAATGAAATGTATGGTTTTGAAATTATCCATGTTTTAATTTGAAAATATAAAGATGCACAAATAAGATTGATACTTACCTTTGTCATGATTTAGAAATTGATGTAAAGGGATAAAGAGATATAAAATTGTATTCTTCCCTTCTTTTTGACGATGACAAAGGGGGAGCAAAACTTGCTAGAAAGCAAATTTACTAGTTTGCACAATTCAAGAAGAGTGCAAAACCATGCTAGCTTGCTCATCCCAAAAGGGAAGCAAAGAAGTGCTATCTTGCCTATCTCAAGAAGCAAAAAATGTTAACTTGCATATCTAGCAAAATTTACAAACTTATATATTTCAAGAAGCAAGAGTTGCTTTCTTGAACATCTCAAAATTGCTAGCTTGCATGTTTTAAAATGTTGTAAAATTTTTGCTAGCTTGTATGTTGTAAACTTGCTATCTTATTACCTTGCATATCTAAAACTTGATAGCTTGCATGATGTAACACTTGCTAAATTGAGGATTTTCTAGCTATAAATTGCATAATGATAAAACTGGATATTATATTTTTGATGCAATAATTTGAAATTATGTCCAAACACATGAAAGGTACACTTCTCCTTTTTGTTGATGACAAAGGGGGAGAAGTATGATCATGTTATGCATGATGATATATTGCAATTATTCAAGATGAAATTTGCAATAACTTGAATTCAGCTTGAATTCAAGGTTCTATCAATATGGCATATTGATAGGGGGAGTTTGTTTAAACTCCGGAAGTTTGTTTTAACTCCATCATAAGTTGGTTGTCATCATCAAAAAGGGGGAGATTGTTGAATCTCATATTTTGATGATGAAACCAATTGATAAGTATTTATGTTTTAATTTACGTTTTGAGTGACACAGGATGCTTCGATTAGGGAAAGATAATTAAAGCAGGAAGAATCATGTTGTGACAGAGGAAAACATGTCAGAAGATTGGACGTCGAGCCGGAGGATTGGTCGACATATCGATAGAAGGCTTTAGGCCATGGATTCAGGCACCGGGTCAAGAAGAACGGATAGTATGCCAAGGATATTGGAGTTGCGGAGTCAACTGACCGATTGGGCAATAGGTCGCAAGAGAGGATGATGCGCTGAAGAATCGGACGAAGCGTCGAATGACATACCAGACAACATGATTAATGCTTAGTATTAATTATCTAGATTGAAGTGTGTTTTTACATATGCAGGATTAACTATGATAGAAAGGCATAAAGCAAAATGAAGTCCCGGAGTTAAGAATGCGATTTCGTTGGGAGTTTGAGAGTTCGTCGGAAGTCCGGACATTTATCGAAAGGTCTACCGGAATTGACCGAGAAGTCCTGGAGCTTGCCAAAGAAGATCATCGAAACTCGCCAAGAAGATCGTCGTTAAATCTAGGAGCTTGCTGGGAGTTCGCCGGAATATTGCCAAGAGATCGTCGGAAGTTCGTTGGTAGATCGCTAGAAGCTCGCTGGAAGAAACTATACTTACAGTCTTGTTTAGCTTAGAATATGTCTTAGGAATCATAGTTAGCATGTAATTGGGTTTGGGCCAACCCAATTAGGAGCCAGTTGGGCCCATATAAGGATTGTGTTGGGCTCAATAAGAGGCCTAAACAATGCCCCAAGAGGTGAAACCGTCGTGGCACAATCTCCAAGACTATGTCAGGCGGTGGTATCACCGGTCTGAGTGATGGTACTGCCCAGACACAACCTCTGAGAGGCTATAAGCGGTGGTACCGCCCAGTGTCAGGCGATGGTACTACTAGATTGGGTGGTGGTATCGCCTGCACCCGAGAAACCCGGGATGAGATGTTTTTAGGCTCCAAGTTTGAATCCACTTGAAGCTTATAATACCCCTCTCATCCCTGGGTAAAATAAAAAAGCACAAAGAATTTAAAAGTGAGAAAACGTTGCTGCAATCTCTTAAGAATCCTCCTCTTCTACTTTAAGTTTAGATTTCTGTTTAAGAGAGGAGTAAGTGCTTGTAAGGGTTGTCTCCTAAACCCATAAAATGGAGAAGAGGGGTGTAAAAGGGTAGTTGATCTTCGCCCGTTAAAAGAAGATCGATAGTGGATGCCGGTGGTCTCGACGGAAGAGGAATCGGAGGAGTGGATGTACGTCGACGACGACCGAACCACTATAAATCGGTTTGTATTTCTCTTGTGCAATTTACCTTACTACAAACCTTTTTACTTGCTTACTACCTTTAATACATTTATGAACACGAGATTTCAAGTTATCTTCTAAGTTTGGTTTTTATCAGACGAAGATTTTACGAAACCGATATTTTTACCGCTACACTAATTCACCCCTCTTCTTAGTGCCGACTCTTTTTCTAACAGGTTTCACTTGTTTGGTCACTATTTGGGCCTTCCACTTGGCCCAACACAGCTCAAACATGGGCCTAACTGGCCCCTAATTGGGTTGGCCTAATTCCAATCCCAATTATGTGCTAACAATGAAATTTAAAACATTAACTAAACTAAACAACTTCGTAAGTCTAGGTTTCTTTCGGCAAAATTCTGACGATCTCTCGGCAACATTCTAGCAAACTCTGGCAAGCTCCTAGACTTCACGACGATCTTCTTCATGAGTTTCAATGAGCTTCTTTGGCAAGCTCTTGGACTTCTCGGTCAATTCTGGCAGAACTTTCGATGAACGTCTAGACTTCCACCGAACTCTTGAACTCCCAATGAAATCGCATTCTTGACTCTGGGACTTCATTTTGCTTTATGCCTTGATCACTATCATAGTTAATCCTACATAAATAAAACCTACTTCTATCTAGATAATTATTATAAAGCTTGAATCATGTTGTCCGGCATGTCATTGGTTCATTGATGCTTCGTTCAATTCTTCAATGCATTGTAACTCTGATATCCTTAGTGCAATATCCGCTCTTCTTTGCTTGATGCTCGAAACCATGGCTTGAAGTCTTCTATCGATACGTCGACCGATCTTTCGGTGTGACATCCAATTTTCTGACATTTTTTTCCAGCCCGACATGATTCTTCTTGCTTCAATTGTCTCTCCTTTATCGAAGCTTCTTACGTCACTCAAAATGCATATCAAATCATAAATACTTATCAAATGGTTTCATCATCAAAATCTGAGATTCAACATAGGGTATCCTATCCATGTTCACCCTTTCTTTCGGAGTCTTTTAGGGATATACTCTTAGAAAGCAATATCCCATGTCTAATCAATATGAGACCTCTCTTAGAATTTTTCATGCCAAATCTTTTGATAATGGTGTCTATGTACTTGGACTCGGACAAACCAAGCATCCTCTTGGATCTATCTCTATAGATACAAATTCCCAAGATATAGGATGCTTCCCCTAAGTCCTTTATGGAGAAGTGTCTAGATAACCAAATCTTTATTATGGATAGCATTCCTATATTATTCCTAATGATCAGCATGTCATCCACATATAACACCAAGAAGGTGATAGTGCTCCCACTTACCTTCCTGTATACACAAGGCTCATCTTCATTTTTAATGAAGTCATAAAATTTGATTGCCTCATCAAATCTTATGTTCCAACTTCGGAAAGCTTACTTTAGTCCATAAATGGACCAAAGCGACCTACACGTTATTTGGATAGTTCTTGGACACGAATCCCTCAGGCTGTATTATATACACCTCCTCATCGAGGTTGCCATTATGAAATACAGTTTTCACGTCCATCTACTAGATCTCATAATCATATTGTACTGCAATAGCCAATAGAATTCGGATGGATTTTAGCATGGTTACGGGTGAGAAGGTTTCGTCATAGTCAACACCTTACCTTTGATGATACCCCTTAGTCACTAGCCTTGCTTTATAGGTCTCTACCTTTCCATCTACTCCGATATTCTTCTTGAAGATCCACTTGTAATCGATGGGTACAATACCCTCGGGTGCATCAACTAGGTTCCAAATCTCATTGGAGTACATGGAATCCATCTCAGAATTCATGGCTTCTTGCTACTTCCCGAAGTCTATACTAGTAATAACCTCCTCGTAGGTCCGAGGATCATTATCCTTAACATCCTCTCTTCTAATATGTCCTATATATCTCTTAGGAGGATGAGATACTCTACCGAACCTACATAAAGTTAGAATTGTGTGTTAGGTACCTGAATAGACTTGGGCTGTGGAGTAGTGCTTGAGCTAGGTTCCCCAACCTCACTCAACTCTATCATGCTCCCACTATCTCGACTAAGAATGTTTTCCTTCTCAAGGAACACCACTCTCTTGGCTACAAAGACCTTTTGGTTCTCGGGATAATAGAAATAATACCCACAAGTTTCCTTAGGGCATCCCACGAACTTGTACTGCTCTGTCCTCAATTCCAACTTATCAAGGTTGTGTCTTTTAACGTGGGTAGGGCAGCCCTAAATCTTAACAATATTAAGATCGGGCTTCTTCACTTTACATATCTCATATGGTGTATGTTAGGAAAAGGTCGGCACTAAGAGGGGGGTAAATTAGTGTAGTGGTAAAATCACGTTGGTTCAAAAAATCTTTTCATTCGATTAAAACCGATCTTCAGAAGATAACTTGAGAGTGTACAGAAGAGTATAGCAGTAAGCAAGTAAAGTGGTCTGCAGTTAAAGTAAATTGCTTAAAAAATGTAAACTAGATTTTTATAGTGGTTCGGTCATCATGACCTACATCCACTCCACCGATTCCTCTTCCGTCGAGGCCACCGACATCCACTATCGGTCTTCCTTCAATGGGCGAAGACTAACTACCCTTTTACACCCCTATTCTCCTTTTCACAGGATTAGGAGACAACCTTTACAAGCACTCACTCCTCTCTAAATAGAATTCTAAACTTAGAATATAGAGGAGGGGATTTCTCAAGTGATTACAACAGCATTTTCTCACTTTTAAATCTTTGTGCTTATTTTTTTAACCAGGGATGAGAGGGATATTTATAGGCTTCAAGTTGATTCAAACTTGGAGCATAAAAATGTCTCATCCCATGTCTTCGGGGTACTAGGCGGTAACACCGTCAGTGCTAGTCTAACACTGATATTGACACTGGGCGGTACCATCGGTTGACACCCTGCCACTAGGTGGTACCACTGTCCAGACTGGCAGTACCACAGCCTGACACAGTCTCGGAGACTATGCCATGACGGTGCCACCTGTTGGGTCACTCTTTGGGCCTTCCACTTGGCCCAACACAGCCCAAATATGGGCCTAATTAGCCTCCTAATTGAGTTGTTTTAATTACATTCTAAATTGACTCAATTAGACTCTAACCTAACTCGATCTAGACATTATCGATTACAAGCGAATCCTTATTGTCCGACACATCATTAGTTCATTTGGTGCTTCATCTGAACCTTCGACACATCGTCCTCTTTCGCGGCCTTTTGCCCAATCGACATGTTGACTCCACAACTGCGATCGACTTGGCACAATGTTTGCTCTTCTAGGTCCGATGCCCGAATTCTCGACCCGAAGCCTTCTGCTGATACGTCGACCTTTCCTTCGGTTTGACGTTTAATCTTATGACATGTTTGCTCCGGCCCAATGTTCGATTCATCTTGCTTTAATCAATTTTCTTTTCTGATTGACGTTAGCCCTGCGTTACTCAAAACACTCATTAGATCACAAACACATCAATTGATTTCATCATCAAAATCTAAGATTCAACAATCTCCCCCTTTTTGATGATGACAACTAATTGATGACAGAGTTTAAACAAACTCTCAGAGTTTAAACAAACTCTCCCTATTAATATGTCATATTGATAGAACTCTTGGATTTAAAAATCCAAGCAACATGTCATGATACAATCATGCATAACATCATACTTCTCCCCCTTTGTCATCAACAAAAAGGAGAAGTTCAATTATCAAGTGTGTAGACATACAAGTTCAAATCATTGCATAATCACCAAATCATCATTAATTTTAAAGATGTGCAAGATTGCAAATTATGAAAATTTGCATTTTTGTTTCTTAAGATAGGCAAGCTATCAATTTTTGGTGATGTTCAAGATAGCAAGTTCTTTCTTCTCTTTTGAGAAGTCTAAGCTAGCAATTTTGCTTCTACTTGGGATGTGCAAGCTAGTAATTCTTGCTTCTCTTTTAAGTTGGGCAAGCTTGCAAGTTTTAGATATGCAAGCTAGAAAGATAGTAAGTTTTACATCAAGCAAGTTAACAAATTTTGCACTATGTAAGCTAGCAAATGATTATAGACCATAGCCTAATGTGATCAGGCCCGAGCCAATAGACCATAGCCTAATGTGATCAGGCCCGAGCCAATAGACCATAGCTTAATATATATCTACATCGCATGTAAATATATATACATTTCTAGTAGATGTAAAAATAATCACACCAGATGATTATAGACCATAGTCTAATGTGATCAGGCCCGAGCCAATAGGCCTAATCACTCACATTAAGATCTATGTGTGCAACAATGCATCTCCATGCCTTGTGATTGTCCATCTCATCCTCGTCGGTTCTATCGACATCTCGATGCATCCATGTTCCCACTGTGCCTCCTCATGTGATTACAACTTAATCATACGCACGCAGGCTCGACAATAAATGAGAAATATAATAGAGGCTCGTAGGCCCCAATAATAATAATCACAAGTACATACATCACACGGTCCATAATCATCCGTCCACATATCATACATCACATGTATAAATCATCGTCATGTAGGACTACAAGATAATAATAATAATAATAATTAATTAAACTTTTTAATTAATTAATATTTTTTGAAATCAAGAACATGCAAGGAATTTTCTAAATTCTAAGAGGTATTTTTGTAATTTGGATAAAAGGACAGAACTAGAATTTTTAAAATTCACATGGGCAAAACTATCTTTTTGTCCAAAACGCTAAGCCCCTCTTCCTCTCCCCTACTGCTACCGTCGTCACCGCCGCCACCCTATTGGCAGCGGCCTATGTGGCGGGGGGTGGGCCGTTGCCCTCGCTTGCAGGCGGCACGCCCGCGGGCGGCGCCGCCTTTGTGGGCGGTTCTACTTGCGGGGCAGCAGCCGCAAGCGGTGCTGCCCGTTGGGCGGCCACCCCTACGGGGGGGATTTGCCCGTGGGAGCAGTGGTCACAGGCTCCGGTGCCCTACGACGCCTCACATTGCAGGAGAAGCGGTCGTAAGCACCTCTGCTCGCGGGCTGCTAGCCCCGTCGGACGTAAGCCTACTGCACGCAGGCCGTCGGCTAGCCACTGCAGGCATAGCACTTGCGCATGTGCCAACGCTGTGCTGCCTGGCTGTGATTGCCAT
Organism: Musa balbisiana; assembly: GCA_004837865.1. Lineage (NCBI taxonomy): Eukaryota > Viridiplantae > Streptophyta > Magnoliopsida > Zingiberales > Musaceae > Musa > Musa balbisiana. The sequence continues at coordinate 18,932,688 of CM017194.1, read as the reverse complement.
TGCAGGTGGCTACAGGCACGTAGATCGAGGGCAGTAACTATTGTTGCGCTTCCTTGCTTTTGCGTCAACGATTTTGACATCAAAAGTTTTTCCAAAACACAACACACGCAGTTCAAAACCAATCTATCACACGAACAACCTGGCTCTAATACCACTGTTGGAAAATCTTGGGGGCGACATCATATGCGCAGCGGAAGAAAAAGAAAACAAAATCCCCTATTGCCAAGGAAATGTTCGTCGTCGTGCGAAAATTGGTGCGTAAAAATCGTGAAACTTAAAACTGTGTATAAGATAAATTGTGTTACATAGGGAGATCGTATATCCCTATTTCCTTGTAGATCTCTAGGAGAGGATGAAGGATGTCAAGCATCCTCCTCTTTAGTAGTGATCCACACAATAGGGCTATGATGATACTTCTCAAAACTCCAAGCCTACTTTGAGGTAGAGAGGGGGAGGAGAATAGGAGAGGCAAGCAAAGACTCTAGCCTATGAACCACTAAATCCCTTCTATTTATAGAGGTCCCTTGTCAAACCCTAATGGATCCTCTCCTATTGGGTATTGGATCTACATCCAATTACCCAAGCCTTTTAGATTAGTGGATCTCTATCCAATAATCTTTCATGGGCTCTTATTGGATCTCGTCCATGGGATCCAATAATTCAAGGGCTTATTAGATATCCAATAAGATAGGGGCTCTTACGGATATCTCATATCCGAATCTCTACTCATCACAACGCCTGCCATATGTGTGTGACCCTCTAGGCTTAATATCGAGCTGGCCGTGAGTCATACCTGTCAGAACTCCTTCTGGCTTAGTAAATTATTATCTCCATAATAATTCACTCGACTTATCGACTACGGACGTACTAGGCCACTACATCGTAGTCCCCAAACGATATAAGGGAATCTAATCCATTGGACCTATTTGTTCTTAGTTACCATGTACCTATAGTCCCTCATCCATCTAATATCCCAGAGACCGTATACCGCGTATGGTGCTGTCAGACCCATACGGTTTCTACTCGAGTCTCGCTATAATCGGATTCTCCCAGAGAACTCTTTCTCTCTCAATCCGAATGACCCTGGCTAGGGATTTGTCTCAGCAAGAACACATGGGATATTCCTCTTATGATGCCGAGAGTGGATGATCCTCTATTGACACTCAATAGCTCTCGTAAGGTCGACTACCACTCCGAATGACCAGCTATACTAGATCTAGGACATTAAAACTTATAAGTCTAGTATCAAAGAGTGGAGCACTCATACAGGACATCTTTGGTATCTCAAGTCTAAGGACCAAATACACCACTAGGACTACGGAATCGCTTTCTGATAATAAGGTATCATCAACCATCCAGCATTTCTTAAGCGGATCAATCAGTGAACTCATTCTCCAATGAGCACCTATACTGTATTCCTAGTGTCCCTACACGAGCAACTATGAGACCAGCTGCATCCATCATATGGACGGGTATACAGCACACTGGTCTATTCGGTTATTTCGATGTCCCTCTCGAGTAACCTATAATCAGGATTATTTAAGATCTGTGTTTAAAGGTGAATTAGTCTCATTATCATGATCTCATCACGTTCCGATTCCCATTGCACAGATCCAAGGACATCACAATATATACATGCATATATGCAACAGTTAATATAAAATGATAAATGTCAAAATATAATAAGTAAAAAGATTCCGTGTCAAGTCATAAGTGTCATCAATCACGTGATTGGCTTGTTGGGCACCTATGACTAGCAGTTAGACCATAAATTAAGTTAGGATTGGGAGGTAATCTCACTAACTTAAATAGAGGCCAACTGGGCCCTTAACAGGGCTGAATTGGGTCGGATTGAATAGTCCATTTAGCACTTGAAATCTTGGCTAGGTGACCCAGTCTTCCAAGTGTTCTAGGCAATGGTACTATCGATAGTAGATACTACCAGCGATGGTACTGGCCTTGTCAAGCGGTGGAACCGCCAAAGCTTGGTCTCCAAGCTTTGTCAGGTGGTAGTACCGCCTAGATTGGACGGTGGTACCACCTAGTGTCAAGTGTCACGCAGTGGTACTGCCTAGTAATGGTGGTGGTACCGCCAGTACCTTGGAAATCTGGGATGAGATACTTTTTGGCTCCAATTTTGAAGCCATTGGGGCTTATAAATACCCCACCCTTTTCTGCATGAAAGTGCATGAAAGTGTTAATATAATCTGGAGTTCTTGAGGTGTTAAAAGAGTTGTAAAAGTGCAAAGAGTCGTCCCCTCCCTCTCTTCACTTTGTAACCATCCAAGAAAGATGAGTGAGGCTTGTAAGAGTTATCTCCTAAACCCAGTAAAAGAAGAAAGAGTTGTAAAAGGTGGTTGGTCTTCGCCTATTAACGGAGGAGGAATCTAAAGTGGATGTAGGTCATAATGATCGAATCACCCTAAATTCTAATTTGTATTTTGTCTTAAGCAATTTACCTTTACTATAAACTACTTTACCTTCTTATTGCTTTCTCTATGCTCTTATATGATTTCAAGTTAATACCTTTACAAAAATATTTTCGTCGGAATTGAGTTTAATCGAAACGAAGACTTTTAAAATCTATAATTTTTTCGCTGCACTAATTTGTTGAATCTCGGATTTTGATGATGAAACTAATTGATTGTGTTTAGATGTTTAACTGTATTTTGAGTAATGCAGGTCTACTCGATCAGGATTAGACAGTTGACGTAGGAGGAATTGACGTTGCACCAGAGGAGATCACGTTAGGATATTGGACGGTAGAACGCTTCGGACGTCAGGCATCGAGCAAAGGAGAGCGGAATTGCACCAAGGATATCGGGGTTGCGGAGGTCAACCGCCGATTGGGCAACAACCCGCAAGAGTGGACGATGCATTGAAGAATCAGACGAAGCGCCAACCAATGACGTGCCGGGCAACAGAATGTCAATTCGCGTTGTAATAATTGTCTAGATCGGAGTAGAGTTTTGGCTTGTGTATGCAGGATTAACTACGATAACGATGAAGACATAAAGCGAAACAAAGTGCCAAGATCAAATCGTGAAGTCTAGGAGCTTGCCGGGAGTCCGTAGAATGGTTTCCGAGAGTTTCTCGGAAGATCGCCGGAAGTTCGCGGAGCTCACCGAGAAAGATCATAGCTTGCCGAAGAAGCTCATCGGAACTCGCCAAGATCAAATCGTGAAGTCTAGGAGCTTGCCGGGAGTCCGTAGAATGGTTTCCGAGAGTTTCTCGGAAGATCGCCGGAAGTTCGCGGAGCTCACCGAGAAAGATCATAGCTTGCCGAAGAAGCTCATCGGAACTCGCCAAGATCAAATCGTGAAGTCTAGGAGCTTGCCGGGAGTCCGTAGAATGGTTTCCGAGAGTTTCTCGGAAGATCGCCGGAAGTTCGCGGAGCTCACCGAGAAAGATCATAGCTTGCCGAAGAAGCTCATCGGAACTCGCCAAGATCAAATCGTGAAGTCTAGGAGCTTGCCGAAGGGTTTTCGGAAGCTCGCCAGAATGTACGTTGGAAGTTCGCGGAGCTCACCGAGAAAGATCATAGCTTGCCGAAGAAGCTCATCGGAACTCGCCAAGATCAAATCGTGAAGTCTAGGAGCTTGCCGGGAGTCCCGTAGAATGGTTTCGAGAGTTTCTCGGAAGATCGCCGGAAGTTCGCCGGAAGAAGTCTTGACTTGTGGACTTTGTAATAGCTTAGGAAATGTCTTTAAATTCGTAGTTAGCATGTTAATTAGGGTTAGGATTAGGTGTTAATCTTAAAACCCAAGTAGGGGCCAATTGGGCCCGAGTTCGGACTGGTTTGGGCCAAGTTTGGAGCCCAACCAGTGAGCTGAAATAGCCAGGCGGTGGCACCGCCCAGCACCCGAGAGCCAGGCGGTGGCACCGCTCCACCGCCCAGTCACTGTCAGTGTCACAACTGATAGGCGGTGGCACCGCCACTGACAGGCGGTGGCACTGCTAGCTTCGGGAACCGAAGAGAATTCAAATTTTGGAGCCCAAATTTGAATCCTCTTGAGGCCTATAAATACCCCTCTATTCTCAGCTGAGATAACAACCTTTTGAGAAGCTAGAAGTTGAGAAAATCTTTAGGAAAAGTCTTGTTTTCAATAGCTTGAGTGTTCACCTCCTTTCTTTTCATTGAAATCTTTGTAAAAGGGTGAACCACTTGTAAGAGATTGTAAGAGGGGTGTAAGAAGGAGGTTGATCTTCGCCTAGTAAAGGAAGATCGTTAGTGGATGCCGGTGGCCTCGACGGAAGAGGAATCGGAGGAGTGGGTGTAGGTCACGATTGACCGAACCACTATAAACTGCCGTCTTCTCTGGTTTGCATTTACTTCCTGCTATTATCTTACTGCAAACCCCTTCAATAGCTTACTGGAAACGGTTTTCAACATACAAAGAAATTTCAGAAATCGACGTAGTTTTTACCGCTGCACAAATTCACCCCCCCCTCTTAGTGCCGCTCCGATCCTAACAATTGGTATCAGAGCCCGGTATTTCTCATTTCGGATTTACACCCGAGAGAAATGGCTCTTCATGGCTTTCAAGAGGGCTTTTCGGTTTTTCGTCCACCGTTGTTTAACGGATTGGACTACACTTATTGGAAAACTCGAATGAGAGTTTTCTTGATTTCTATGAATTTGGATTTATGGAATATTGTTGAAAACGGTTTTCAACTTCCTTCTAAACCGATGAACGAATGGTCAGATTTGGAGAAGAAGTATTTTTCTTTAAATGCAAAGGCTATGAATGCCTTATTTTACGCTTTGGACAAAAATGAGTTCAATCGGATTTCTATGTGCGAAATAGCTTTCGATATTTGGCGAACACTTGAAATCACACACGAGGGAACTAGTAGAGTCAAAGACTCAAAAGTTAACATTTTATTGCATGATTTTGAGCTTTTTCGAATGCAACCAAGCGAGACTGTAGGCGATATGTACACCCGTTTCACGGATGTCGTCAATAATCTAAGAGTTCTTGGTAAATCTTTTTTGAATTTTGATCTCGTAAGTAAGATCTTAAGATCCCTTCCAAAAAGGTGGGATCCTAAAATAACCGCAATACAAGAGACAAAAAATTTAAATGATTTTCCATTAGAAGAATTAATCGGGTCACTAATGACCTATGAAATGACACTTTTGGAACATTTTGAACCCGATGAGCACTTGAACCACCTTCCAAAGAATAGGAAGGATTTGGAACTCCGGACAAATGAATACCACTTGAGCGATGACTCAAGTGATGAGGACAATAATGAACTTGAACTTCGAACACTAAATCTTAATAAGTTCATTAAACAAAAATCTAAAATAAACAATGAACTTGAATGGAGGAAGAGGCCAAAGAAGAGGAAGGCAACCAAGGATGAATCAAGAACTTCCAAAGGTGAAACGACGAATTGGGCTTTGACGGGCTTTGACTACAAGGTAAGTAACTCAACTCCCTTAATTTATTTTGAAATTACTTGATGTTTTCCATGATGCGTTTTCTTTTTGAATAATTATTTTTCTTGAAAATTGTATGTTTTATGTTAATGGAATAAAAAGTTAGATATAAATCTAATGATTGTAAACCTAGTGAGATTAATCTTATATATGTGCTTGAGAAGCAAGAATGTGTATTTTGATGATTTTCATATTGCTTTTCAATGAAGATGCATGGCTTTTGTATGAAAGGCTTGATATTTTTTATGTACATTATCTTTGTTTTTTCAAACATGATGTATGGTTTTGACATAAGAACAAAAATTTGAGCATGCTATTATAAAATCAATCATATAAATTAAAACTAAAGAAGTTTTAGGTATCTATAAGAATCATTCAAAATTATGTTCAATGAAACCTTGCTTAATGTTGTAATGAAAATATTAAAGTTGTGATACCATGATATAACGATTTTATATATAAAATTTTAAAGTTATACATGATGATTTTTGTGATTTATTGGTCTTGATGGTTTTATGACGAAATTCATTTTTCGATCCTAAACGTTGATGCATGTTTTTATTTGACATAAATGAAAAAGCATGCTAACATGAAATCAATCACTTAAAATGAAACACTTAAAAAAAGAGAATAATATATTATCAATGAAATCATGAATCTATTTATGTTATGAATTTTGTGAACCTTAAAAATGATTTTGATGATTTTCATATTGCTTTTCAATGAAGATGCATGGCTTTTGTATGAAAGGCTTGATATTTTTTATGTACATTATCTTTGTTTTTCAAACATGATGTATGGTTTTGACATAAGAACAAAAATTTGAGCATGCTATTATAAAATCAATCATATAAATTAAAACTAAAGAAGTTTTAGGTATCTATAAGAATCATTCAAAATTATGTTCAATGAAACCTTGCTTAATGTTGTAATGAAAATATTAAAGTTGTGATACCATGATATAACGATTTTATATATAAAATTTTAAAGTTATACATGATGATTTTTGTGATTTATTGGTCTTGATGGTTTTATGACGAAATTCATTTTTCGATCCTAAACGTTGATGCATGTTTTTATTTGACATAAATGAAAAAGCATGCTAACATGAAATCAATCACTTAAAATGAAACACTTAAAAAAAGAGAATAATATATTATCAATGAAATCATGAATCTATTTATGTTATGAATTTTGTGAACCTTAAAAATGATTTTGATGATTTTCATATTGCTTTTCAATGAAGATGCATGGCTTTTGTATGAAAGGCTTGATATTTTTTATGTACATTATCTTTGTTTTTCAAACATGATGTATGGTTTTGACATAAGAACAAAAATTTGAGCATGCTATTATAAAATCAATCATATAAATTAAAACTAAAGAAGTTTTAGGTATCTATAAGAATCATTCAAAATTATGTTCAATGAAACCTTGCTTAATGTTGTAATGAAAATATTAAAGTTGTGATACCATGATATAACGATTTTATATATAAAATTTTAAAGTTATACATGATGATTTTTGTGATTTATTGGTCTTGATGGTTTTATGACGAAATTCATTTTTCGATCCTAAACGTTGATGCATGTTTTTATTTGACATAAATGAAAAAGCATGCTCACATGAAATCAATCACTTAAAATGAAACACTTAAAAAAAGAGAATAATATATTATCAATGAAATCATGAATCTATTTATGTTATGAATTTTGTGAACCTTAAAAATGATTTTGATGATTTAAATTTGAAATGAGTTTTATCAAAATGAAAGTGCCTTATTGATCTTTATTGTAATAAATCTTACACTTTCGATTTTAAATGATGATACATGTTTTCACAAAAGACTTGAATACCCTCACATGAAATCAATCACTTAAAATGAAACACTTAAAAAAAGAGAATAATATATTATCAATGAAATCATGAATCTATTTATGTTATGAATTTTGTGAACCTTAAAAATGATTTTGATGATTTAAATTTGAAATGAGTTTTATCAAAATGAAAGTGCCTTATTGATCTTTATTGTAATAAATCTTACACTTTCGATTTTAAATGATGATACATGTTTTCACAAAAGACTTGAATACCCTCACATGAAATCAATCACTTAAAATGAAACACTTAAAAAAAGAGAATAATATATTATCAATGAAATCATGAATCTATTTATGTTATGAATTTTGTGAACCTTAAAAATGATTTTGATGATTTAAATTTGAAATGAGTTTTATCAAAATGAAAGTGCCTTATTGATCTTTATTGTAATAAATCTTACACTTTCGATTTTAAATGATGATACATGTTTTCACAAAAGACTTGAATACCCTCACATGAAATCAATCACTTAAAATGAAACACTTAAAAAAAGAGAATAATATATTATCAATGAAATCATGAATCTATTTATGTTATGAATTTTGTGAACCTTAAAAATGATTTTGATGATTTAAATTTGAAATGAGTTTTATCAAAATGAAAGTGCCTTATTGATCTTTATTGTAATAAATCTTACACTTTCGATTTTAAATGATGATACATGTTTTCACAAAAGACTTGAATACCCTCACATGAAATCAATCACTTAAAATGAAACACTTAAAAAAAGAGAATAATATATTATCAATGAAATCATGAATCTATTTATGTTATGAATTTTGTGAACCTTAAAAATGATTTTGATGATTTAAATTTGAAATGAGTTTTATCAAAATGAAAGTGCCTTATTGATCTTTATTGTAATAAATCTTACACTTTCGATTTTAAATGATGATACATGTTTTCACAAAAGACTTGAATACCCTCACATGAAATCAATCACTTAAAATGAAACACTTAAAAAAAGAGAATAATATATTATCAATGAAATCATGAATCTATTTATGTTATGAATTTTGTGAATCTCGAAATTGGTTTTGATGACTTGATTATGAGTTTCAAGTTAACGATTTGATTTGAATAAGTTTTATCTAAATCATCTTGATCTTGCAAAATTGGAATCACAAATAATATCTTTTGGTATTCATGAATTGATCCTTCATTTGTTTATGAGATGGTTGAAATCTTTGTACCTTTGAATTCTTTCCCTTCTCCCTTCGATTTTAAATTTATACATATTATATGTTGAAGATTTGAAACCATGTTTTGATATCATGCATACCCAAGAAATGTTGATTTGACAAATTGAATGAATTGAAAATGAATGATGAATCTTCTCTTGAATATTACTTGTGATATTTTTTATGAATCATTATCTTGATTTCTCGATATTTGATATATGAAATTTTATAATGAATCAAGATTTTTCTTTAATCAATCTCCTAAGATTTTCTTTTGATTATTTAAAAGGACATTTGTCTAAATGATTCATAGAATTTTGGATTCATGAATTGAGACTCACAATATGAAAGTATTGGTATCCTTCATTTGTTTATGAGATGTTGAAATCTTTGTACCTTTGCATTCTTCCCTTCTCCTTCGATTTTTAATTTATACATATTATATGTTGAAGATTGAAACCATGTTTTGATATCATGCATACCCAAGAAATGTTGATTTGACAAATTGAATGAATTGAAAATGAATGATGAATCTTCTCTTGAATATTACTTGTGATATTTTTTATGACTCATTATCTTGATTTCTCGATATTTGGATATATGAAATTTTATAATGAATCAAATTTTTCTTTAATCATCTCCTAAGATTTTCTTTTGATTATTTATGAGGAGGTTCTTCAAAAAGAATCATGCCTTTTGGTATACACATATTCTAATCCTTCATGATATGGTTGTTATGCAATTGCTTGGTGTTCATGAAAATATTCATCTCATCATCCAATTAATTCTTCTTGATATTCCTAATATGATGAAATGAAATTATGCATGAAATACAATGAGAAGTTAATTATCATGCATGATAGGATGTAATGAACTTTGACATTTAGATACCATCATTTGAAAAGCTATGATCATGTTGCCAAAATAATGTATCATGAATGCTTGAATATCATGTATAATATGCTCATAATGATGATTGATTTATTTGTATTTTGCATGAAAAATGAAAGGTATAGTTTTGAAATTGTGCAATTTGAAAATATGATGATGAATCTTGTGATTTATGTATTATTGATTTTTATCAAAATGAAAGTGCCTTATTGATCTTTATTGTAATAAATCTTACACTTTCGATTTTAAATGATGATACATGTTTTCACAAAAGACTTGAATACCCTCACATGAAATCAATTGTATGAAATGGAAATGAATTTTCTATCCTATTGAGATTAATGAATTTATTTTACCAATCTTGTGAATCTCATAAAAATAAACATGATGAATATTTTGAAAATAAATGAGTGTATCATACATTTGGCCTTAATGATTTCTCTTGAACATACTCTTTGAAATCATACTTGATGATGAATATCAAGATATAAAAGGATGTTATCATGGAATCATGCTTGATGATTTGTTTTATGAAATTTACCTTTCCGTCTTAAATGTTGACACTTGTTTTATTAAAGGTAAAGGCATGCTTATAAGAAGCAAATCACATGAATAGAAATTTATAAAAACGAAATGCGATCCTCTATCTTATTGACTTTTCAATAAATCTATGCTTGTTATGTATGAATTTATTGAATGTGACTTTGAGGATGATTTCGGATTTCACAAATGCTTGATTCATACTTATGACATGAGACACATTTTAAATATGAATCATATTCAATGTTTCAATCATGTTATATCTTTCTGAAATATCTTTTTAATGTGATGTTGATAATTTGAGATGCCTATTGGAATTCATGACATGAGATAATTGAATCCTTGACTTACTCTTTATATGGCTTGAGAATAGATGGTTAAAATCTTGCTTGATGAGTTGTTTTATAAGATTTTGCCTTTATGTCTTGAACTTTCATGCTTATCTTGATTTGACATATAAAGACTAAGGCATGCTTAGATGAAAAAGAATTACTTAAAAATGCTTTTCCCATCTGATCGAGATTAATGATTTCATGATATTTGTGAATCTCGAAATTGGTTTTGATGACTTGATTATGAGTTTCAAGTTAACGATTTGATTTGAATAAGTTTTATCTAAATCATCTTGATCTTGCAAAATTGGAATCACAAATAATATCTTTTGGTATTCATGAATTGAGACTCACAATATGAAAGTATTGGTATTCATGACTTGAATTTGATTGAAATATTGCATGCTTAAATTAATCATTCTCCTATGTTTCAAAAATTCTTTAAATGCCTTATGTGATGATTGAAAATTAATTTGCTTTATGATAAAAATCTATGTATACCATTTGAATATCTTGAAAGTAATGTTGAGATTTTGATGAATTTGATGATTTGGTATTATGCATGCAATACTTTAACGTATGATAATGATGCACAAATAAGATTGATACTTACCTTTGTCATAATTGATGTAAAGGGTCTTCCCTTCTTTTTGACAATGACAAAGGGGGAGATTACTAATTTGTACAAGTCAAGAAGATGCAAAAACTTGATTGCTAGCTTGCCTATCTTAAGTAGCAAAGATTGCTAACTTGCTTATTTTAAGAAGCAAAGTTGTCTCTTGAACATCACTATCTTGCCTATCTCAATAAGCAAACATGCTAACGTGCACATCTAGCAAACTTGTATATTTTAAGAAGCAAGGGTTGCTTTCTTGAACATCTCAAAACTGCTAGCTTGCATGTTCTAAAATATTGTAAAATTTGCTAGCTTGTATGTTATAGAAATTGCTATTATACTACCTTGCATATCTATGATGATAGCAAATGCATAATGATAAAACTAGGAGATTATGTTAATTATGCAATGTGTTGAACTTGGATATTTCCAAAAACTTGTAAATTGCAATAGGAAGCAAGAATCATGGGCTTACACAAGAAAGCTATCTTGCATTTGCTTTCGAAATTTTTGCTAGCTTGTATGTAGCAAAACTTGCATATCGTAAAAATTGCTAGCTTGTAGTCTAAAGAGAAGCAAACAGTTGCTGTCTCAAGAAAAGCAAACATGCTAAACTTGAACATATTTAATTGCTAAATTGCATGATGATAAAATTGGATACTATATTTATTATGCAATGATTAGAACTCATATCTCTAAACACATAAGAGTTGGGACTTCTCCTTTTTGTTGATGACATAGGGGGAGAAGTATATTGATGACTTCATGCATTGAATTGAATATTTTATATATTTGCATGATGGTTTAAATGTTTTTCATAACATGTGATGAATGTTGCTTGGATTTGGGATAATCCAAGTGTTCTATCAATGGCATATTAATAGGGGGAGTTTGTTTAAACTCCAGGGAGTTAAGGTTAACTCCGGGGGGGGGGGGGGGGGGGGGGGGGGGGGGGGGGGGGGGGGGGGGGGGGGGGGGGGGGGGGGGGGGGGGGGGGGGGGGGGGGGGGGGGGGGGGGGGGGGGGGGGGGGGGGGGGGGGGGGGGGGGGGGGGGGGGGGGGGGGGGGGGGGGGGGGGGGGGGGGGGGGGGGGGGGGGGGGGGGGGGGGGGGGGGGGGGGGGGGGGGGGGGGGGGGGGGGGGGGGGGGGGGGGGGGGGGGGGGGGGGGGGGGGGGGGGGGGGGGGGGGGGGGGGGGGGGGGGGGGGGGGGGGGGGGGGGGGGGGGGGGGGGGGGGGGGGGGGGGGGGGGGGGGGGGGGGGGGGGGGGGGGGGGGGGGGGGGGGGGGGGGGGGGGGGGGGGGGGGGGGGGGGGGGGGGGGGGGGGGGGGGGGGGGGGGGGGGGGGGGGGGGGGGGGGGGGGGGGGGGGGGGGGGGGGGGGGGGGGGGGGGGGGGGGGGGGGGGGGGGGGGGGGGGGGGGGGGGGGGGGGGGGGGGGGGGGGGGGGGGGGGGGGGGGGGGGGGGGGGGGGGGGGGGGGGGGGGGGGGGGGGGGGGGGGGGGGGGGGGGGGGGGGGGGGGGGGGGGGGGGGGGGGGGGGGGGGGGGGGGGGGGGGGGGGGGGGGGGGGGGGGGGGGGGGGGGGGGGGGGGGGGGGGGGGGGGGGGGGGGGGGGGGGGGGGGGGGGGGGGGGGGGGGGGGGGGGGGGGGGGGGGGGGGGGGGGGGGGGGGGGGGGGGGGGGGGGGGGGGGGGGGGGGGGGGGGGGGGGGGGGGGGGGGGGGGGGGGGGGGGGGGGGGGGGGGGGGGGGGGGGGGGGGGGGGGGGGGGGGGGGGGGGGGGGGGGGGGGGGGGGGGGGGGGGGGGGGGGGGGGGGGGGGGGGGGGGGGGGGGGGGGGGGGGGGGGGGGGGGGGGGGGGGGGGGGGGGGGGGGGGGGGGGGGGGGGGGGGGGGGGGGGGGGGGGGGGGGGGGGGGGGGGGGGGGGGGGGGGGGGGGGGGGGGGGGGGGGGGGGGGGGGGGGGGGGGGGGGGGGGGGGGGGGGGGGGGGGGGGGGGGGGGGGGGGGGGGGGGGGGGGGGGGGGGGGGGGGGGGGGGGGGGGGGGGGGGGGGGGGGGGGGGGGGGGGGGGGGGGGGGGGGGGGGGGGGGGGGGGGGGGGGGGGGGGGGGGGGGGGGGGGGGGGGGGGGGGGGGGGGGGGGGGGGGGGGGGGGGGGGGGGGGGGGGGGGGGGGGGGGGGGGGGGGGGGGGGGGGGGGGGGGGGGGGGGGGGGGGGGGGGGGGGGGGGGGGGGGGGGGGGGGGGGGGGGGGGGGGGGGGGGGGGGGGGGGGGGGGGGGGGGGGGGGGGGGGGGGGGGGGGGGGGGGGGGGGGGGGGGGGGGGGGGGGGGGGGGGGGGGGGGGGGGGGGGGGGGGGGGGGGGGGGGGGGGGGGGGGGGGGGGGGGGGGGGGGGGGGGGGGGGGGGGGGGGGGGGGGGGGGGGGGGGGGGGGGGGGGGGGGGGGGGGGGGGGGGGGGGGGGGGGGGGGGGGGGGGGGGGGGGGGGGGGGGGGGGGGGGGGGGGGGGGGGGGGGGGGGGGGGGGGGGGGGGGGGGGGGGGGGGGGGGGGGGGGGGGGGGGGGGGGGGGGGGGGGGGGGGGGGGGGGGGGGGGGGGGGGGGGGGGGGGGGGGGGGGGGGGGGGGGGGGGGGGGGGGGGGGGGGGGGGGGGGGGGGGGGGGGGGGGGGGGGGGGGGGGGGGGGGGGGGGGGGGGGGGGGGGGGGGGGGGGGGGGGGGGGGGGGGGGGGGGGGGGGGGGGGGGGGGGGGGGGGGGGGGGGGGGGGGGGGGGGGGGGGGGGGGGGGGGGGGGGGGGGGGGGGGGGGGGGGGGGGGGGGGGGGGGGGGGGGGGGGGGGGGGGGGGGGGGGGGGGGGGGGGGGGGGGGGGGGGGGGGGGGGGGGGGGGGGGGGCCCCAGGTGGCCACCAGCATTGCCGAAGGGTTTTCGAAAGCTCGCCAGAATGTACGTCGGAAGTTCACGGAGCTCACCAAGAAAGATCATAGCTTGCCGAAGAAGCTCATCGGAACTCGCCAAGATCAAATCGTGAAGTCTAGGAGCTTGCCGAAGGGTTTTCGAAAGCTCGCCAGAATGTACGTCGGAAGTTCACGGAGCTCACCAAGAAAGATCATAGCTTGCCGAAGAAGCTCATCGGAACTCGCCAAGATCAAATCGTGAAGTCTAGGAGCTTGCCGAAGGGTTTTCGAAAGCTCGCCAGAATGTACGTCGGAAGTTCACGGAGCTCACCAAGAAAGATCATAGCTTGCCGAAGAAGCTCATCGGAACTCGCCAAGATCAAATCGTGAAGTCTAGGAGCTTGCCGAAGGGTTTTCGAAAGCTCGCCAGAATGTACGTCGGAAGTTCACGGAGCTCACCAAGAAAGATCATAGCTTGCCGAAGAAGCTCATCGGAACTCGCCAAGATCAAATCGTGAAGTCTAGGAGCTTGCCGAAGGGTTTTCGAAAGCTCGCCAGAATGTACGTCGGAAGTTCACGGAGCTCACCAAGAAAGATCATAGCTTGCCGAAGAAGCTCATCGGAACTCGCCAAGATCAAATCGTGAAGTCTAGGAGCTTGCCGAAGGGTTTTCGAAAGCTCGCCAGAATGTACGTCGGAAGTTCACGGAGCTCACCAAGAAAGATCATAGCTTGCCGAAGAAGCTCATCGGAACTCGCCAAGATCAAATCGTGAAGTCTAGGAGCTTGCCGAAGGGTTTTCGAAAGCTCGCCAGAATGTACGTCGGAAGTTCACGGAGCTCACCAAGAAAGATCATAGCTTGCCGAAGAAGCTCATCGGAACTCGCCAAGATCAAATCGTGAAGTCTAGGAGCTTGCCGGGAGTCCGCAGAATGGTTTCCGAGAGTTTCTCGGAAGATCGCCGGAAGTTCACCGGAAGAAGTCTTGACTTGTGGACTTTGTAATAGCTTAGGAAATGTCTTTAAATTCGTAGTTAGCATGTTAATTAGGGTTAGGATTAGGTGTTAATCTTAAAACCCAAGTAGGGGCCAATTGGGCCCGAGTTCGGACTGGTTTGGAGCCCAACCAGTGAGCTGAAATAGCCAGGCGGTGGCACCGCCAGCACCCGAGAGCCAGGCGGTGGCACCGCTGGACTGGGCGGTGGCACCGCCCAGTACACTGTCAGTGTCACAACTGACAGGCGGTGGCACCGCTAGCTTCGGGAACCGAAGAGAATTCAAATTTTGGAGCCCAATTTGAATCCTCTTGAGGCCTATAAATACTCCTCTATTCTCAGCTGAGATAACAACCTTTTGAGAAGCTAGAAGTTGAGAAAATCTTTAGGAAAAGTCTTGTTTTCAATAGCTTGAGTGTTCACCTCCTTTCTTTTCATTGAAATCTTTGTAAAAGGGTGAACCACTTGTTCAATCGAGTGTCAATTTGTGAAACAGCTTTTGATATTTAGCACACACTTGAAGTATCTTATGAAGGCACTAGTAGAGTAAAGGAGTCAAAAATTAATCTTTTAGTCCATACTTATGAACTGTTTCGGATGAAATCGAGTGAGACCATTGGAGACATGTATACCGGATTTACGGATGTCGTCAATGGTCTAAAAGGACTTAGTAAAAGTTTCTCGGATTTTGAATTTGTTAATAAAATCTTAAGATCCCTTCTAAAGAGTTGGAACCCTAAAGTAACGGCCATTCAAGAGGTTAAGGATTTAAATAGTTTTCCTCTCGAAGAACTAATTGGGTCACTAATGTCCCAGGAGATGACTTGTAATGCTCATGAAGAGCTTGAGAATAACCTTCCAAAGAACATGAAGGATATGTCACTAAGAACTCAAGAAGACCACTTGAAAGAAAATTCAAGTGATGAAGACTATGATGATGACTTAGCACTCTTGACAAGAAAGTTTAAAAAGTTTATAAAAAAGAATAAATTCAAAAATGACACTAAAAATAAATTTAAACCCAAGAAAGAACAAGTCATATGCTATGAATGTAAGAAGCCGAGATATTTCAAAAGCGAATGTCCCCAAGCAAAGAAGAAACAACCAAAGAAGAAGAAGGCTCTTAAAGCAACGTGGGACAACTCAAGTGCATCCGAGGAAGAGGAGCAAACCAACACCAAGCAAGTTGCTCACTATGCACTAATGGCTATTGGAGATGAGGTAAGCAGTATATTTGATGCAAATTTATCTTTTGATGAATTACTAAGTGCTTTTCATAATTTATTCGATGAAACAAATTAGTTAGTAAAATATATAAATTATTAAAAAAGGAGCATGCTTCTCTTGTTAATGATTTTGATAGACTAAAAATTGAGCATGATGATAGTTTAGCTCCTTGCACAAAATGCGATGAATTAGAAACACTTAAAAAGCAAAACTTGCTACTTGGAGAAACCTTAGAAAAGGCAGAATTTGATTTGTAAGTAGCTCTCACTAAAATCAACCACCTTTGTTAAAAGCCCTACCTTACATGTTTCACCCCAAAACTAATGCAACTTTTATTGCAAATTTGGACATATTATGTACAAATGTCCATTTAAGAGATATAGTCTACATAAATTGATTTGGGTTCTTAAAGGAACCTCAAATAACCAAATGCAACATGATAAGTTATGTAGATTGATTTTGAGGCACCCAAGATCAAATGGGTACCTAAAAATCATCTTTTTTTGTAGAAATGTTTATTGTCACAAGCAAGGAGCAAGAGATGGTACCTTGATAGTGGATACTCAAGGTATATGACCAGATATCCATCTCAATTCTCTAAACTCACTAGCCTAGACAAAGGATATGTTATATTCGGAGACAACAACAAGGGTAAAATCATTAGCAAAAGAACCATAGGTAATAAATCCAACTTCTTTATTGAAGATGTGTTGTTGGTTGATGGCTTAAAAGCATAACCTATTGAGCATTAGTTAATTGTGTGATAAAAGATACATCATTAAATTTGAATCCAATGCTTGTATTATTGAAAAACCACATAAAAACTCATCTATGATTGCCCTAAAATAAAATAATGTATAGACATTGATGATCTTTGTAATGAAATATGGTTTTTGGTTTTGAATGTCGATGCTTGGCTTTGGCATAGGAGATTAGGTCATGCTAGCATGAAACTAATCTCTCAAATCTCATCTAAAGAACTTGTAAGAGGAATTCCTCACATTAAGTTCATTAAAGACAATGTGTGTGATGCATATCAACTAGGAAAACAAATAAAAGATAGTTTTAAACCAAAGAACCAAATAAGCACATCTAGACCATTGCAATTGATCCATATGGAATTGTTCGGACCAATTGCTACATCAAGCCTAGGAGGTCGCCTTTATCATCGTGGATGATTATAGTAGATATACTTGGACTTACTTCTTGGCATACAAAAGTGATTGCTTTAGATATTTTTTTAAGTTTTGTAAACTTATTCAAAATGAAAAGGGTTTTGTGATTTCATTAATTCAAAGTGATTACACTAGTGAATTTTAAAACTGTGATTTCTAAGATTTTTATGAATCTAATGGATACAACCACAATTTCTTTACTTCAAGAAATTCTTAACAAAATAGAATAGTAGAAAGAAAAAATAGAAACTTATAAGAAATGGCAAGAACCATGTTAAACGAACATAGCCTACCCAAATATTTTTAGGCTAAAGTTATAAATACGACATGCTATATCATGAATAGGGTTCTAGTAAGACCATTACTTTCCAAAACTCCTTATGAGTTGTGAAATAACAAAAAAACCCAACGTTTCATATTTTAAAATTTTTGAGTGTAAATGTTTTATCTTGAATGAAACAGATGCCTTAGAAAAATTTGATACAAAATCCGATAAAGGGATTTTTCTTGGCTATTCTTCGATTTCTAAAGCTTTTCGTATCTTTAACAAAAGAACTTTGGTTATAGAAGAGTCTATTCATGTTGTCTTTAATGAAGTTTCCAAACTTAAGAAAAATGAGTTTGATGATGATCTTAATTTTGGTGCTTTGAATTTAAATGAACCTTCTCCTTCAACTAGTAACTTGGATGCATCTTCTTCCGAAACATCCTTACCAAAGGAATGAAAGTACGTAGATGCTCATCCTAAAGAGCTAATCATAGGAGACACATCAAAAGGGGTTCAAACTCGTTCTTCTCTTAAGGATTTTCGTGCCAACGCCACTTTTCTCTCCTAAATTGAACATAAATGCATTGACGAGGTCTTGAAAGATGATTCATGAGTTATCACAATGCAAGAAGAGTTGAACCAATTTGAGAGAAATAAAGTATGGAAGCTTGTTCCAAGGCTAAATGACCATTTAGTTATTGATACTAAATGGGTTTTTAGAAACAAGCAAGATGAATTTGGTATCGTGGTTAAAAATAAGGCTAGATTAGTGGCCAAGGATTTCACCAAGAAAAATGTATCGATTATGAAGAAATCTTCGCTCCTATGACACGATTAGAAGCCATAAGAATACTCCTTGCCTATGCTAGTAGTAATAATTTTTAGTTATTTCAAATGGATGTTAAGAGTGCTTTTCTTAATGGTTTAATCTCTGAAGAAGTTTATGTTGAACAACCTCCCAAATTTGAGAATGATAATTTTCCTAATCATGTGTTTAAATTGACTAAAGCTCTCTATGGATTGAAACAAGCCCCAAGGGCTTGGTATGAGAGACTTAGCTCATTTCTTATCTAAATTAATTTCTCTAAAGGTAAGGTTGATACCACATTATTTATTAAAAAAATTAAAAATAATTTTTTTATTATTCAAATTTATGTTGATGATATTATTTCTAGTTCCACGAATAAATCTTTATGCGAATCATTTGCCAAAAGTATAAACCTAGAATTTAAAATGAGCCTAATGGGGGAACTAACTTTCTTTTTAGGCTTGCAAATCAAACAACTTAATGATAATATTTTTATTAGTTAAACAAAATATGCATTAGACTTGCTAAAATGATTTAATATAGTTCAAAGGCTATCAATACTCCTATAAGTACCTCTACTAAGTTAAACATTGACGAAAGTGAAGAAAGCTTTGATAAAAAAGCTTATGAGGTATGATAGGTAATTTACTATACCTCACCATAACAAGACTGTAAATCATGTTTAGTAGAGGACTTTGTGCTAGGTTTCAATCTAATCCTAAGCTATCTCATCTTAAAGCAGTTAAAAGAATCTTTAGATAACTTGAAGGAACCACTAATATAGGATTATAGTATCTAAAATCTGAAAACTTTGAATTAATTGCTTATGCTAATGCGGATTTTGGTGGATGTAGATTAGATAGAAAAAATATATCCGAAACATATCAATTCTTAGGTCATGCACTTGTCTCTTAGTCTTCCAAGAAACAAAACTTTGTTGCACTATCTATAACCGAAGTCAAATATATAGCGGCTAGTGCTTGTTGTGCATAAGTCGTATGGATGAAAAATACATTAGAAGACTATAGAATTTATCTTAAGAATATTCCCATAAAATGTGATAACACAAGTGCAATATGTTTAATAAAAAATCCTATTCAACACTCTAGAACTAAACATATTGACATTAGGCATCACTTTATCCGCGATCATGTTAATAATCATGATGTAATCTTAGAATTCATTGATATGAAACATCAATTGGCTGATATCTTTACAAAACCTTTAAATGAAGAATAATTTGATTTCATTCAAAGAGAAATAGGCATGTTAAACTGTCCAAATGAGTTGTTATATTTCTTTTTCGAACTATCTTTATGTATTTCATGGATGGAGCTTTCAGGAATTTATGACATATCAAGTTTACTCCATACCCTTGCTCCATCACGTAATGATGTTGATACATTTAGTCCCTTCACCCATTGAACTAATTGACAAATGCATTTTTCACGGATTTCACTATTATAAATTCTTATTGAAAAAAGGATTTAATGAAGTTTTATTCATGGATTTCTTTTTATACTTTCTCATGAACTCTTCCTTACTCTTCTCATAAAAGAAGTTTTGTGAATTTTTAGTATGTGATGATCACTTGCAATAATGGGATTATTTGATTTCACATGAATACCTTGATCTTTCCATGAATCCCTTCTCTTCGTTAAAATTGAAGCATGATTTAATGAAACTCATTTATTGTTTTTACCTTGATTCAAATCATTTCACAAATTTAGGTCTTCATGGATTCTTTCCTTGCCCTTCTTCCTTTTCTTGTTCTTATGGCAAAGGAAGAAAGAGACTTGCATAACTAAAGAAGAATCAAAAAGCCCTTGAGTAAAAATGTTAGCTTATTCAAAGAGAAATGATCATGCAAAGTTTTGCTTGCCTTCATTTATTGCTTGGATACAGTCATTATGAAACTTGATTGAATTTTTACCACACTTGCATTGTTGAATTATTCTCCTTTTTGTTGATGACAAAGGGGGAGAAATATGGCAAATTGATGACAACTTGACATTTGAAACAATGTGTAAAATGTATTGCATTGTAGATGCTTGATAAATGTCTTTCATTATGTTAAGATATCATAAGCTCAACTTGCTATTTACAATTGATATCTTGCCATGGATTGATGAATTATTATCTTTTATCAAGAATTATCATCTTATTAAATTTCATATTTGAAATTCGTAAATGATGATTGATTATCATTGGACTTGAAAATGGATGTTATGCCTTGACATCATTTTGACAAATACGTGGTATCGTATTTAGAATTGGTAAATCATGATAAGTATCATGATGTGCATATTGATAAGTTTAAAAAAACTTAACTTATCGATTTGATGCTTGAATTCAAAGGCCTAGAATTCAAGAATGTATTTTCTCAAGTATGGCATATAGATAGGGGGAGTTAAGGTTAACTCCATCATCAATTGATTGTCGTCATCAATTGATTGTCATCATCAAAAAGGGGGAGATTGTTAAATATCGAATTTTGATGATGAAATCAATTGATAAATTATTTGATCTAATCTATATGTTGAGAAAAGTGTGCAGGATTAACTACGATAGCAATAAGAAATAAAGCAGGTGTTATGTCGGAGTCAAGATCGAGACTTCGTTGGGAGTTTGAGAGTTAATCGGAACTCCAAACTTTGTTAGTGGTTCTATCAAAACTGACCAAGAAGTCTAGGAGCTTGCCAAAGAAGCTCATCAAAACTCACTAAGAAGATCATCGTAAAGTCTAGGAGCTTGCCGGGAGTCCATCAAAACATTACCGAGAGATCATCGGAAGTTCGCCGGAAGATCGTCGGAAGCTCGTCGGAAGAACAGTTGACATACCAAAACAAGCATACCTTGTTAAATGTCTTAATTATTGTATTTAGACCGTAAATTGAGTTAGAATTTGGAGGTAATCCCACTAACTTAATTAAGGGCCAATTGGCCTGATTGAATAACCAATTTAGCACATAAAATCATGGCCAGTAGTGGCATCGCCTGGTGACCCAATCTCCTAGGTGGTCTGGGCGGTGGAACCACCGGTAGTAAATGCTGCCAGTGGTGGTACCGCCCCTGTCAAGCGGTGGTACCGCCAAAGCTCGGTCTCCAAGCTCTGTCAGGCGGTAGTACCGCCCAATAATGGCGGTGGTACCGCCAGTACTTTGGAAATCCAGGATGAGACATTTTTTGGCTCCAATTTTGAAGTCATTGGGGCCTATTAATACCTCACCCTTTTCTGCATGAAAGTGCATGAAAGTATTAATATAATCTTGAGTTCTTGAGGTGTTAAAAGAGTTGTAAAAGTGCAAAGAGTCCTCCCCTCTCTTTCTTAGCTTTGTAACCATCCAAGAAAGAGGAGTGAGGCTTGTAAGGGTTATCTCCTAAACCCGGTAAAAGGAGAAAGAGCCGTAAAAGGTGGTTGATCTTTGTCTATTGAAGGAAGGCCATTAATGGATGCCCATGACCTCGATAGAGGAGGAATCGGAAGTGGATGTAGGTCACAACGATCGAACCACTCTAAATTCTGGTTTGCATTTTGTCTTGAGCAATTTACCTTTACTGCAAACTGCTTTACCTTCTTATTACTTTCTCTACGCTCCCGTATGCTTTCAAGTTAATACCTTTATGAAATGGTTGTCGTTAGAATCAGGGTTAATCGAAACGAAGACTTTTGAAATCGGTAATTTTTCCACTGTACTAATTCACCCCCCCTCTTAGTGCCACTCTTGATCCTAACATACACCATATGAGATATGGAAAGGAAAAATGCCCGATATTTATTAGGAACAAGTCAACACTAAGAGGGGGGAGGGGTGAATTAGTGCAGTGGTAAAAATGTCGATTTCAGAAATCTTTCATTTCGATTAAACCCATTTCATAAAGATGTTAACTTGAAATCGTACGAAAACGTAGTGAAGGAGGAATTCAGTTTGTAATAAAGATATATAGAAAGAAGAAAATGCTATTAGGATCGGAGCGGCACTAAGAGGACGGGGGGGGGGGGGGGGGGGGTGAATTAGTGCAGCGGATTAAAACTTATAAGTTTGCAATCGAGTAAAGGATGACTTAGCTAAAATAGCTCGAGTAAAGGTGGTCAAGAGTAAGGAGATGAAAACCGAATGATTTACAGCTAAGTAGAGAAATGGTTTAGAAAATTAAACACTCACACATTCAAGGAACACCACGATTTATAGTGGTTCGGTCAAATGACCTACATCCACTTTCGAAGCCTTCTTCAATGAGGCTCCGAACTTCCACTAGCAAATCACTTTGAAGGGGAAGGACCAAACGTTAGGATCGGAGCAGCACTAAGAGGGGGGGTGAATTAGTGCAGTGGATTAAAACTTGTAAGTTTGAAAACGATTTCGTAAATGTGTAGATATTTTGATTAGACAATGAATGACTTGATAAAAGTAGATCGAGTAAAGTGAGAAGATGAAAACCATAAGCTTGCTGCTGTGTAAATGACGATTTCAGAAAGGTAAGTACTCACACATTCAAGGAACACACCAATTTAAAGTGGTTCGGTCAAATGACCTACATCCACTTGCGAAGCCTTCTTCGATGAGGCTCCCAACTTTCACTAGCAAATCACTTTGAAGGGAAAGGACAAATACCCCTCTTACAACCTTTTACAAGTGGTTCACACTCTTACAAATTTTTAACGAGAAAGAAGGAGGTGAACACTCAAGTAATTGAAAACAAGACTTGCTAAAGACTTTGCTAAGGCTTTTATCTCAATCTATTGCTACTCAAAGGTTGTATTCTCTGCTAAGAATTGAGGGGTATTTATAAACCCCAAGAGGATTCAAATTTGGGCTCTAAATTTTGAATTCCTTTGGGTTTCCAGACCTGGCGGTGCCACCGCTTGTCGGTGGCGGTGCTACCACCTGTCAATGTCATATTGACCGTTTACAAGCGGTGCCACCGCTTGTCGGTGGTGGTGCCACCGCTCGACCTTTCGGGTGCTGGGCGGTGCCACCGCCTAGTCCTGTGGTACCACCACCTGATCCCTCGGGTTTTGGGCGGTGCCACCGCCTAGACTATTTCAGCTCACTGGTTGGGCTCTAAACTTGGCCCAAACCAGTCCAAACTCGAGCCCAATTGGCCCCTAACTGGGTTATAGGATTAACCCTTAATCCTAACCCTAATTACATGCAAACTACGAAATTAATACATAATCCTAAGCAAGTTTTTAACCGGCAACATCAAGTTTCTTTCCGGCGAGCTTTTCGGTGAACTTCCGGTGGACTTCCGATACACCCTCAGATTTCTTCCGACGGACTCCCAACAAGCTCCGGGTCTTATGGCGAGTTCAGCGAGTCTTTGGCAAGTAGCCGAACTTTCTCGGTGATCTCCGCGAACCTTCGACGATCTCTCCGATGGACTTCCGAAAATTTTGACAAGTCCCCGATTTCTTCTCGGTTGGTTCCGGCAGCATCTCCGGCGAATTTTCGGACTCTCAAACACCCATCGAATTTGACTCTAGTAGACTCGCTTTATGTCTTCAAGCTATCGTAGTTAATCCTACACACTTAAAACAAAACTTCAATCGAGACAATTAATCCTAAGCAATTAATCAAGTTGTCCGGCATGTCATTGGTCCCTCGACGCTTCGTCCGATTCTTCGGCGCATCGTCCTCTCTTGTGACCTATTGCCTAATCGGCCAGTTGACTCTGCAACTCTAATATCCTTGGCACAATCTCCGCTCTTCTTGGCCCGAAGCCTTCTGTCGATACATCGACCGATCCACCGGCCCGATGTCCAATCTTCTGACATGTTCCTCCGGCCCAACATGATTTTCCTGCTTTAATTGTCTCATCCTGATTGAAACATCCTGCATCACTCAAAACGCAGATAAAATCATAAACACATATCAAGTGGTTTCAACATCAAAATATGAGATTCAACAATCTCCCCCTTTTTGATGATAAGAACCACTTGATGACGGAGTTAACCTTAACTCCTAGAGTTTAAACAAACTCCCCCTATCAATATGCCATATTGATAGGTCTTGAATTCAAGCCAAATTCAAGTCATTGCAAATATTCATCATGAATATTTGTAACTCGTCATCATGCATAATATGATCATACTTCTCCCCCTTTATCATCAACATCACTTTCTATATGTTTGAGATATGAATTCAACTTATTGCATGAAAAACATAATATCAAGTTTTATCATTATGTAATATATAAGCTTGAAAATTTACCAATTGCTACATCATGCAAGCTAGCAAAAATTTAGCAAGTACTATATCACATTAGAATATGCAAGCTATCAAGTTTTAGATATGCAAGATAGTAAGATAGCATGTTTGCTTTTCTTGAGATAGCAACTGTTTGCTTTTCTTGAGATAGCAACTGTTTGCTTCTCTTTAGACTACAATCTAGCAATTTTTACAATATGCAAGTTTTACTACATACAAGCCAGCAAATATTTGAAAAGCAAATACAAGATAGCTTTCTTGTGTAAGCTCATTATTCTTGCTTCCTATTGTAATGTGCAAGTTGCAAGTTTTGCTTTTGCAATTTTTATTTCTTAAGATAGGTAAGCTTGTGATATTCAAGATAGCAAGCTATACATCATGCTAGCTAGCAAATTATAGATGTTCAAGAAAGCAACTCTTGCTTCTTGAAATATGCAAGTTGCAAGCTAGCAAACTTTTGCTTCCTTTGCAATGTTTGAGCTAGTAATTTTGCTTCCGTTGCAAAGTGCAAATTAGCATGTTTTGCATCTTGAGATAAGCAAGATTTCACATTTGGTATGCAAATTTATAGTATGCAAGTTATCAACTTTTACACATAAAAAGTTAGCAAAAAGATGTGCAAGATGGACTATTTTGCCTCTTTTCAAAATGTGTAACTTGGCACATATTGCTTCTTTTGAGATTTGCAAGATAGCACTTTTCCTTCTTCTTGAAGTATGCAAACTAGCTAGCAAGCTAGCAAAATATGCTCCCCCTATGTCATTGTCAAATAGAAGGGAATAATAATACAATCATGTAATTCATTTCCCTTTACTGTAATCTTCAAATCATGACAAAGGTAATTAACAAAGATAAAAATGAATGTTAAAAGACATATATCATTTTTGACAAATTTCTTCTTTGGCAAATAGAAAGCATGATAGGAAACAATCTTGATTCAAAAAGAAAACTTAAGTTATAAATTATCAAGATATCAAGTAGCATATCATAGTTTACAAAAACAAGTTTCTTGTTAGTTAATAGCAAAAAGAATCATAGGAGAACAAAATCTCAATTCATGCATATAAAATCTTATGATTCACATAGAAAATATGCTCTTTTATAAAATGAGAGAATTATGATGAATAATCTTGATTTACATAAAGTTTCAAAACATAATTATCAAGATCATGAATACTAAAAGACCATGAAACATTTTGACAAATCTCCTTTTAAATAGAAAACAATCTTGATTCATTCAATAGAAAATTCAAATTATAATTGTGAGAAATCAAAATCATGATTTCAATAAAACCCATTAAATTTAAATCATTTTCATAATCCATGAGATTCATAAAAATAATACAAATGGATTCATCAAAATCAATAAGATAGAGAAAAATAATTTTCAAGAAAAATGTTCTTCTCTTTTAGTTGTTTCAATTCATGTGACTTATTTCATTCAAGCATGCCCCTCCCCTTTTTTTTTATGTCAAATAAAAACATTTGTCATGTTTAAAACCGAAAGTGCGAGATTTATTATGACAAGGATTAATAAGGCACTTTCATTATGGTAAAAATTGATAATCCGTAAATCACAAGATTCATCATGCATAATTTCGAAAATCTCATGCATAGAACAAAATCATCAATCATGATATCAAAATATTTATCACTTAAAGCATTCATGATACACATCATATGCAATACATCACATACATCATCATAATAAAAAGCATAAGTATTGCATGCATCATTCCAAATCATAAATATTTCAAATCATGATGGTATTAATTTGTCAAATTGCATCATACTATGCATGATCATAACTTTTTCCCATTTTATCATTATAAACAAGAAAGAATAAAGGTAGAACAAAATAGTGCAAAATATTTTAATTATTTCAAGGCATACAAGCCATAAAGCCAATGGCATCATGTCATGAAAGATAAGACCTCTTGAATTACAAAAGACATGATTCATTTTATCAAATCTCTTCTTTTTAACAAAAATTGTAGGTGTACAAAGAAGATATCGTGATTAAAAAAAATCTCAAGTAGTAAATCCAAGAAATCAAGATCATGATTTGAATACAAACTCATTCAAATTCAAATCGTCAAATTCATCAAAATCTCAATGTTACTTTCAAGAGATTCAAAATGGTATAAATAATTTTATTGGTCTCTTAGTGAAAAATCGATAAGATAGAGAAAAAGAAAAATTTTCAAGAAAAATGCTTTCCTCCTTTTGTTTCAACTCAATGATTGATTTCATATATGCTTGTTCTTTTCTTTTATGTCAAATCCATGCATCATTCGTTAACGCCGAAAAAGATCTTTCAAAAAATCGTAAAGTTTGATAATCACAAAAATCATTATGCATCTTTTCAAAAGAAAACTCATTAAGCATAATCATTATGTATTACTTCAAATCAAACATGATTGCATTTATTTTCAAAATATTCATCATGATAGGACATACAAGGCAAAGAAATTATTAAACATGAAGCATATTCATCAATCATGGTTTCATTGAGCATAAGGTATTTTCAACTAAAATCATTTTGTTATTTGATGTAGTCATGTATTTTTCTTTTTAGGTGAATCTATCTTTTCATGCTTAGTTTGCATACAAAGTCATGCATCATTTTTAAAAGCAACTTTCATTACGGTAAAAATTGATAATCTATAAATCGCAAAAGATCATCATGGAAATCATCAAAATCAATAAACTATACATTAACCAAACTCATCACCATCATGCATAGTTTCAAAAAATAAATTTATTAGGCATGATATCATATCTCATAAGGCATTTTTAATCAAAATCATTTGTTTGATAATCTATAAATCGCAAAAGATCATCATGGAAATCATCAAAATCTCAATGTTACTTTCAAGAGATTCAAAATGGTATAAATAATTTTATTGGTCTCTTAGTGAAAAATCGATAAGATAGAGAAAAAGAAAAATTTTCAAGAAAATTAATCCTAAACTAAATTAAAAATAACTCATGAAAAGTATTATGTAATTTCGAAATAAATTAAGGGCATTTTTATTACCTTATTGTTGAAAGCCATTAAGGCGTAGTTTGCCATCTCGCCTTTGTTGATTTTCTCCTTGTCTTCGAAAGAGCTCGATTCTTCCCAATTTGTGTTCTTTTTCTTACGTTCAAAGCAAGTAGTTCCATTCTTTTTGTTTTTTAATTTTTGTTTCATTAACTTTTTAAATTTCTTTGCAAGTTTAAGTTCACCATCACTTGAGCTTATGCTCGAGTGGTCTTCATGTGTTCTATGTCCCAAATCCTTTATGTTCTTTGGAAGGTGGTTCTGTTCATCATGTTCATCAAGTGCACTATGCACCATTTTATATGTCATCAATGTACCGATAAGTTCTTTAAGTGGAAAAATATTTAAATCTTTTGTTTCTTGTAAAGCCTTACTTTTGAATCCCGCTTATTAGAAAGAGAATGCAAAATTTTGTTTACGAGTTTAAAATCTGAAAAACATTTGCCAAGAGCTCTTAAACCATTGACGACATCCGTAAAACGGGTGTACATGTCACCAATTGTTTCGCTTGGCTTCATTCAAAAAACCTCGAAATCATACATTAAAAAGTTGATTTTCGAATCTTTAACTCTAGAAGTGCCTTCGTATGTGATTTCAAGAGTGTGTCATATGTCAAAAGCCATTTCGCACAAAGAAACCCGATTAAACTCCGTTTTATCTAAGGTGTAAAATAAGGCATTCATAGCCTTTGCATTTAGAGAAAACGTCTTCTTCTCCAAATTATTCCAATGGATCATTGGAAGAGAAGACATTTGAAAACCGTTCTCAATAATATTCCATAAATTTAAGTCCAATGAAAGCAAGAAAACTCTCATTCGGGTTTTCTAATAAGTGCAGTCCGTCCCATTGAAAAAGGGAGGACGAATGAGAGAATGACCCTTTTGAAAGTCGAAAAGAGCCATTTCTCTTGGGTATTAAACCAAATGAGAAATACGAGGCTCTGATACTAATTGTTAGAATCAGAGCGGCACTAAGAGGGGGGGGGGGTGAATTAGTGCAGTGGATTAAAACTTATAAGTTTGAAAACGATTTCGTAAATGCATAGATATTTTGATTAGATAATGAATGACTTGATAAAAGTAGCTTGAGTAAAGTGAGAAGATGAAAATCATAAGCTTACTGCTGTGTAAATGACGATTTCAGAAAGGTAAGTACTCACATATTCAAGGAACACACCAATTTAAAGTGGTTCGATCAACTGACCTACATCCACTTATGAAGCCTTCTTCGATGAGGCTCCCAACTTCTACTAGCAAATCACTTTGATGGGGAAGCCCCTCTTACAACCTTTTACAAGTGTTCACACTCTTATAAATTTTCAACGAGAAAGAAGGAGGTGAACACTCAAGCAATTGAAAACAAAACTTGCTAAAGATTTTGCTAAGGATTTTATCTCAATCTATTGCTACTCAAAGGTTGTATTCTCTGGTGAGAATTGAGGGGTATTTCTAGACCCCAAGAGGATTCAAATTTGGGCTCCAAATTTTGAATTCCTTTGGGTTCCCGAAGCTAGCGGTGCCACTGCTTGTTGGTGGCGGTGCTACCGCCTGTCAATTTTATATTGACCGTTTATAGGCGGTGCCACCGCCCGACCTTTCGGGTGTTGGGCGGTGCCACCACCTAGTCCGGTGGTACCACCTCCTGATCCCTCGGGTTCTGGGCGATGCCACCGCCTAGACTATTTCAGCTCACTGGTTGGGCTCCAAACTTGGCCCAAACCAGTCCAAACTCGGGCCCAATTGGCCCCTAACCGGGTTATAGGATTAACCCTTAATCCTAACCCTAATTACATACAAACTACGAAATTAAAATATAGTCCTAAGCATGTTTTTAATCGGCATCATCGAGTTTCCTTCCGACAAGCTTTTTGGTGAACTTCCGGTGGACTTCCAATACACCCTCGGATTTCCTCCGGCAGACTCCTAGTAGGCTCCCGGTCTTGTGGCGAGTTTAGTGAGTCTTTGGCAAGTAGCTGAACCTTCTCGGTGATCTCCGCGAACCTCCGATGATCTCTTCGGCAGACTTCCAAAAATTTCGACAAGTCCCTGATTTCTTCTCGGTTGGTTCCGGTAGCATCTTCGATGAATCTTCGGACTCTCGAACACCCATCGAACTTGACTCTGGTAGACTTGCTTTATGTCTTCAAGCTATCATAGTTAACCCTCCACACTTAAAACAAAACTTCAATCGAGATAATTAATCCCTCGACGCTTCGTCATTGGTCCCTCGACGCTTCGTCCGATTCTTCGGCGCATCATTCTCTCTTACGGTCTATTGTCCAATCGGCCAGTTGACTCTGCAACTCCGATATTCTTGGCACAATCTCTGCTCTTCTTGGCCCAATGCCCGAATCCACGTCTCGAAGCCTTCTGTCGATATGTCGACCGATCCACCGGCCCGACGTCCAATCTTTTGACATGTTCCTCCGGCTCAACGTGATTTTCCTACTTTAATTGTCTCATCCTGATCGAAGCATCCTGCATCACTCAAAACGTAGATAAAATCATAAACACATATCAAGTGGTTTCATCATCAAAATATGAGATTCAACACCAAATACCCCTCTTACAACCTTCTTACAAGTGGTTCACACTCTTACAGATTTTTCCAAAGAGAGATGGAGGTGAATACTTAAGATAATGAAAACAAGACTTTGCTAGAGTTTTTTCTCACTTTCTATCTTCTCAAAAAGGTATATTCTCTGCTAAGAATTGAGGGGTATTTATAAGCCCCAAGAAGATTCAAAATTGGGCTCCAAATTTGAATTATTTTTGGGTTTCCCAATGCTGGTGGTGCCACCGCCTGTCAGTGTTTGACATTGATAGTTTACTAGCGATGCCACCATCGGACCTCTCGGGTTCTGGGCGGTGCCACCGCCCAGTCCGGTGGTGCCACCGCCTAGACTATTCCAGCTTACTAGTTGGGCTCCAAACTTGGCCTAAACCAGTCCAAACTTTGGCCCAATTGGGCCCTAATCGGGTTATAGGATTAACCCTTAATCCTAACCCAAATTATATGCAAACTATGAAATTAAGACATAGTCCTAAGCAAATTTTTAACCGGCAATGTCGAATTTCCTTCCGGCGAGCTTTCCGGTGAACTTCTAGCAGACTTCCGATACACCCTCCGATTTCTTCCGGCAAACTCCCAGTAGGCTCCTGGTCTTGTGGCGAGTTCAACAAGTCTTTGGCAAGTAATTGAACCATCTCAGTGATCTCTGCGAACCTCCGACGATCTTTCTAGCGGACTTTCAAAAACTTCGATAAGTCCCTATTTCTTTCTTGGTTGGTTCCGCCAGCACTTCCGACGATTCTTCGGACTTTCGGCGGACTCTCGAACACCCATCGAACTTGACTCCGGTAAACTTACTTTATGTCTTCAAGCTATCGTAGTTAATCCTGCACACTTAACTCAATAATATGGATTAAATCAATTAACCTATCAATTGACTTCATCATCAAAATTCGAAATTCAACAATCTCCCATCCTTTATGATGACAATCAATTGATGACGGAGTTAATCATAACTCCCCCTATCTATATGCCATATTATGAGAAGATAAAAACACTTGAATTCAATCTCTTTGAATTCAAGCCTAAACCGATAAGTTCTATCTGATGAACTTATCATTATTCTTAATAAGCATGAGCAAATACGAAACTTCATATTTCTCATAATTTCAAGGTATGAAAATTATTTTCAAGTCGAATGATAAAAGATAATTATCATTTTGACAAGAAATAATAATAATTTGAAATTTCAACATGGATCTCATGATATAAATGCAAGGCATGATTTCATATGATCATGAGATGATTACTTATCATTTATAAAAAAAAATAATAAACATGATACGACAACCAATTTAAAAACTTTCATATATGATATGCTCAAAAGGTTTTGCGATGCTTTTAAGGAATATAATGCATATAAGACATTTTTTATTGCATTATACAACATATAAGCTATTACAATATGATAAACATGATATGACAACCAATCTAAAAACTTTCATATGCGATATGCTCAAAAAGTTTTACGATGCTTTTAAGGAATATAACGCATATAAGATGTTTTTTCATTGTATTATACAACATATAAGCTATTGCAATACGATACATATAAGTCATGCTAATTTCATATTTGCACAAGTCATCCATCTTTTGCACATTCTTCTCCCCCTTTATCATCAATAAAAAGGAGATGAGGTTTCAAGCATAAAACTCATGATCATTGAAGTCATTCATAAAATTATCTTATGTGAAAAAAAATTTTGAAAAGGAGATGGTAAAATTGACAAACCTTCAACTTGGCATTAAGATCGATCATTTAAGGAAGACATCAATGTTGAATCTCAGATTTTAATGATGAAGTCAATTGTCATTTGTTATCTAATATATATGTTGAGATAAGTGTATAGGATTAACTACGATGAAAGTAAGATATGTAGCAGGAGTTGCGCCGGAGTCAAGACTATGATCACGTTGGGGGTTCAAGAGTTCGACGGAAGTTCGGACGGTCATCGGAGGTTCTGCAGGAACAAATTCGAGAAGTCCAGGAGCTTGCCAAAGAAGCTCATCGGAACTCGCCAAGTGGATCGTCGCAAGTTCAGGAGTTTGCCGGAAGTCCGCTGGAGCATCACTGAGGGTTCATCGGAAGTTCGCCGGAAGCTCACCCGAAGAAACGATTGATGCACCAGAGCAAGTTGCAGTAAATGTCTTAAAAATATCGTAGTTAGCATGATGATTAAGTTAGAAATGGGAGGTGATCCCATTAACTTAATCTTGGGGCAATTGGGCCCTTGACATACCCAAATTGGGCCGAATGGATCAGCCCATTCGGACCCAGATTTCCAGGCCGACGGTGGCACCACTTGGGTCGACGGTGGCACCGCCCAGGAGCTTAGTCTCCCAAGAAAGCTGGATGATGGAATCGCCCATGTCAGGTGGTGGCACAGCCTGGGCTCGATCTCCGAGTGAGGTTGGGTGGTGGTTCCGCCCCTGTCAAGCGGTGGTACCGCTTGAGCTTGGTCTCTGAGCTCTATCAGGCGGTAGTACCACCCAGTTATGGCGGTAGTACCGGTAGGACCCCAACAATGTGGGATATGACATTTTTGAGCTCCAAATTCAAACCAGTTTGGGGCCTATATATACCCCACCCTTTCTTGCATGAAAAGGCACCGAAAGTATGATCTTACTCTGTGATTTTTAGAGCTCAAAAGTGTTGTAAAGGGCAAAATTTCTTCTCCCTCTTTTCTTCCAAGTTTTGATCATTCAAGAGAGGAGTGAAAAATCTATAAGGGTTGTCTCCTAAGCTCGTCAAAAGGAGTGAAACTGTAAAAGGGTGGTTAGCCTTCGCCTATTGAAGGAAGGCCTCTAGTGGACGTCAATGACCTAATTCGGAGGAGGAAGCCAAAAGTGGATGTAGGTCAACATTGACCGAGCCACTCTAAATCTCGGTTTGCATTTATATTCTATTCTCTATATTAACTACAAATTGCCTTCATAGCTTTACTTTAACTGCACTTCGCTTGATCTTAAGTTAAAGAACTTTCCGAATCAACTTTCGCATCGAAATTATTTTTTATTACACGAACGCAGTTTTAAATCATCGAAAGTTTTCCGCAGCACTAATTCACCCCCCGCCCCCTCCCCCCCCCCTCCTCTTACTGCTCTTAATCCTAACAATTGGTCTCAAAGCGGGGTTAACTCTCAATCGGATTAAAACCCAAGAGAGATGGCATATGCCAAAAATCAAGAGGGTCACTCTATTACACATCCATCCATGTTTAATGGGACGGACTACACCTATTGGAAGACCCGAATGAGGATCTTCCTTATTTCAATGGATTTTGAACTTTGGAATCTTGTCAAAAATGAATTTTTGAATGTTGAATCTCGGATTTTGATGATGAATTCAATTGTCATGTTTTATCTAATCCATATGTTGAGATAAGTATGCAGGATTAACTACGACAGCTTGAAGACATAAAGCAAGTCTACCGGAGTCAAGTTCAATGGGTGTTCGAGAGTCCGTTGAGAGTCCGAAGATTCGTCGGAGATGCTACCGGAACCAATCGAGAAGAAATCGGGGACTTATCGGAGTTTTTGGAAGTCCGCCGAAGAGATCATCGGAGGTTCACAGAGATCACTAAGAAGGCTCGGCTACTCGTTGACTTCGCCACAAGATCGGGAGCTAGTTGGGAGTCCGTCGGAAGAAATCCAAGGGCGTATCGGAAGTCCATCGGAAGATCGTCGGAAAGCTCGCCGGAACAAGACTTGAAGTTCGTCGGTTAAAAATTTGCTTAGGAGTATGTCTTTAGTTATGTAGTTTGAATGTAATTAAGGTTAGGATTAAGAAATAATCCTATATCTTGATTAGGGGCCAACTGGGCCCAAAATGAAACCTGGTTTGCGCTGGACTTAAAGCCCAACCAGTGACTAGTAAGGTCGGGCGGTGGCACCGCCCAGCACCTGAGAGCTAGGCGGTGGAACCGCCGGTCTGGGCGGTGGCACCGCCCAGCACCCGAGAGCTAGGCGATGGCACCGCTGGACTGGGCGGTGGCACCGCCCAGTACACTGTCAGTGTCAGAACTGACAGGCGGTGGCACCGCTAGCTTCGGGAACCGAAGAGAATTCAAATTTTGGAGCCCAAATTTGAATCCTCTTGAGGCCTATAAATACCCCTCAATTCTCAGCAGAGATTACAACCTTTGAGGTGTAAGAAATTGAGATAAAGCCTTAGGAAAGTCTTTAGCAAGTCTTGCTTTCAATTGCTTGAGTGTTCACCTCCTTCTTTCTCTTTGAAAACTTGTAAGAGTGTGAACCACTTGTAAAAGGTTGTAAGAGGGGTATTTGTCCTTCCCCTTCAAAGAGATTTGCTAGTGGAAGTTGAGAGCCTCATCGAAGAAGGCTTCGCAAGTGGATGTAGGTCATTTTGACCGAACCACTTTAAATTGGTGTGTTCCTTGAATGTGTGAGTTCTTACTTTTTTGCAATCATTATCTACATATCAAGTTCTTACTTTTCAGCAATCATTATCTACATAGCAGCAAGTTTTCGTTTTTCACTTTACTCAAGTTACTATCGAAACGAAATCTCCTTGCATTTTACGAAATCGTTTTCAAACTTACAAGTTTAATCCGCTGCACTAATTCACCCCCCCCTCTTAGTGCCGCTCCGATCCTAACAATTGGTATCAGAGCAAGGCTCACTCTCATATTTGGTTTAATACCCAAGAGAGATGGCTTACTCCGGCATGCATGAGGGACACTCCATTACACATCCACCTATGTTTAATGGGTCGGATTACACGTATTGGAAGACACGTATGAGAATCTTCCTCATTTCCATGGATTTCAAGCTTTGGACTATTGTTGAAAATGGATTTAAAAAATCTTCTCTTCCGATGAGCGAATGGAATGAATCGGAAAAGAAAGTTTTTGCTTTAAACGCAAAGGCTATGAATGCCTTGTTTTGTGCACTAGACAAAAATGAATTTAATCGCGTTTCAATTTGTGATTCTGCTTTTGATATTTGGAGAACTCTTGAGGTCACTCATGAAGGCACTAGCCAAGTGAAAGAGTCCAAAATCAACATTCTTGTGCACTCTTACGAACTTTTCCGAATGAAACCAAGTGAGTCCATCGGAGACATGTACACCCGTTTCACGGATGTCATCAATGGACTCAAAGCTCTTGGTAAAGATTTTTCTAACTTTGAATTAGTAACTAAAATCTTAAGATCCCTTCCTAAAAGTTGGGATCCAAAAGTTACTGCCATTCAAGAGGCCAAGGACCTTAAAACATTCCCTCTTGAAGAATTTATTGGGTCTCTAATGACCTACGAAATGATATGTCAAGCTCATGACGAGCTCGAGAACCCCCTTCCAAAGAACAGGAAGGATATGGCACTCAAATCACAAGAAGACCACTTGAAAGGAACATCAAGTGATGAGGACAGTGACAATGACATTGCACTTTTGACTCAAAATTTTAAAAAATTTATAAGAAAGAACAAATTTAAAAATAACACCAAAAACAAACTTGAACATAAAAAAATGCAAGAAGCCGGGGCATTTCAAAAATGAATGTCCCCAAGCCAAAAAGAGAACATCAAAGAAGAAGGCGCTCAAAGCAACATGGGATGATTCAAGCGCATCCGAAGAAGAGGAGTCCAACACCGAGTAAGTTGCTCATTACGCCCTAATGGCCATCGGAGAGGAGGTAATGAATTTAATTGATGCAGATTTATCTTATCATGAATTATTAAATGCCTTCCATGAGTTATTTGATGAATGCAAAACAATTAGTAGAAAATATAAATTGTTAAAAAAGGAGCATGATAGTCTTACTTGTAATTTTGATAAATTAAAAACTGAATATCATGATAGTTTAGCTCCATGCATAAAATGTCATGATCTAGAAACTCTCCAAAAGGAGAACTTGCTACTTAAGGACACCTTGAAGAAATTCGAGGTCGGTAGCAAGTCTTTGAACATGATCCTTACAAATAAGGGTCACGTTCCTAAAAGAAGTGGAATCGGATTTGTGAGAAGTTCTCACCAAAATCCAACCACCTTCATTAAAGGTCCTATCTTACATGTTCAACACCAAAGCAATTGCAACTTTTGTTGCAAATATGGACATAAAACTTATCAATGTCCATCCAAGAAAATTAGTCCGAACAAATTGATTTGGGTTCCTAAAGGAACCATGATCAAGTCTATGCAACATGATAAACAAGTTAGATCAGTTTTTGAGGCACCCAAAAGTAAATGGGTACCTAAAAATAATCCCTTCTTGTAGAAACATACACCATCACAAGCTAGGAGCAAGAGATGGTACCTTGATAGTGGATGCTCAAGGCATATGACCGGAGATCCATCCCAATTCTCCAAGCTCACTAGCATAGACGAAGGCTATGTCACCTTCGGAGACAACAACAAAGGCAAAATCATTGGCAAAGGAACCATAGGTAACAAATTAAACTTTTCTATTGATAATGTATTACTAGTTGATGGATTGAAACATAATCTCTTGAGTATTAGTCAATTATGTGATAAAGGTTATATCGTTAGATTTGAATCAAATGTGCGTATTATTGAAACACCAAACAATAACATGACTATGATTGCATTAAAACAAAATAATGTCTACACCATCAATCTTGATGAACTAGGTAATGAAATGTGCCTCTCCGCTTTAAAAGATGATGCTTGGCTTTGGCATAGGAGATTAGGCCATGCAAGCATGAAACTAATATCTAAGATCTCCTCTAGAGAATTAGTACGAGGGATTCCCAATATGAAGTTTGTTAAGGACAAAGTATGCGATGCGTGTCAACTAGGTAAACAAATAAAAACTAGTTTCAAACCAAAAAATCAAATTAGCACCACTAGACCATTACAATTGATCCATTTGGACTTATTTGGACCAATTGACACGACAAGTCTAGAAGGAAGCAAATACGCTTTTGTGATTGTAGATGATTATACTAGATACACTTAGACCTATTTCTTGGCTCACAAAAGTGATTGTTTCAAATGTTTCTCTAAATTTTGTAAACTCACTCAAAACGAAAAAGGATTCATGATTTCATCAATTCGAAGTGATCACGGTGGCGAATTTCAAAACCGCGATTTTCAAAATTTTTGTGAAGTTAACGGATATAACCACAACGTCTCTACTCCAAGAAACCCTCAACAAAATGGAGTAGTAGAAAGAAAAAATAGAAATCTACAAGAAATGGCAAGAACTATGTTGAATGAACATAATCTACCCAAGTACTTTTGGGCCGAAGCCGTGAATACGGCTTGCTACATCATGAATAGGGTTTTAATAAGACCATCTCTATCAAAAACTCCCTATGAATTATGGAATAACAAAACACCAAATGTTTCTTATTTTAAAGTTTTCGGTTGCAAATGCTTTATTTTAAATGAAAAGGATGCCTTAGGAAAATTTGATGCTAAATCCGATGAAGGCATCTTTCTTGGTTACTCTTCCATTTCTAAGGCTTTTCGTGTTTTTAACAAAAGAACCTTAGTTATAGAAGAGTCTATTCATGTAATTTTTAATGAAATTTTTGAGTTAAGGAAAAATGATTTTGATGATGATATTGGTTTTGAAAATTTGGATTTAAAGGAACCCCCTCCTCAAAATAGCAACTTGGATGCATCTTCTTCCAAAATATCCTTACCCAAGGAATGGAAGTATGTAGATGCGCATCCAAAAGAGCAAATTATAGGAGATACATCACAAGGGGTTCAAACTCGTTCTTCTTTCAAGAATTTTTGTGCTAATGCTGCCTTTCTCTCTCAAATTGAACCTAAATGCATTGACGAGGCCTTGAAAGATGATTCTTGGGTCATTGCAATGCAAGAGGAATTGAATCAATTTGAGAGGAATGAGGTATGGAAGCTTGTTCCTCGACCTAGTGACCATTTAGTCATTGGTACTAAATGGGTCTTTGGAAACAAGCAGACGAATGTGGTATCGTGGTTAGAAACAAGGCTAGATTAGTGGCCAAAGGTTTCAACCAAGAAGAAGGTATCGACTACGAAGAAACCTTCGCTCCTGTGGCAAGATTAGAAGCCATTAGGATGCTCCTTGCCTATGCTAGTAGTAATAATTTTAAACTATTTCAAATGGACGTCAAAAGTGCCTTCTTGAATGGTTTTATTTCGGAAGAAGTATATGTCGAACAACCTCCTGGATTTGAAAATTCTCTTCTTCCTAATCATGTATTCAAATTGACTAAGGCTCTCTATGGTTTGAAACAAGCTCCTAGAGCTTGGTACGAAAGGCTTAGTTCCTTTCTTATTTTAAAGTTTTCGGTTGCAAATGCTTTATTTTAAATGAAAAGGATGCCTTAGGAAAATTTGATGCTAAATCCGATGAAGGCATCTTTCTTGGTTACTCTTCCATTTCTAAGGCTTTTCGTGTTTTTAACAAAAGAACCTTAGTTATAGAAGAGTCTATTCATGTAATTTTTAATGAAATTTTTGAGTTAAGGAAAAATGATTTTGATGATGATATTGGTTTTGAAAATTTGGATTTAAAGGAACCCCCTCCTCAAAATAGCAACTTGGATGCATCTTCTTCCAAAATATCCTTACCCAAGGAATGGAAGTATGTAGATGCGCATCCAAAAGAGCAAATTATAGGAGATACATCACAAGGGGTTCAAACTCGTTCTTCTTTCAAGAATTTTTGTGCTAATGCTGCCTTTCTCTCTCAAATTGAACCTAAATGCATTGACGAGGCCTTGAAAGATGATTCTTGGGTCATTGCAATGCAAGAGGAATTGAATCAATTTGAGAGGAATGAGGTATGGAAGCTTGTTCCTCGACCTAGTGACCATTTAGTCATTGGTACTAAATGGGTCTTTGGAAACAAGCAAGACGAATGTGGTATCGTGGTTAGAAACAAGGCTAGATTAGTGGCCAAAGGTTTCAACCAAGAAGAAGGTATCGACTACGAAGAAACCTTCGCTCCTGTGGCAAGATTAGAAGCCATTAGGATGCTCCTTGCCTATGCTAGTAGTAATAATTTTAAACTATTTCAAATGGACGTCAAAAGTGCCTTCTTGAATGGTTTTATTTCGGAAGAAGTATATGTCGAACAACCTCCTGGATTTGAAAATTCTCTTCTTCCTAATCATGTATTCAAATTGACTAAGGCTCTCTATGGTTTGAAACAAGCTCCTAGAGCTTGGTACGAAAGGCTTAGTTCCTTTCTTATTTTAAATAACTTTACCAAAGGCAAGGTTGATACTACATTGTTTATCAAACATTTTGAAAATAATTTTCTTATTGTGCAAATTTATGTTGATGATATTATTTTTGGTTCTTCGGATGAATCACTATGTGAATCATTTGCCAAAAATATGAGTCATGAATTTGAAATGAGTTTAATGGGAGAATTAACCTTTTTCTTAGGCTTACAAATTAAGCAACTAAGAAATGGCATCTTTATTAGTCAAACTAAATATGCTTTAGATTTGCTAAAGAGATTTAATATGGAAAGCTCAAAAGCTATTAACACTCCTATGAGCACATCCACTAAGTTAGAAGTTGATGAAAGTGGAGAAAACTTCGATCAAAAAACTTATAGGGGTATGATAGGAAGTTTACTTTACCTCACTGCAACTAGACCAGATATCATGTTCAGTGTAGGACTTTGTGCTAGGTTTCAATCGAACCCTAAGATATCTCATCTCAAAGCGGTTAAAGGGATACTTAGATATCTTAAAGGTACCACAAATCTAGGATTATGGTATCCGAAAACCGAGAAGTTTGAGTTAATTGCTTATGCTGATGCAGATTTTGCTGGATGTAGATTAGATAGAAAAACCACATCAGGAACATGTCAATTTTTGGGACATGCTCTTGTTTCCTGGTCATCTAAGAAACAAAACTCGGTTGCACTATCAACAACCGAAGCTGAGTATATAGCAGCTAGTGCATGCTGTGCACAAATTGTGTGGATGAAAAACACCTTAGAAGATTATAAAGTTCATCTTAAAAATATTCCCATTAAATGTGATAACACAAGTGCTGTATGTTTAACAAAGAATCTTATTCAACACTCAAGAACAAAACATATTGATATTAGACATCACTTTATACGAGATCATGTCACTAATCATGATATAGTTATAGAGTTCATTGATACTAAACATCAACTAGCTGATATTTTTACAAAGCCTTTAAGTGAAGAACAATTTGATTTCATTAGAAGAGAATTAGGAATGTGAATGTGTCCGAATGCTTGAATTCATTAAATTTATTTTTCGGACTTTCTTGATTCAATGATCAAATCACTTAATTGCCTTAATAACATGTTGGAAATTTTGTGTTTTGGATATAAAAATTTCCATGATAACAAGCATGTTTTATCTTCGTGATTGCGTTTTGAAAATCTATAGAAAAACCTTGTCCGAATGCATGAAAATGTTAAATTTCAGATTTGGTATCTTCTTTATCCTAACAATCATATTTTCTTGATACATCATTCTCTTCCAACTTAATGTAGCTTTCATAAGCATATGTCATATCGAGTTTGATTCATATCATTGATTTTTGACATATGGAATCAATTAGCAAATGCATCTCTCATAAACTTATCATGTAAAAATAATAATAATAATAACAACAAATAAAAAGGAAGACGTTTTCAAAGCTATCTCCATGTCATGTCTTCCTTGAGATTCTTGTATATTTGGTATCCTATCACTCTTTGTTGAAAAATGACATGAACTTGCTTATGGCATCTCACTTATATTTAAAATTTGCTTATATTGTTCTCCTTTTTGTTTTGGACAAAGGGGGAGAAATATATGAATTGATGCTATGAGTGTCATATTTGAATGAGAAATTTTTACATGAATTGATGCTATAATTGTCAAATTTGCATTATGCCATGATTGCATTATTTTAAGATATCAAGAACTTGCATTGCAATCTTACATGTTGATATCTTACCATATGATGAATCGCTTCGATTACTATCTTTTACACTTGAAATGTAAAAATTGAAAATGGATGTCAAGCCTTGACATCATTTTGAGAGAGATACATCATGATAGGAATCATGATGGAGTATTGATAAGGTTAAGCATCTTAACTTATCAATATGTCTGTTGAATTCAAAGGCTTTGAATTCAAGAATGTCTTATCTCAAGTATTGCATATAGATAGGGGGAGTTAAGGTTAACTCCGTTATCAATTGATTGTCATCATCAAAAAGGGGGAGATTGTTGAATCTCGGATTTTGATGATGAATTCAATTGTCATGTTTTATCTAATCCATATGTTGAGATAAGTATGCAGGATTAACTACGACAGCTTGAAGACATAAAGCAAGTCTACCAGAGTCAAGTTCAATGGGTGTTCAAGAGTCCGTTGAGAGTCCGAAGATTCGTCGGAGATGCTGCCGGAACCAATCGAGAAGAAATCGGGGACTTATCGGAGTTTTCAGAAGTCCGCCGAAGAGATCATCGGAGGTTCGCAGAAATCACCGAGAAGGCTCGACTACTCGTTGACTTCGCCACAAGATCGGGAGTCAGCTGGGAGTCCGTCGGAAGAAATCCAAGGGCGTATCGGAAGTCCGTCGGAAGATCGCCGGAAAGCTCGCCGGAACAAGACTTGAAGTTCGCCGGTTAAAAACTTGCTTAGGAGTATGTCTTTAGTTACGTAGTTTGAATGTAATTAAGGTTAGGATTAAGAAATAATCCTATATCTTGATTAGGGGCCAACTGGGCCCAAATTGAAACCTGGTTTGGGCCGGACTTAAAGCCCAACCAGTGACTAGTAAGGTCGGGCGGTGGAACCGCCGGTCTGGGCGGTGGCACCGCCCAGCACCCGAGAGCTAGGCGGTAGCACCGCCCAGTACACTGTCAGTGTCAGAACTGACAGGCGGTGGCACCACTAGCTTCGGGAACCGAAGAGAATTCAAATTTTGGAGCCCAAATTTGAATCCTCTTGAGGCCTATAAATACCCCTCAATTCTTAGCAGAGATTACAACCTTTGAGGTGTAAGAAATTGAGATAAAGCCTTAGGAAAGTCTTTAGCAAGTCTTGCTTTCAATTGCTTGAGTGTTCACCTCCTTCTTTCTCTTTGAAAACTTGTAAGAGTGTGAACCACTTGTAAAAGGTTGTAAGAGGGGTATTTGTCCTTCCCCTTCAAAGAGATTTGTTAGTGGAAGTTGGGAGCCTCATCGAAGAAGGCTTCGCAAGTGGATGTAGGTCATTTTGACCGAACCACTTTAAATTGGTGTGTTCCTTGAATGTGTGAGTTCTTACTTTTCTGCAATCATTATCTACATACCAAGTTCTTACTTTTCAGCAATCATTATCTACATAGCAGCAAGTTTTCGTTTTTCACTTTACTCAAGTTACTATCGAAACGAAATCTCCTTGCATTTTACGAAATCGTTTTCAAACTTACAAGTTTAATCCGCTGCACTAATTCACCCCCCCCTCTTAGTGCCGCTCCGATCCTAACATTGAAGTCTTCTCTTCCAATGATCGATTGGAATGAATTGGAGAAGAAGACTTTTGCTCTTAATGCAAAGGCTATGAATTCCTTATTTTGTGCTCTTGATAAAAATGAGTTCAATCGTATTTCGGTTTGTGAAACCGCATTTGATATTTGGCATACACTCGAAGTGACTCACAAAGGCACAAGTAGAGTGAAAGAGTCAAAAATCAATCTTTTGAACTTTTCCGAATGAAACCAAGCGAGACTATTAGCGACATGTACACCCGTTTCATGGATGTTGTCAATGGTCTAAAAGGACTTGGCAAAAGTTTTTCGGATTTTGAGCTCGTAAATAAGATTCTAAGATCCCTTCCTAAGAGTTGGGACTCTAAAGTTACTGCTATTCAAGAGGTTAAAGATTTAAACAACTTCCCTCTTGAAGAATTAATCGGGTCATTAATGACCTACGAAATGACTTGCAAAGCTCATGAAGAGCAAAAGGACACCCTTCCAAAGAACAAGAAGGATATGACACATAGAACTTTCAAAGACCACTTAAGAGAAAACTCAAGTGATGAAGACTGTGACGATGACTTGGCACTTCTAACAAGGAAATTCAAAAAATTCATTAAAAGAAACAAGTTTAAAAATGATACAAAAAATAAATTTAAACCTAAAAAGGACTAAGTTATTTGCTACGAATGCAAGAAGCCGGGACACTATAAAAGTGATTGTCCCTAAGCCAAGAAAAGAACACCAAAGAAGAAGGCGCTCAAAGCAACCTGGGATGACTCAAGTGCATCCGAAGAAGAGGAGTCCAACACCGAGCAAGTTGCTCATTACACCCTAATGGCCATCGGATATGAGGTAACGAATTTAATTGATGTAGATTTATCATTTGACGAATTATTAAATGCCTTCCATGACTTATTTGATGAATGCAAAACTATTAGTAGAAAATACAAATTACTAAAAAAGGAGCATGATAGTCTTACTTGTAATTTTGATAAATTAAAAACTAAATATCATGATAGTTTAGCTCCATGTAAAAAATGTCATGATCTAGAAACTCTCTAAAAGGAGAACTTGCTACTTAAGGACACCTTGAAGAAATTCGAGGTTGATAGCAAGTCTTTGAATATGATCCTTACAAATAAGGGTCATGTTCCTAAAAGAAGTGGAATCAGATTTGTGAGAAGTCCTCACCAAAAGCCAACCACCTTCATAAAAGGCCCTATCTTACATGTTTGGCACCAAAGCAAATGCATCTTTTGTTACAAACATGGACATAAAGCTTATCAGTGTCCATTCAAGAAAATTAGTTCGACCAAACTGATTTAGGTTCCTAAAGGAACCATGATAAATTCTATGCAACATGATAAACAATTTAGATCAGTTTTTGAGGCACCCAAAAGTAAATGGGTACCT
The DNA here is from genome assembly GCA_004837865.1 of Musa balbisiana. Classification (NCBI taxonomy): domain Eukaryota; kingdom Viridiplantae; phylum Streptophyta; class Magnoliopsida; order Zingiberales; family Musaceae; genus Musa; species Musa balbisiana. The sequence continues at coordinate 18,888,786 of CM017194.1, read as the reverse complement.
AAAAATCATCCTTTCTTATAGAAACGTAGACCATCATAAGCTAGGAGCAAGAGATAATATCTTGCTTTTTGGGTACTCAATATTCATGACCCAAGATCCAAAAAGACATGTGATGCTCTCTAGCCTAAATGATAAAAAGAGGATTAGAGAATTAATACTATAGAGTGATACTGATACAATCCTATTTGATCCCTCAGATTTTGAAACTCATTTAATTCTCCCTTCACACATCCTCTGGATTTCTGAATTCATCGAATTCATTCCTTCTTTATTTTTGAATCCAACCATATTATGAACTTACGTCTTGCAAGCCAAGTTTGTCATGAACTAGCGAAGCTTACCAACTTGAACAATAAGTCATGAACATGTCGAAAATTGTATACGATATTTGAAGTAGAGTATGCGCATCACAAGATCTATCATGAACGTACGAAATTTCTCATCTTGAGATGGAAACTCTTACGTAATTACGAAATTAAAGTTGATTACTCCATAAACAAAAACTCTCCTCAAATCGAAAACATCCAAATCAGCCCAAACAACCCTCAAAACAGTGCTCACCGCCTGTAGGCGGTGGCACCACCCAGTTGGCAGTAGCACCGCCGGCTATCACGGGTAGCAAGCGGTTGCACCGCCTAGCCAGCGGTGCCACCGCCCGTAACTCTGCCCCTTTTAAACCGAGCTAGGGCCGGTGGTGGAACCGACCCCAACTCACTCTCTTTTCCTCCTGGTAGCTCTAACTCTTCTCCACCTCCATTTCTCTCCTTGAGCTACCCAAAAATTGCCCATTTTGTGCAAGATCAAGAATCAATCATTCATCCTCTTGAAGATCTCAACTAAGGTATTCTCAAAGAGGCTTTTGATTTCTGTTTTGTGTCATTTACTCTTACTCATTACTATCTTCTTAAATAGCAGTAGTTATGGGCTCTAGAAGATCCTCTAGGAACAAAGGGAAGAGGAGATTAGAAGAAGACTTTGATCCTACCCTTTTCGATTCAAAACTACATGCCCAAAAATTTGCTTCCATAGAGTTTAGAAATGTCCATAAGGGAAAGTATATTGATCTAAATGAACTAAGTAATTTAGAGACAATTCAATGGTTTGTAAATTTAGATCTACTTCCAATCCTACAAATTAGTGAACCCATCTACCCTAGACTTGTTAGGTTGTTTTACAACAATCTACATGTAGATGAAGAAGAAAGAGTGTCTACCTATCTCTTAGGACAACATATTTCCATTACGGATAGATTCATTTGCGACATGAAAGGTTGTTATTTTAAAGGACTATGGGATGATGAAACAGTTGGGACCACATACGTTGAAGCCTTAAGAACAATTTTCGGTAATCCTAACTTAGTGATACTTCCTAAAAGCTTTGAACATTTATTACCACTAAATACCAAAATACTTCATCACATCTTAACTAGTATCATTCTCCCGAAACAATAGCATCATGATGAAGTAAGTCAAATGGAACTAGGTACCATGTATTGGATCATGAAAAGATATAAGAAGTGTTTTGGTTACCTTATCCAACAAAACATGATAGAAATATCTAAAAAGGACATGATGCTTCCATATGGTGGCATAATCACTAGAATACTCCATGCCTACAATATTGCAATACCACCTGATGAAGAGGTTATAAAGCTAGATAGATTTAGCATCATAAATAAAAATCTACTTCTACGAATTAGATGTACATTTAGAAATGATATGTGGGTTAGAATGCCTCGAAGAACCGATTTCCCTCAACATGAACCAGAACCAGAAACACCAATCTTTAGGAGTAATTAATCTCCTCAGACTGGTCCATTTGAGCAAGCTCCTGCATCATCTATCGAAGACATAGAGATTCGGATGGATCGCTTTGAACAAAGACAAGATCAGCTTGAACATCGCCAAGATCAAATCCTATCTGAGCTATAGCAAATTCATTGACAATTTGACTCCTTATTTAGGCATCTTAATTTTCCACCTCCTAAATGAGCTTGTATATGTAAATGTGGACACAATCTCTTCTTGTCTTGTTGTAACAATTTTGTTGAAAACTCTTTATGCTACTTTGATCACAATGCCTCTTGCCTTGATGACTACTAATCCTTGATGTGTTTACTTGATGTATTATTTGGTGAGCATACGCAGAAAGAAGAACATTAATTGAACATCGTTTTTGGATTTTTCTTGAATCTCTTTACGCTACTCATTTTCAGATTTTCCTTGATCACTTAAATTTAGCATGGAAATTGATTGCCTCTATATAACATGCTTACCTTGAAAATTTTGTGCCTTGGTTTCTATAATGAGCATGTTATACTCTCATTGTGATTTGAAAAGATTCATGCTCTCTTAATCCTTGAAAGATGTGTCTAAATGCTTGAACTCATTAAATTTATTTTTCGGACTTTCTTGATTCAATGATCAAATCACTTAATTGCTATGATGATTTTATATAATTACATGCCTTAATTACATGTTGGAAATTATGTGTTTTGGATACAAAAATTTTCATGATAATAAGCATGTTTTATCTTTATGATTGTATTTGAAAATTTATAGCAAAACCTTGTCCGAATGCATAAAAGTGTTAAATTTTATTTTCGGATACATTATTCTCTTCTGGATTTAATAAGCATATGTCATATTGAGTTTGATTCATATCATTGATTTTTGACATATGGAATCAACTAGCAAATGCATCTCTCATAGACTTATCATGTGAAAAATATTTTTCGAGAATTGGATTTGATGATTCCTTCTTATAAACTCCTTCTTAAAAAAGGGAAGATATTTTTTACTTACAAGGATTTGATTCACATATATATCTTGATCCTAGTAAAAATGAAGAGTACCTTAAATCTCTTATTGATTTTAACTTCATTCGAGTAATCTCACAAATGGCTTTCTTCCTTCATGCAAACATATAATTCCAAATAAAAAGGAAGAAGTAATCTCCATGTCATGTTTTCCTTGAGATGCTTATATAATTGGTATCCTATCACTCGTTGTTGAAAAATGACATAAACCTAGTTATGACATGAATCATTCCTGCACTTATGTTTAAAATTTGCTTATATCGTTCTCCTTTTTATTGATGACAAAAGAAGAGAAATATATGAATTGATGCTATGAGTGCCATATTTAAATTTGAATTATGTTAAGATATCAAAAGAAGCTTGCATCGAAATATATGGTAAATTGATAATAGAAATGCTATGATTTGTTAGGATCGAAGCGGCACTAAGAGGGGGGTGAATTAGTGCAGCGGTAAAGACTACGTCGATTTCTGAAATTTCTTTGTATGTTGAAAACCGATTCCGGAAATATGGTTAGATTGAAAGTGTAAGGAAAAGTATTGAAGGCAATAAGCTATTGAAGGGGTTTGCAGTAAGGTAATAGCAGGAAGTAAATGCAAACCAGAGAAGACGGTAGTTTATAGTGGTTCGGTCAATCGTGACCTACATCCACTCCTCCGATTCCTCTTCCGTCGAGGCCACCGGCATCCACTAATGATCTTCCTTTACTAGGCGAAGATCAACCTCCTTCTTACACCCCTCTTACAACCTCTTACAAGTGGTTCACCCTTTTACAAAGATTTCAATGAAAAGAAAGGAGGTGAACACTCAAGCTATTGAAAACAAGACTTTTCCTAAAGATTTTCTCAACTTCTAGCTTCTCAAAAGGTTGTTATCTCTGCTTAGAATTGAGGGGTATTTATAGGCCTCAAGAGGATTCAAATTTGGGCTCCAAAATTTGAATTCTCTTCGGTTCCCGAAGCTAGCGGTGCCACCGCCTGTCAGTGGCGGTGCCACCGCTTGTCAGTTTTGACACTGACAGTGTACTGGGCGGTGCCACCGCCCAGTCCAGCGGTGCCACCGCTTGGCTCTCGGGTGCTGGGCGGTGCCACCGCCTAGCTCTCGGGCTCTGGGCGGTGCCACCGCCTACACTATTTCCGCCCACTAGTTGGGCTCCAAACTTGGCCCAAACTAGTCCAAACTTGGGCCCAATTGGCCCCTACTTGGGTTATAAGATTAATACCTAATCCTAACCCTAATTAACATGCTAACTACGAATTTAAAGACATTTCCAAAGCTATTACAAAGTCCGCAAGTCAAGATTTCTTCCGGCGAGCTTCCGGCGAACTTTCGACGGCCTTCCGAGAAACTCTCGGAAACCATTCTACGGACTCCCGACAAGCTCCGAAACTTCACGATTTGATCTTGGCGAGTTTCAACGAGCTTCTTCGGCAAGCTATGATCTTTCTCGGTGAGCTCCGCGAACTTCCGACGAACCTTCCGGCGAGCTTCCGAAAACCCATCGGCAAGCTCCCTACTCATTCTCGGCTAGTTCCGACAGCATTCCCGACGAACCTTCAGACTTCCGTCGAACTCTCGAACTCCCAACGAATCCTTCGCGCTTGACTCCGGCACTTTGTTTCGCTTTATGTCTTCATCATTATCGTAGTTAATCCTGCACACACAAGCCAAAACTCTACTCCGATCTAGACAATTATTACAACGCGAATTGACATTCTGTTGCCCGGCACGTCATTGGTTGGCGCTTCGTCCGATTCTTCAGCGCATCATTCTCTCTTGCGACTTATTGCCCAATCGGTGGTTGACCTCTGCAACCCCGATATCCTTGGTGCAATTCTGCTCTCCTTGGCCCGATGCCTAACGTCCGAAGCATTCTGCCGTCCAATATCCTGACGTGATCTCCTCCAACGCAACGTCAATTCCTCCTGCGTCAACTGTCTAATCCTGATCGAGTAGACCTGCATCACTCAAAATGCAGTTAAACATCTAAACACAATCAATTAGTTTCATCATCAAAATCCGAGACTCAACAATCTCCCCCTTTTTGATGATGACAACTAATTGATGACTACCGGAGTTAACCTTAACTCCCCGGAGTTTAACCAAACTCCCCCTATCAATATGCCATTGATAGAACACTTGGATTATCCCAAATCCAAGCAACATTCATCACATATTATGAAAAACATTTAAACCATCATGCAAATATATAAAATATTCAATTCAATGCAAGAACTCATCAATATACTTCTCCCCCTATGTCATCAACAAAAAGGAGAAGTAGCTCTAGCTATTTTAAAAGATATTCAAGTTTTTGTAACGTGAAGCTAGATTTTCATCACAACATATAAGCACAAAAGCATAGTAAGATTCTTAAGTTCAATCATGGCAATTCAACACTTGCTTCTTGTGCAAGATTGCACTTTACTTTTCTTTGCATGTTCTAACTAGCAAAAGCTTTCTCCCCTTTGTTTTTGTCGAAAAGAAGGGATGAGTACAAGCTAGCCAACATTTGCCTTGAGCTAGCAATCTTTCTCCCCCCATGTCATTGCCGAAAAGAAGGAGAGGAACCAATGATAAATTATGAATTTGCATCAATCAATATTTCAATCATCACATGATACATACAAGACAAAAATGCAAAGAAATCATGTCATGAAAGACATCAATTGTTAAACATGATATGATAATAGTCTCATAAATTTTAATTTGCAATACATGTGATACATTACAATACTAAAAAATTTAATGTGATGCTTTTAAGGATATCAACCTATTTTTGATACAAAGCATGGCAAGAGCAATTATATTGCAAGTTTTCTAAGTTTTACAATTTTTCCTTCTTTTGAGAAAGCAATTCTTTGCTTCTCTACAAGCTAGCAACTTTTACGATATGCAAGTTTTACTACATACAAGCTAGCAAATTTTACAATATTTTTAGAACATGCAAGCTAGCAATTTTGAGATATTCAAGAAAGCAACCCTTGCTTCTTAAAATATACAAGTTTGCTAGATGTGTACGTTAGCATGTTTTGCTTATTGAGATAGGCAAGATAGTAATGTTCAAGAAGACAACTTTTGTTTCTTGAAATAAGCAAGTTAGCAATCTTTGCTACTTAAGATAGGCAAGCTAGCAATCAAGTTTTTGCATCTTCTTGACTTGTGCAAATTAGCTATCTCCCCCTTTGTCATTGTCAAAAAGAAGGGAAATCCCTTTACATCAATTATGACAAAGGTAAGTATCAATCTTATTTGTGTATCATTATATTTTCAAATTAGAATATGCACATTTTCAAAAACCTTATATTTCATTCATGCACGATATTGAATAAATCGATTAACATTATGAGGATATCATACATGATACTAAAATTTTCAATTATTTATAAACATTTTGATCATGATACCAAACATTCATCATTTAGAGCATTCATGACACAAAACATTAAATAAACATTTCTAATACATCATTTTACCAACAACTCATAGTATTTTAAATCATGATTTACATCATATGCAATACATCACATCATAATTAGAAAGCACAAGTATTGCATGGATCATTGTAAATCATAAATGTTTCATATCATAATGGTATCAACTTGTCAAATTATATCCTACCATGCATGATCAAAACTTTTCATTTGTATGCATCAAAATAATATCAAGAGTATTTCATGCATATTATCAAATCATCATTTATAATTACATCAATATTTCAATCATTATTTCAGTTTACACATCATGAGATTAATAAATTTGCATTATAGACAATCTCATGTTTTATCATTCATATTATTTCAATCATTGTTTCAATCATCACTATAACTCATCATGCACAAAATATAAAATCATCTAACATGATTCAAATATTTATTTTCAAAATATTTATCACTATTTTCATGTATGATAATAAAGTATTCATGATACCGAACATTAAATCAACATTTTAAGTATTAATCTCTTCATGATTGTTGGTACCAAACATTTATCATTTAAAGCATTCATGATACACAGTATATGCAATACATCATATACATCATCATAATAAAAAGCATATGCATCATTTCAAATCATAAACATTTCAAATCATCATGGTATTAATATGTCAAATTGCATCTTGCCATGTATGATCATAACTTTTTCAAATGATAGTATCTAAATGTCAATATTCATTACATCCTATCATGCATGATAATTAACTTCTCATTTGTATTTCATGCATAATTTCATTTCATCATATTAGGAATATCAAGAAGAATTAATTGGGTGATGAGATGAATATTTTCATGAACACAAGCAATTGCATAAAAATCATATCATGAAGGATTAGAATATGTGTATACCAAAAGGCATGATTTCTATTTGAAGAACCTCCTCATAAATAATCAAAAGAAAATCTTAGGAGATATTAATTAAAAAAATCTTGATTCATTATAAATTTCATATATCAAATATCGAGAAATCAAGATAATGATTCATAAAAAATATCACAAGTAATATTCAAGAGAAAATTCATCATTCATTTTCAATTCATTCAATTTGTCAAATCAACATTTCTTGGGTATGCATGATATCAAAACATGGTTTCAAATCTTCTACATGTAATATGTATAAATTTAAAAATCAAAGGGAGAAGGGAAAGAATTCAAAGGTACAAAGATTTCAACCATCTCATAAACAAATGAAGGATCAATTCATGAATCCAAAATTCCATGAATCATTTCGACAAATTTCCTTTTAAATAATCAAAATGATCGTCAAAGGAAATCTCATGTTATTCCAAGAAATCAAGATCATGATTTTGATAAAACTCATTTCAAATTTAAATCATCAAAATCATTTTTAAGGTTCACAAAATTCATAACATAAATAGATTCATGATTTCATTGACAATATATTTTCCCCTTTTTTAAGTGTTTCATTTTAAGTGATTGATTTCATGTTAGCATGCTTTTTCATTTAAGTCAAATAAAAACATGCATCAACGTTTAGGATCGAAAAATGAATTTCGTCATAAAACCATCAAAACCAATAAATCACAAAAATCATCATGTATAACTTTAAAATTTTATGCATAAAATCGTTATATCATGGTATCAAAACTTTAATATTTTCATTACAACATTAAGCAAGGTTTCATTGAACATAATTTTGAATGATTTTATAGATACCTAAAACTTTTTTAGTTTTAATTTATATAATTGATTTTATAATAGCATGCTCAAATTTTTGTTCTTATGTCAAAATCATACATCATGTTTGAAAAACAAGGATAATGTACATAAAAAATATCAAGCCTTTCATACAAAAGCCATGCATCTTCATTGAAAAGCAATATGAAAATCATCAAAATACACATTCTTGCTTCTCAAGCACATATATAAGATTAATCTCACTAGGTTTACAATCATTAGATTTATATCTAACTTTTTATTCCATTAACATAAAACATGCAATTTTCAAGAAAAATAATTATTAAAAAAAAGAAAACGCATCATGGGAAATATCAAGTAATTTCAAAATAAATTAAGGGAGTTGAGTTACTTACCTTGTAGTCGAAGCCCGTCAAAGCCCAATTCGCCGTTTCACCTTTGGAAGTTCTTGATTCATCCTTGGTTGCCTTCCTCTTCTTTGGCCTCTTCCTCCGTTCAAGTTCATTGTTTATTTTAGATTTTTGTTTAATGAACTTATTAAGATTTAGTGTTCGAAGTTCAAGTTCATCATTGTCCTCATCACTTGAGTCATCGCTCAAGTGGTATTCATTTGTCCGGAGTTCCAAATCCTTCCTATTCTTTGGAAGGTGGTTCAAGTGCTCATCGGGTTCAAAATGTTCCAAAAGTGTCATTTCATAGGTCATTAATGACCCGATTAATTCTTCTAATGGAAAATCATTTAAATTTTTTGTCTCTTCTATTGCGGTTATTTTAGGATCCCACCTTTTTGGAAGGGATCTTAAGATCTTACGAGATCAAAATTCGAAAAAGATTTACCAAGAACTCTTAGATTATTGACGACATCCGTGAAACGGGTGTACATGTCGCCTATAGTCTCGCTTGGTTGCATTCGAAAAAGCTCAAAATCATGCAATAAAATATTAACTTTCGAGTCTTTGACTCTACTAGTTCCCTCGTGTGTGATTTCAAGTGTTCGCCAAATATCAAAAGCCGTTTCGCACATAGAAATCCGATTGAACTCATTTTTGTCCAAAGCGCAAAATAAGGCATTCATAGCCTTTGCGTTTAAAGAAAAATGCTTCTTCTCCAAATCCGACCATTCGTTCATCGGTTTAGAGGGAAGTTGAAAACCATTTTCAACAATATTCCATAAATCCAAGTTCATAGAAATCAAGAAAACTCTCATTCGAGTTTTCCAATAAGTGTAATCCAATCCATTAAACAACGGTGGACGAAAAACCGAAAAGCCCTCTTGAAAGCCATGAAGAGCCATTTCTCTCGGGTGTAAATCCGAAATGAGAAATACCGGGCTCTGATACCAATTGTTAGGATCGGAGCGGCACTAAGAGGGGGGGGTGAATTAGTGCAGCGGTAAAGACTACGTCGATTTCTGAAATTTCTTTGTATGTTGAAAACCGATTCCGGAAATATGGTTAGATTGAAAGCGTAGGGAAAAGTATTGAAGGCAGTAAGCTATTGAAGGGGTTTGCAGTAAGTTAATAGCAGGAAGTAAATGCAAACCAGAGAAGACGGTAGTTTATAGTGGTTCGGTCAATCGTGACCTACATCCACTCCTCCGATTCCTCTTCCGTCGAGGCCACCGGCATCCACTAACGATCTTCCTTTACTAGGCGAAGATCAACCTCCTTCTTACGCCCCTCTCACAACCTCTTACAAGTGGTTCACCCTTTTACAAAGATTTCAATGAAAAGAAAGGAGGTGAACACTCAAGCTATTGAAAACAAGACTTTTCCTAAAGATTTTCTCAACTTCTAGCTTCTCAGAAGGTTGTTATCTCTGCTGAGAATTGAGGGGTATTTATAGGCCTCAAGAGGATTCAAATTTGGGCTCCAAAATTTGAATTCTCTTCGGTTCCCGAAGCTAGCGATGCCACCGCTTGTCAGTGGCAGTGCCACCGCCTGTCAGTTTTGACACTGACAGTGTACTGGGCGGTGCCACCGCTTGGCTCTCGGGTGCTGGGCGGTGCCACCGCCTAGCTCTCGGGCTCTGGGAGGTGCCACCGCCTACACTATTTCTGCCCACTAGTTGGGCTCCAAACTTGGCCCAAACTAGTCCAAACTTGGGCCCAATTGGCCCCTACTTGGGTTATAAGATTAATACCTAATCCTAACCCTAATTAACATGCTAACTATGAATTTAAAGACATTTCCTAAGCTATTATAAAGTCCGCAAGTCAAGATTTCTTCCGGCGAGCTTCCGGCGAACTTTCGACGGTCTTCCGATAAACTCTTGGAAACCATTCTACGGACTCCCGACAAGCTCCGAAACTTCACGATTTGATCTTGGCGAGTTTCAATGAGCTTCTTCGGCAAGCTATGATCTTTCTCGGTGAGCTCCGCGAACTTCCGACGAACCTTCCGGCGAGCTTCCGAAAACCCATCGGCAAGCTCCCTACTCATTCTCGGCTAGTTCCGACAGCATTCCCGACGAACCTTCAGACTTCCGTCGAACTCTCGAACTCCCAACGAATCCTTCGCGCTTGACTCCGGCACTTTGTTTCGCTTTATGTCTTCATCGTTATCGTAGTTAATCCTGCACACACAAGCCAAAACTCTACTCCGATCTAGACAATTTTTACAACGCGAATTGACATTCTGTTGCCCGGCACGTCATTGGTTGGCGCTTCGTCCGATTCTTCAGCACATCATTCTCTCTTGCGGCTTATTGCCCAATCGGTGGTTGACCTCTGCAACCCCGATATCCTTGGTGCAATTCTGCTCTCCTTGGCCCGATGCCCAACGTCCGAAGCATTCTGCCGTCCAATATCCTAACGTGATCTCCTCCCGCGCAACGTCAATTCCTCCTGCGTCAATTGTCTAATCCTGATCGAGTAGACCTGCATCACTCAAAATGCAGTTAAACATCTAAACACAATCAATTAGTTTCATCATCAAAATCCGAGACTCAACATGATTGCCATATTTGCATTATGCCATATATGCATCATGTTAAGATATCAAGAACTTGCATCGCAATTTTACATGTTGATATCTTGCCATGTGATGAAATGCTATGATTGCTAAACGCTTGAAATGCTTGCGTTATGTTAAGATATCAAAAGCTTACATCGTAATTTTACATGTTGATATCTTACCATATGATGAATTGCTACCATTACTATCATTCACACTTGAAATGTAAGACTTGAAAATGGATGTCAGCCTTAACATCATTTTTAAAGAGATACATCATGATAGGAATCATGATGGGAGTATTGATAAGGTTAAACGATCTTAACTTATCAATATATCTCTTGAATTCAAAGGCTTTGAATTTAAGAAGGACTTATCTCAAGTATGGCATATAGATAGGGAGACTTAAGGTTAACTCTGTTATCAATTGATTGTCATCATCAAAAAGGGGAGATTGTTGAATCTCGGATTTTGATGATGAAAGTCAATTGTCATTTATTATCTAATCCATATGTTGAGATAGGTGTGTAGGATTAAGTAGGAGCTTGCCAAAGAAGCTCGTCGGAACTCGCCAAGTGGATCATCGCAAGTCTAGGAGTTTGCTGGAAGTCTACCGGAGCATCACCGAGGGTTCGTTGGATGTTCGTCGGAAGTTCGCTGGAAGCTCACTAGAAGAAGCGATTGACACCCCGGAGCAAGTTGCAGTAAATGTCTTAACAATATCATAGTTAGCATGATGATTAAATTGAATGTGTAGGATTAACTACGATGAAAGTAAGACATGCAGCAGGAGTTGCGCCGGAGTCAAGACTATGATCACGTTAGGGGTTCGAGAGTTCGACGGAAGTCCGGACGGTCATCGGAGGTTCTACAGGAACAAATCTGAGAAGTCTAGGAGCTTGCCAAAGAAGCTCGTCGGAACTCGCCAAGTGGATCATCGCAAGTCTAGGAGTTTGCTGGAAGTCTACCGGAGCATCACCGAGGGTTCGTTGGATGTTCGTCGGAAGTTCGCTGGAAGCTCACTAGAAGAAGCGATTGACACACCGGAGCAAGTTGCAGTAAATGTCTTAACAATATCATAGTTAGCATGATGATTAAATTGAAAATGGGAGGTGATCCCATTAACTTAATCTTAGGGCAATTGGGCCCTTAACAGACCCAAATTGGGCTGAATAGATTAGCTCATTCGAACCCAGATTTCTTGGCCAGCGGTGGCACTGCTTGGGTCGACGGTGGCACCACCCAGGAGCTTAGTCTCCCAAGAAAGCTAGGCGGTGGCACTGCCTGGGCTTGATCTTCGAGTGAGGCTGGGCGGTGGTATCACCCCTGTCAGGCGGTGGTACCGCCTGAGCTCAGTCTCCGAGCTCTGTCAAGCAGTAGTACCACCCAGTTATGGCGGTAGTACCGCTATGGGATATGACATTTTTGAGCTCCAAATTCAAACCAGTTTGGGGCCTATATATACCCCACCCTTTCCTACATAAAAGGGCACCGAAAGCATGATCTTACTCTGTGATTTTTAGAGCTCAAAAGTGTTGTAAAGGGCAAAAGTTCTTCTCCCTCTTTTCTTCCGAGTTTTGATCATTCAAGAGAGGAGTGAAAAGTCTGTAAGGGTTGTCTCCTAAGCCCATCAAAAGGAGTGAAATTGTAAAAGGGTGGTTGGCCTTCGCCTATTGAAGGAAGGCCTCTAGTGGACGTTGGTGACCTCATCGGAGGAGGAAGCCAAAAGTGGATGTAGGTTAAGATTGATTGAACCACTCTAAATCTCAGTTTGCATTTATATTCTATTCTCTATCTTAACTGTAAACTACCTAGTTTTAAATCGTCGAAAGTTTTCCGCTGCACTAATTCACCACCCCCCTCTTAGTGCTCTTGATCCTAACAATCAAATCATCAAAAATAACATGAAGGTGCCATCAAAATGTTGACAAAATTTCGGAAAGAACCATCCAACATCATATACTAGGATAATGCAAATGCATGTCAAGGTAGCATAGAGGTTTACAATAATAAGAAAGGTTTAACATATCGATTATTCCTTAGGAGGAATTCTAGAGTTCCTATACATGGCATCTATCTTCTGGTTCATCTGTCGTAGTTCCCTCAAAATTTCAACTTGCTGTAATTGGATTTGCTCTTGCTGTGATTTAAGTTACTCTTATTGTGATTTGAATTGATTTAATTCTGCTATAATGAAATCTTCAAAAGATGAACCAGGAGCTAGTTATGAAGGTACTGCACCAAAGGGTCTAAGAGGAGGAGATTCATGTCCCCTAAAAATGGGTGTTTCAAGGTGTTCTACTAGTGACGGAACTGGATCAGTCCTTCTAGGTTGCCTAATCCATATACCATTGCCAAAAGTGCACCTAAGTCTCTTGAGTAGGTTTTTGTTGATAGTGTTAAATCGATCGACCTGGATTATTTCTTCATCGGGTGAGACACAAATATTATGGGCAAGCATTAATCGAGTGACTAACCCCCCATATGGTAACATTGAGTTTTTAACTATTATGTCCTGCATATGTTGCCGGATTAAGTATCCACAATAATTATTTTGGCCGGTCATAATCCAATACATAGTACTTAACTCTATTTGACTAATCTCATCAAGATGAAATTGTTTAGGAAGTAGGATGCTTATCATAATATGATGAAGAAATTTAGAGTTAAATGACAACAAGTGCTCACAACTTTTGGAAATTATGACTAGGTTCAGATTTGCAAAAATAGTTTCTAAGGCTTCGGAGTAAGTTGCTCCGATTACATTGATATCCCATTTACTTCTAAAATAACAACTTCTATCCTTTTCAACAATTCCAATTAACTCACATATAGTGCTATCAAAGATTTGAATTTGTGTTCCTAAGAGGTAGGTAGTTAAGCTATCATTGTCCACACTTAAGTTTACGTAAAATAACCTAACCAACCTAGGGTAAATTGGTTCATCAATTTGTAGGATAGATAAGGCATCTAAATTTGCAAACCATCTAATGGGTTCTAGGTTTCCAAGTTCATCTAGATCAACATGTTTGCCCTTATATGTTGTTCTTGTTTCGAAATTAGGATACCTAAGGGCTACTTCATTAGATCTAAAGAGGATTTGGTCATAGGAATCTCCTTCCACCCTTTTCCCTTTGGTTCTTGATGATCTCTTAGGAGCTATATCTAATTATGATGATAGATTAAGAGAGAACTTTAAAGAATAGGCCAAATAATGAGAGGAAAAAAAAATCCAGATCTTACCTTATATAAGTTTCCTTGGGAGGTAGAGAGCTTGATCCGAGAAGAACCCCTCTCTTAGGCTTCTAGAGGCTTAGAATGAGGTTGAGAGAGGTTTAGAGCATTTTGTGAGAGTGCTAGGGAGGGTGCTCTCGGGTTGGGGGCGGTTCCACCGCCGAACCTAACCCCCCCTCTTTATAAGGGGGTTCTCGGGTGGTGTCATCGCCAACCGAGCCATGCCACCGCTTGGGGACCGAGCACCCAAGCGGTGCTATCGCCGGTTCTAGCGGTGCCACCGCTGGCACGCTAAAAAAAAATGATTTTTCCCTTTTCTTTATTTTTAGAAGTTTTAATGTGTTTGATTTAAGATAGAATAGTGTCTTGAATCACTCTTTAACATGTCATTCAAAATCAAAAAGAAAGAAATCAAATCCACGAAAATCGAAAAGAGGATGAAAAATTTTTGAAAAATATATACAATCAAGCTCATTCACAAAGACAATTCAACATGCCTAATTCTCTTCTAATAAAGTCAAATTGATCTTCATTTAAAGCTTTTGTGAAAATATCCGCTAATTGATGCTTTGTATCAATAAATTCTAGAATGACATTATTATTATTGACATGATCTCATATAAGTGATGTCTAATGTCAATATGCTTAGTTCTAGAGTGTTGAATTGGATTTTTGATTAGACAAATAGCACTTGTATTATCATATTTTATGGGAATGTTCTTTAAGTAAATTTCATAGTCTTCCAACGTATTTTTCATCCAAATAACTTGTGCACAGCATGCACTTACAGCTATGTATTCGGCTTCCGTCGTAGATAGTGCAACCGAATTTTATTTCTTGGAAGTCCAAGAAACAAATGCATGTCCTAAAAATTGACATGTTCTAGATGTGCTTTTTCTATCTATCCTATATCTGCCAAAATCGGCATCTGCATTAACTGTTAAATCAAAATTATCGGATTTTGGATACCATAATCCTATATTAGGAGTTCCTTTAAGATATCTAAGGATTCTTTTAACACTTTTAATATGAGACAATTTAGGATTAGCTTGAAACCTAGCGCAAAGTCCTACACTAAACATGTTATCTAGTCTAGTTGCGATGAGGTAAAGTAAACTACGAATCATTCCTCGATATATTTTTTGATCAAAGCTTTCACTACTTTCATCTATGTCTAACTTAGTGGAAGTACTCATAGGAGTGTTTATAACTTTTGAACCATCCATGTTAAATCATTTTAACAATTCTATTGTATATTTAGATTGATTAAGAAATATACCATTACTAAGTTGTTTAATTTGCAATCCTAAAAAGAAGGTTAATTCTCCCATTAGGCTCATTTCAAATTCATGACTCATACACTTGGCAAATGATCTACATAGTGATTCATTCGAAGAACCAAAAATAATATCGTCAACATAAATTTGAATAATAAGAAAATTATTTTCAAAATATTTGATAAACAATGTAGTATCAACCTTGCCTTTTGTAAAATTATTTAAAATAAAAAAGGAACTAAGCCTTTTATACCAAGCTCTAAGAGATTGTTTTAAGCCATAGAGAGCCTTAGTCAATTTAAATACATGATTAGGAAGAAGAGAATTTTCAAATCCAGAAGGTTGTTCAACATACACTTCTTCAGAAATAAAACCATTCAAGAAAGCACTTTTGACATCTATTTGAAATAGTTTAAAATCATTACTATTAGTATAGGCAAGGAGCATCCTAATGGCTTCTAATCTTGCCATAGGAGCCAAGGTCTCTTCGTAGTCGATACCTTCTTCTTGGTTGAAACTTTTGGCCACTAGTCTAGCCTTATTTCTAACCACGATACCGTAATCACCTTACTTGTTTCTAAAGACCCATTTAGTACCAATGACTAAATGGTCACTACATCTAGGAACAAGCTTTTATACCTCATTCCTCTCAAATTGGTTCAATTCCTATTGCATTACAATAACCCATAAATCATCTTTCAAGGCTTCATCAATGCATTTAGGTTCAATTTGAGAAAGGAAAGTGGCGTTAGCACAAAAATTCTTGAAGAAAGAATGAGTTTGAACCCCTTTTGATGTATCTCCTATAATTAGCTCCTTTGGATGAGCATCTACATGCTTCCATTCCTTAGGTAAGGAAATTTCGGAAGAAGATGTATCCAAATTGCTATTTTGAGGAGGGGGTTCATTTAAATTCAAATTATCAAAACCAAGATCATCATCAAAATCATTTTTCTTTAACTCAGAAATTTCATTAAAAACTACATGAATAAACTCTTCTATAACTAAAGTTCTTTTATTAAAAACATGAAAAGCCTTAGAAACGGAAGAGTAACTAAGAAAGATACCTTCATCGGATTTAGCATCAAATTTTCCTAAGGCATCATTTTCATTCAAATAAAGCATTTGCAACCGAAAACTTTAAAATAAAAAACATTTAGTTTTTTGTTATTCCATAATTCATAGGGAGTTTTTGATATAGATGGTCTTATTAGAACCCTATTCATGACATAGCAAGCCGTATTAACGACTTCGGCCCAAAAATACTTAGGTAGACTATGTTCATTTAACATGGTTCTTGTCATTTCTTATAAATTTCTATTTTTTCTTTCAACTAACCTATTTTGTTGAGGATTTCTTGGAGTGGAGAAGTTGTGGTTATATCCATTTGATTCACAATAACTTTGGAAGTCATGGTTTTGAAATTCGCCACCATGATCACTCTGAATTGATGAAATCATGAAGCCTTTTTTATTTTCAGTAAGTTTACAAAATTTAGAGAAACATTTGAAACAATCACTTTTACAAGCCTAGAAATAGGTCCAAGTGTATCTATTATAGTCATCTATAATTATGAAGGTATATTTGCTTCCTCCTAGACTCATTATGTCAATTGGTCCAAATAAGTCCAAATGGATCAATTGCAATGGTCTAGTGGTGCTAATTTGATTTTTTGGTTTGAAACTAGTTTTTATTTGTTTTTCTAGTTGACAAGCATCACATACTTTGTCCTTAACAAACTTCATATTGGGAATCCCTCGTACTAACTCTCTAGATAAAATCTTAGATATTAGTTTTATACTTGCATGACCTAATCTCCTATACCAAAGCCAAGCATCATCATTTAAAGCGGAAAAGCATATTTCATTACTAAGTTCATTAAGATTGATGGTGTAGACATTATTTTATTTTAACACAATCATTGATATATTATTGTTTGGTTTTTCAATAATGCACACATTAGATTCAAATCTAATGATGTAACCTTTATCGCATAATTGACTAATGCTTAAGAGATTATATTTTAATTCATCAATTAACAATACATCATCAATTGAAAAACTTAATTTGTTATCTATGGTTCCCTTGCCAATGTTTTTACCTTTGTTGTTGTCTCCGAAGTTGACGTACCCTTCTTCTTTGCTATTGAGTATAGAGAAATGAGATGGATCTCCTGTCATATGCCTTGAGCATCCACTATCAAGATACCATTTCTTGCTCCTAGCTTGTGAGTTTATCTACAAAAGAGGATGGTTTTTAGGTACCCATTTGATTTTGGGTGCCTCAAAAATTAATCTACTAATTTTGTCATTCATCATTGGATTATCTATAGTTCCTTAAGGAACCCATATCAACTTATGTGGACTAATTTTCTTAAATGGACATTTATAAACAACATGTCCGGATTTACAACAAAAGTTACATTTTAAATATGGTGAAACATGTAATGTAGGTCCTTTAATGAAAGTGGTAGGATTTTGGTGAGATCCTCCCACAAAACCAATTCCACTTCTATTTGCGACGTGACCTTTATTTACAAGGATCATGTCCAAGCCTTTGCTATTGACCTTAAACTTGTTTAAGGACTCTTTAAGTAGCAAATCCTCATTTTTTATCGCTTCTAAGTGTTCACACTTAGAGCATGGAGGAGTTTGAAGACTATCAAGCTTATTTTGTAGTAAGGTATGCTCTTTCTTTAATAGATTGAACTTTTTACTAATAGTTCTACACTCATCAAATAATTCATGAAAAGAGATAGAAAGTTCATCGAAAGATAAATCTTCATTAATTAAATCACATACCTCTCCTCGTAAAGCCATTAGCACGAAGTTTGCCTCCTCTTTGTTGCTAGCTTCTTCATTCTCGGAATCACTTGAGTCATCTCAAGTTGCTTTAAAAGCTTTCTTCTTCTTTGATTGCTTCTTCTTGGCTTGGGGGCATTCATTTTTGAAGTGCCCTGGCTTCTTACATTCGTAGCATATTACCTGGTCCTTTTTATGTTCAAGTTTATTTTTGGTGTTATTTTTAAATTTATTCTTTCTTATAAATTTTTTAAATTTTCAAGTTAAAAGTGCAATGTCATCGTCACTATCCTCATCACTTGATATTCCTTTCAAGTGGTCTTCTTGTGTTGTAAGTGTCATATCCTTTCTGTTCTTTGGAAGGGGGTTCTCGAGCTCTTCATGAGCATGCCACGTCATTTCATAGGTCATTAGAGACCCAATAAGTTCTTCGAGAGGAAATGTTTTAAGGTCCTTGGCCTCTTGAATGGCCATAACTTTTGGATCCCAACTCTTTGGAAGGGATCTTAAAATTTTAGTTACTAGTTCAAAGTTAGAAAAACCTTTACCAAGAGCTTTGAGTCCATTGATGACATCCGTGAAACGGGTGTACATGTCTCCGATGGACTCACTTGGTTTCATCCGGAAAAGTTCATATGAATGCACAAGAATGTTGATTTTATACTCTTTCACTCGACTAGTGCCTTCATGAGTGACCTCAAGAGTTCTCTAAATATCAAAAGTCGAATCACAAATCGAAACATGATTAAATTCATTTTTGTCAAGTGCACAAAACAAAGCATTCATAGCCTTTGCGTTTAAAGCCATTAGCGCGAAGTTTGCCTCCTCTTTGTTGCTAGCTTCTTAATTCTCGGAATCACTTGAGTCGTCCCAAGTTGCTTTTAAAGCTTTCTTCTTATTCGATTGCTTCTTCTTTGCTTGCGGGTATTCATTTTTGAAGTGCCCCAGCTTCTTGCATTCGCAACATATTACCTGGTCCTTTTTATGTTCAAGTTTGTTTTTGGTGTTATTTTTAAATTTGTTCTTTCTTATAAATTATTTAAATTTTCGAGTTAAAAGTGCAATGTCATCATCACTATCCTCATCACTTGATATTCCTTTCAAGTGGTCTTCTTATGTTGTAAGTGTCATATCATTCCTGTTCTTTGGAAGGGGGTTTTCGAGCTCTTCATGAGCATGGCACGTCATTTCCTAGGTCATTAGAGACCCAATAAGTTCTTCGAGAGGAAATGTTTTAAGGTCTTTGGCCTCTTGAATGGCCGTAACTTTTGGATCCCAACTCTTTGGAAGGGATCTTAAAATTTTAGTTATTAGTTCAAAGTTAGAAAAATCTTTACCAAGAGCTTTGAGTCCATTGATGACATCTGTAAAACGGGTGTACATGTCTCCAATGGACTCACTTGGTTTCATCCGGAAAAGTTCGTAAGAATGCACAAGAATGTTGATTTTGGACTCTTTCACTCAGCTAGTGCCTTCATGAGTGACCTCAAGAGTTCTCTAAATATCAAAAGCCGAATCACAAATTAAAACGTGATTAAATTTATTTTTGTCAAGTGCACAAAACAAGGCATTCATAGCCTTTGCGTTTAAAGCAAAAACCTTCTTTTCCGATTCATCCCATTCGCTCATCGGAAGAGAAGATTTTTGAAATCCATTTTCGACAATATTCCAAAGCTCAAAATCTATGGAAATAAGAAAGATCCTCATATGTGTCTTCTAATACGTATAATCCGACCCATTAAACATAGGTGGGCGTGTAATAGAGTGACCCTCTTGTATGCCGGAGTAAGCCATCTCTCTTGGGTATTAAACCAAATATGAGAGTGAACCTGCTCTAATACCAATTATTAAGATCAGAGCGACACTAAGAGGGGAGGTAAATTAGTGCCATGGATTAAAACTCGTAATTTGAAATCGATTTCGTAAATGTGTAGAGATTTCGATTCGACGAAGGATGACTTAGCTAAAGTAACTTGAGTAAAGGTAGTCAAGAGTAGAGAGATAAAAACCGAATGATTTACAGCTAAGTAGAGAAATGGTTCAGAACACACACATTTAAGGAACACCACGATTTATAGTGGTTCAATCAAATGACCTACATCCACTTTCGAAACCTTCTTCGATGAGGCTCCCAACTTCCACTAGCAAATCACTTTGAAGGAGAAGGACCAAATACCCCTCTTACAACCTTCTTACAAGTGGTTCATACTCTTACAGATTTTCCCAAAGAGAAAGAGGGAGGTGAACACTTAAGCTAATAAAAACAAGACTTTGCTAGAGCTTTTTCTCACTTTCTAACTTCTCAAAAAGGTGTATTCTCTATTGAGAATTGAGGAGTATTTATAGGCCCCAGGAGGATTCAAATTTAGGCTCTAAATTTGAATTACTTTTGGGTTTCGCAGTGCTAGTGGTGCCACCACCTGTCAGTGTCTGACACTGATAGTTTATTGGCGGTGCCACCACCGGACCTCTTGGGTTTTGGGTGGTGCCACCGCCCAGTCCGACGGTGCCACCGCTTGGACTATTCCAACTTACTGGTTGGGCTCCAAACTTGGGCCCAATTGGCCCCTAACCGGGTTATAGGATTAACCCTTATTCCTAACCCAAATTATATGCAAACTACAAAATTAAGTCATAGTCTTAAGCAAATTTTTAACCAGCAATGTCGAGTTTCCTTCCAACGAGCTTTCCAGCGGACTTCCGATACACCCTCGGATTTCTTCCAGCGGACTCCCAACAGGCTCCTGGTCTTGTGGCGAGTTCAACGAGTCTTTAGCAAGTATCCAAACCTTTTTGGTGATCTCCGCGAACCTCCGACGATCTTTCTGGTGGACTTCCGAAAACTTTGGCAAGTCCCCAATTCTTTCTCGGTTAGTTCCGGTAGCACTTCCGACGATTCTTCGGACTTTCGATGGACTCTCGAACACCCATCGAACTTGACTCCGGTAAACTTGTTTTATATCTTCAAGCTATTGCTGCACACTTAACTCAATAATATAGAGTAGATCAATTAACCTATTAATTGACTTCATCATTAAAATCCGAGATTCCACAAATGTAAACCAGATTTTTATAGTAGTTCGATCGTCGTGACCTACATCCACTCTCAATTCCTCCTCCGTCGAGGCCACTGGCATCCATTATCGGTCTTCCTTCAATAGGCAAAGACCAACCACCTCTTTACAACTCTATTCTCCTTTTCACAGGTTTTGAAGATAACCTTTCACAACCCTCTTTTACAAGGTATCCCTCACACACCTCCCTTAAAACTCTCTCTAAACTTTAGGAGGAGGGAACTTAACTTTCTAATGGGGTTTACACCTTTAGAATCATAGAGTTTTGCTCACTTTGCTTCCTACTCCATACAGAAATAGCTAGGGTATTTATAAACCCCAAATGGCTTTAAAACTTGGTGCCAAAATTCAAATCCTTGAGATTTCGGGATACGGGCAGTACCATCGCCTACAGCCTAACATTGGGCGGTACCACCCAATCTAGCGGTACTACTACTTGGGAGACTATTTCTAGGCAGTACTACCACCTAGACTAGAAGTACCACTGCCCAGACTGGCGGTATCATCGCTTGACAATCTTGAAGACCGAGTTTTTTGAGTTTTCCAACTCACAAGCAATTCTACCGCCAATTCTAGTGGTGCCACTGCCTGGCCCAACATTTGGGTCATTGAATGGCCTCCCAATGAGCCCAAATTACTCCCAATTTAGGCCTAATTGGCCCCTAATTGAGTTGGCAATTGTTTCACCTCAATACCGACTCAATTAGCCTTAAAACCTACTTCGATCTGGACAATTATTACAAAGCTCATCAAATGTGTCGGGAGAAGAAGAAGAGAAGAAGAAGAAGAAAAGAAGAAGAAGAAGAAGAAGAAAAGAAGAAGAAGAAAAGAAGAAGAAGAAGAAGAGGAGAAGAAGAAGAAGAGAAGAAGAAGAAAAGAAGAAGAAGAAGAAGAAAAGAAGAAGAAGAAGAGAAGAAGAAGAGGAGAAGAAGAAGAGGAGAAGAAGAAGAAAAGAAGAAGAAGAAGAAGAAGAGGAGAAGGGAAGAAGAAGAAAAGAAGAAGAAGAAGAAGAAAAGAAGAAGAAGAAGAAGAAGAAGAAGAAGAAGAAGAAGAGGAGAAGAAGAAGAAAAGAAGAAGAAGAAGAGGAGAAGGGAAGAAGAAGAAAAGAAGAAGAAGAAAAGAAGAAGAAGAAGAAGAGGAGAAGAAGAAGAAGAGGAGAAGGGAAGAAGAAGAAAAGAAGAAGAAGAGAAGAAGAAGAGAAGAAGAAGAGGAGAAGAAGAGAAGAAGAAGAAGAGGAGAAGGGAAGAAGAAGAAAAGAAGAAGAAGAAGAAAAGAAGAAGAAGAAAAGAAGAAGAAGAGAAGAAGAAGAGGAGAAGGGAAGAAGAGGAGAAGAAGAGAAGAAGAAGAAGAGGAGAAGAAGAGAAGAAGAAGAGGAGAAGAAGAAGAAGAGGAGAAGAAGAAGAAGAAGAAGAAGAAGAAGAGAAGAAGAAGAGAAGAAGAAGAGGAGAAGGGAAGAAGAGGAGAAGAAGAAGAAGAAAAGAAGAAGAAGAGAAGAAGAAGAAGAAGAAGAAGAAAAGAAGAAGAAGAGAAGAAGAAGAGGAGAAGGGAAGAAGAGGAGAAGGGAAGAAGAAGAAAAGAAGAAGAAGAAAAGAAGAAGAAGAGGAGAAGAAGAAGAGGAGAAGAAGAGAAGAAGAAGAGGAGAAGAAGAAGAAGAGGAGAAGGGAAGAAGAAGAAAAGAAGAAGAAGAGGAGAAGAAGAAGAGAAGAAGAAGAAAAGAAGAAGAAGAAGAAGAGGAGAAGAAGAAGAAGAAGAAGAAGAAGAAGAAGAAGAGGAGAAGAAGAAGAGGAGAAGAAGAAGAGGAGAAGAAGAAGAAGAGGAGAAGGGAAGAAGAGGAGAAGAAGAAGAGGAGAAGGGAAGAAGAAGAAAGAAGAAGAAGAGAAGAAGAAGAAGAAAAGAAGAAGAAGAAGAGGAGAAGAAGAAGAAGAAGAGGAGAAGGGAAGAAGAAGAAAAGAAGAAGAAGAGAAGAAGAAGAAGAGAAGAAGAAGAAGAGAAGAAGAAGAGGAGAAGGGAAGAAGAAGAAAAGAAGAAGAAGAAGAAGAGGAGAAGAAGAAGAAGAGAAGAAGAAGAAGAAGAAAAGAAGAAGAAGAAAAGAAGAAGAAGAGAAGAAGAAGAGGAGAAGAAGAAGAGAAGAAGAAGAAGAGAAGAAGAAGAGGAGAAGAAGAAGAGAAGAAGAAGAGGAGAAGGGAAGAAGAAGAAAAGAAGAAGAAGAAGAAGAGAAGAAGAAGAGAAGAAGAAGAGGAGAAGAAGAAGAGGAGAAGGGAAGAAGAAGAAAAGAAGAAGAAGAGAAGAAGAAGAAGAGAAGAAGAAGAAGAGAAGAAGAAGAGGAGGAAGAGGTGGCTGCGGCACCTCTGTTTCCATAGGGGAAACAAAGGAGAGGAGTCACTGTTTGTCGGGGAGGAGAAGGGAAGAAGAGGAGAAGAAGAAGAGGAGAAGAAGAGAAGAAGAAGAGGAGAAGAAGAAGAGGAGAAGAAGAGAAGAAGAAGAGGAGAAGAAGAAGAAGAAGAGGAGAAGAAGAAGAGGAGAAGAAGAAGAGGAGAAGAAGAAGAGGAGAAGAAGAAGAGGAGAAGAAGAAGAGGAGAAGAAGAAGAGGAGAAGAAGAAGAAGAAGAAGAGGAGAAGGGAAGAAGAGGAGAAGAAGAGAAGAAGAAGAGGAGAAGAAGAAGAGGAGAAGAAGAAGAAGAAGAGAAGAGGGAGATGAGAGGGAAGAGGGAGGGGAGCGAGAGGTAGCTGCAGCAGCTATGGCTGCAGCACCTCTGTTTCCTGCAGGAGGAAACAGAGGAGTGCTTGTGTGGGGCGTCGGGGAGGAGAAGGGAAGAAGAGGAGAAGAAGAAGAGGAGAAGAAGAAGAAGAAGAAGAAGAAGAGGAGAAGAAGAAGAAGAAGAAGAAGAAGAAGAAGAAGAAGAAGAAGAAGAAGAAGAAGAGGAGAAGAAGAAGAGGAGAAGAAGAAGAAGAGAAGAAGAAGAGGAGAAGAAGAAGAAGAGGAGAAGAAGAAGAGGAGAAGAGAAGAAGAAGAGAAGAAGAAGAAGAAGAAGAAGAAGAAGAGGAGAAGAAGAGAAGAAGAAGAGGAGGAAGAGGTGGCTGCGGCACCTCTGTTTCCCGTAGGGGGAAACAAAGGAGAGGAGTCACTGTTTGTCGGGGAGGAGAAGGGAAGAAGAGGAGAAGGGAAGAATAGGAGAAGAAGAGAAGAGGGAGAGGAGAGAGAGGTAGCTGCAGCAGCTATGGCTGCAGCACCTCTGTTTCCTGCAGGAGGAAACAGAGGAGAGGAGGCGCTATTCATCAGGGAGGAGAAGGGAAGAAGAGGAGAAGAAGAAGAAGAGAAGAGGGAGAAGAGAGGGAAGAGGGAGGGGAGCGAGAGGTAGCTGCAGCAGCTATGGCTGCAGCACCTCTGTTTCCTGCAGGAGGAAACAGAGGAGTGCTTGTGTGGGGCGTCGGGGAGGAGAAGGGAAGAAGTGGAGAAGAAGAAGAAGAAGAAGAAGAAGAAGAGGGGAGGGTGGCTGCGGCAAGGCTGCAGCGAGGAGGTGTGTGGCGTCAGGGAGAAGGGAAGAAGAGGAGAAGAAGAAGAAGAGAAGAGGGAGATGAGAGGGAAGAGGGAGATAAGAGAGAGGCAGCTGCAGCAGCTAGGGCTGCAGCACCTCTGTTTCTCGCAGGTGGAAACAGAGGAGAGGATGCGAGGGGCATCGAGGAGAAGAAGAAGAAGAAGAAGAAAAATAAGAGAGGAGGGTGGCTGTGGCAAGGAGGTGTGTGGCGTCGGGGAGGAGAAGGGAAGAAGAGGAGAAGAAGAGAAGGAGAAGAAAAGGGAAAAGAAAGGAAAGAAGTAGAGGAAAGGGAGGTGACTGCAGCTAGGGCTGCAGCACCTCTATTTCCTGCATAACGAAACAGAGGTGTGGGGCATAGGGGAGAAGGGAAGAAGAGGAGAAGAAGAAGAAGAAGAAGGGGGAGAAGAGAAGAAAAGAAGAAGTAGAAGGCGAAGAGAGGGAAGAGGGAGAGGAGAGAGAGGTAGCTGCAGCAAATAGAGCTGCAGCACCTCTGTTTCCTGCAGGAGGAAACAGAGGAGAGGAGGCACTGGGCATAAGGGAGGAAGAAGAGGCTGCAGCTGCGGTGGTGGCAGCTGCAGCTAGAAGAGAAGAAGGAGAGGAAGAGGAGTAGGGGAGGAAGAAGAGGCTGCAGCTGCGGCGGTGGCAGCTGTAGCTAGAAGAGAAGAAGGAGAGGAAGAAGTGCAGGGGAGGAAGAAGAGACTGCGGCTGTGGCGGTGGCAGCTGCAGCTGGAAGAGAATAAGGAGAGGAAGAAGAGCAGGGGAGGAAGAAGAGGCTGTGGCTGTAGCAGTGGCAGCTGCAGCTGTAGAAACGAAAGAGAGGGAAGATGAGGAAAGAAGGGGTTGGGCTATGGTTGCGGCTGCAGCAGTTGCGGTGGCAATTGCAGCAGCTGCGTCGGCGAAAGAAGAAGAGGAAGGAAAGAAGAGAAGGAAGGGAAAGAAGGGTCTGGGCTGTGGTTGTGGCTGCAGCGGCTGTTGGGCAACTGCAGCAGCTGCGTGGTGAAAGAGAAAGAGAAAGGAAAAAGAGAAAGAAATGAAAGGGAAAAAAGGGGCTGCAGCCGTGATTGCGGTTGCGGCGGCGGCGGCTGCATATACAGCAGCTGTGTCTACGAAAGAAGAGGAGGAAGAAGATAGTACGGTGGAAGGGGCTGCGATTGTGGCAGCGGCTGTGGCGGTGGCTGCGGCAGCTGCATTTGGGAAAGAAAAAAGAAGAAGGAATGAGAGTAAGGGAGAGCAGATAACTATGCCCCTATGTTCGGCATGAGCTGTAATTGCGGAGAAAGAAAGAAGACGGGTGCAGAAAATAAAATAGGGAGAGGAGATAGAGGAAAAGTAGAAAAAGGATTCGGGTGTACACCTTCGGATCTTCGGATCAAAATCTATGAAAGGCAAGTGTTCTGATCCTTCCTATTGCAAGTGTTTCAACCCTTTCTATTGCAAGTGTTCCGATCCTTCCTATTACAAGCTTTCAAATCTTTCCTATTGCAAGTGTCCTGATCTTTCCTTACTGTAATTATATCTCTGCATTTGCCTTGAATATGAAAACTTTGAATTATTCTAGCCTTGCATTTGATATGTCTACTATTTAGACGTAACGATTTGAATCTATGAAACTTCCGAGATTCTAACCTTTCTACCTTATTATGGTTATAACTTTATGTACAGACCTCTGATTTAGACAAAATTTGTTTGATCTGAACATAGATTCATATAGATTTCTTTTGATAGCTTATTTTAAGAATTCAGAGTAAGTTTTCCTACCTAGTTATCTATTAAATCCGACCCTATGAATTCTGCAAAATAGTAATTTTATTTCTGACCTTTGGTTACTAAATTAATTGTAACTCTTTGTTGGAAACTTTGATTCATACGAAACTTGTTGTTTCTGAAACTCGATTGAAATATCTTTCAATGATATATTTTTTGAGTAAATTGGAGCATAATTGATAGTTTGAATCATGTCTTAAATTATTTGCATTCTTGAAACATATTGTGTAAAGTTTATGCTATATTGTATTGACTTGTATAAGCACATGTATATCCCATTGTTTCGCAATTGCTTTCGATATGTGCCTATTCCAATTTCATTTCCTTAGACATTGAATTCATCTAACCTTATTATTCCAATTGAGCTATATGTGATTGCTTAGAATCCTTGTATGCTCTTGCTTTCATTTCCTTTCAAATCTAAATACATTTGTGAAAGATTATGCTTGCATCGTATTTACTCGTAAAGGCACATGTACATTTTGTTGTTCCACGTGTGCTTCCGATATGTGCTATTCATTGTTCATACTATCCTTTTGTACTCTGGTGTTTGCGGGATATTGTGAACCTTTGCCAGAAATGGTAAAGGGAGTTATGCATAGAACCTGTGAAAGGCAAGTGTTCCGATCCTTCCTATTGCAAGTGTTTCGATCCCTTCTATTGCACTGACCTCTGATTTAGACAAAACTTGTTTGATCTGAATATAGACTCATAAAGCTTTCTTTTGATAGCTTATTTTAAGAATTCAGAGTAAGTTTATCTGCCCAATTATCTATTAAATCCGACCCTATGAATTCTGTAAAACAGCGATTTTATTTCTGATCTTTGGTTACTAAATTAATTGTAACTCTCTGTTGGAAACTTCGATTCATATGAAACTTATTATTTCTGAAACTCGATTGAAATATCTTTCAATGATATATTTTTTGAGTAAATTGGAGCATAATTGATAGTTTGAATCATTTGTTCAACGTGCCTCTCAAATTCTGCCAGAAATCGAGCTTTGGTCGATTTCGCATATTTTGGTTTCATTCCTTTGGAAATTGATTTCATTTAGCTTTCTTTGTTCAATTGAGCTTTATATTTCTACTTTGAATTCTTGTATTCTCTTGTCCTTAAATTATTTGCATTCTTGAAACATATTGTGTAAAGTTTATGCTATATTGTATTGACTTGTATAAGCACATGTATATCCCATTGTTTCGCAATTGCTTTCGATATGTGCCTATTCCAATTTCATTTCCTTAGACATTGAATTCATCTAACCTTATTATTCCAATTGAGCTATATGTGATTGCTTAGAATCCTTGTATGCTCTTGCTTTCATTTCCTTTCAAATCTAAATACATTTGTGAAAGATTATGCTTGCATCGTATTTACTCGTAAAGGCACATGTACATTTTGTTGTTCCACGTGTGCTTCCGATATGTGCTATTCATTGTTCATACTATCCTTTTGTACTCTGGTGTTTGCGGGATATTGTGAACCTTTGCCAGAAATGGTAAAGGGAGTTATGCATAGAACCTGTGAAAGGCAAGTGTTCCGATCCTTCCTATTGCAAGTGTTTCGATCCCTTCTATTGCACTGACCTCTGATTTAGACAAAACTTGTTTGATCTGAATATAGACTCATAAAGCTTTCTTTTGATAGCTTATTTTATGAATTCAGAGTAAGTTTATCTGCCCAATTATCTATTAAATCTGACCCTATGAATTCTGTAAAACAGCGATTTTATTTCTGATCTTTGGTTACTAAATTAATTGTAACTCTCTGTTGGAAACTTCGATTCATATGAAACTTATTATTTCTGAAACTCGATTGAAATATCTTTCCAATGATATACTTTTGAGTAAATTGGAGCATGATTGATAACATGAATCATTTGTTTAACCTGCCTCTCGAATTCTATCAGAAATCGAGCTTTGGTCGATTTCGCATATCTGGTTTCATTCTTTCGGAAATTGATTTTATTTAGCTTTCTTTGTTCAATTGAGCTTTATATTACTACTTTGAATTCTTATATTCTCTTATCTTTAAATTATTTGCATTCTTGAAACCTATTGTATAAACTTTATGCTGTATTGTATTGACCTGTATAGGCACATGTATATCCCATTGTTTCGCAATTGCTTTTGATATGTGCCTATTCCAATTTCATTTCCTTGGACATTGAATTCATCTAACCTTATTATTTCAATTGAGCTATATGTGATTGCTTAGAATCCTTGTATGCTCTTGCTTTCATTTTCTTTCAAATCTAAATACATTTGTGAAAGAATATGCTTGCATCGTATTGACCCGTAAAGGCACATGTACATTTTGTTGTTCCACGTGTGCTTCCGATATGTGTTATTTATTGTTCATACTATCCTTTTGTACTCTAGTGTTTGTGGGGTATTGTGAACCTTTGCTAGAAATGATAAAGGGAGTTATGCATAGAGCCTGTAATGCTCTGTCGACCCCTTATGACTTCACTCAAACGTGGGTGGATGGAGCTCCCAGACGTGGGAGAGCTCCTAGACGTGGGAGACTTATGTTTAGTGGTCATTCAAAAATGGATGTACCATATTATGTTATGGTCCCACTTCACCTTCTGTATGTTTGACATGATATCCGGAGCTTTAGTTATGTATTTCTGTATGTGCTTTAGATATGAATGATATGAATGCAAAGTCAAATTCAACGTTTGAGCTTCTGTTTCGTATTCGTTCTTTGATACGTTCCGAAATGGTTCATATGTCGTTATTTTGCTTTGAAATATTTCATATACCATTGACAAGTTCCAAAATGTTTCATTTGTTATTTATATGCTCCGAAACATTTCATACGCCATTGATATACTTTAAAATATTTCATCTGCTATTGCAATGCTCCGAAATGTTCCATATGCCATTGATATGCTCCGGAACATTTCATACGCTATTGATATGCTCCAATTACTCTGTACTCCATTTGTTATGAACCAAATGTGTTTTGAATGATATGATATTTGCGATTCTATATCTAATAATATGGTTCCCTAAGAGTTCTTGTATTCTGCCTTGCATTGTGATACCTTATTTGTTTGAAATTGTCTCTTTTCACTCTAGATATATTTTGTCACTTGCTAAGCTGTTTTTAGCTCACTCCGTTGTTACATAAATCTTTCAGGTCAACTTGTCACTCTTTGAGATGTTTAAATTGGGCTGTGATAGTGGAGAGCTATTCAAAATTGTGGGCAAATCATATTGGTGGATGTATTATGGTCACTATTGTATAATTGCATTTTGTATGTAATGAAATGTTATCAATGAATCTGAATTGATACATTGTGAAAAAGTGTTAAAAGATCTCTTGTTTGGAATTTCGTAATGTTGAGTTTAGTTTACAATGATATGAATTGGTGGTAAATGGTTGAAACTTTGATTGTATAAATTATTTAGCTTGTGGATTTATGAGTGTTGTTAATATTTTGCTAAGTTGGTTTAGGTTTCATAAATATGAATTATCGAGTGATGTGATATATGATTATAAATTGCATAGGTTTTGTAGATGTGAATTTGATTGAATGTTTTTTAGTGTCCTCAAATGTTAGTTTGAATCCTGGATTGTTTTGTGATGGAAAATTTTAATATTATCGATATTTTTGAGGGGCGTGACATGATCGAAGATTCCTGCATCACTCAAAACGCAGATTAAATCATTAGCACTCTCAATTGGTTTCATCACCAAAATCCAAAATTTAACAATCTCCCCGTTTTTTATGATGATAACCAATTGACGACGGAGTTAAAACAAACTCCCCCTATCAATATATCATATTAATAGAACCTTGAATTCAAGTTGAATTTAAGTGAAAGAAAATTTAATCAAGAAATCATTATGAGTCCAAGCAACATAAACTCATGCATAATCAAATTTTTAATATATCATTCCATGTATAATCATCAACATAACTTCTCCCCCTTTGTCATCAACAAAATGGAGAAATGCAACTAGCAAGTTTTAGATAATATCAAGTTTTATCATCATGCATGCTAGCAATAATAAGAGATGTGCAAGTTTAGCATGTTTGCTTTTCTTGATATAGCAACTTTTTGCTTCTCTTTAGATTACAAGCTAGCAATTTTACGATATGCAAGTTTTATAACATACAAGCTAGCAAATTACTTTACAACAAGCATAATCACCAAATCATCATTAATTTTAAAGATTTACAAATTTGCATTTTTGCTTCTTAAGATAGGCAAGCTAGCAATTTTTTGGTGATGTTCAAGATAGCAAGTTCTTTCTTCTCTTTTGAGAAGTGTGATTTTTTACTTCCTTTGCAAAGTATAAACTAGCAAAATTTTACAAATATTACAATATGCAAGCTAGCAAATTTTTGAGATGTTCATGATAGCAAGTTCTTTCTTCTCTTTTGATAAGTGCAAGTTATCAATTTTTTTCCCCCTTTGTCATTGTCAAAAAGAAGGGTAGAATACAATTTTATAATTCTTTTTCCCTTTATAGTAATTTTTAAATTATGACAAAGGTAAAGTATCAATCTTATTTCAATATGTTTGTGCATCATTATAGTTTTAAATTAAAACATGCATAATTTCAAAACCTTACATTTCATCCTTACTTCATATATGATACTAAAAATAAATCATCACTATGGGCATATCATACATGATACTCAAGCATTCATAATACATCATTTTAGCAACAAATCATAGTATTTCAAATCATGATGGTATCTAAATGTCAAATTACATTATATCCTATCATGCATGATCATAACTTCTCATGAGTATTTCATGCATAATTTCATTTTATCACATTCATTTCATTTCATGAAGAATATCAAGAAAAATTAATTAGGTGATGAGATATACACTAAATAAATACAAGGAGTTATACAAAAATAAATCATATCATGATAGATAAGATCATGTAAATACCAAAAGACATGATTCATATAGTAAATCTCCTCTTTAAATAAAATACCAAGAAAAATTGTAGGGGTAAAGAGAAGAGATATTGACTAAGAAAAAATCTCAAGTAATTCTAAGAAATCAAGATCATGATTTGAATAAAACTTATTTAAATTCAAATTATCAAATCATCAAAATCTTTTTCAAGAGATTCAAAATGACATAAGTTGATTTATCAATCTCTTGAGATGCCAACGATTTTCTTTCTCCTCTTTTTTATTGTAAACAAGAAGGAAGAATTTTTAATAGTGCAATTTATTTTTTCTTCCATCACTGCTCTAAGCATCACATAAATACAAAGGTAATTATATGAAAATCATGACATAAAAGATGAAAGATCAAGAAAGATCAATTCACAAATGATTCATCTTGACAAATCTCCTTTTTAGTAAATAATAAATCTTACGAGATTAAATGGTCAATGATCTTCAATGGTAATCTTACGTTATAAATTTCGAGAAATCAAGAGAAAAACCATGATTTATTTTTAACTCGTTCAATTTGTCAAATTAACAAAGTCACTTTAATAGTTCAAGAATAGAATCATTAATCTCTTTTAAAAAATCGATAAGATAAAGAAAAAAAAATTTCAAGAAAAATATTTTCCTCTTTTTAGTTGTTTCAATTTAAGTGATTGATTTCATACATCCATGCCCTTGTCCTTTTTGTCAAATCAAAACATATATCATTGTTTAAAATGAAAGTGTAAGATTTATCACAAAAATCATCAAGATCAATAAATCACAAAAATCATCATGTATAACTTCAAAATCTTATGCATAGAATAAAGTCATCAAGCATTGTACCAAAACTTTTATTAAAACAACAAGAATGATTTCATTAAGCATTTTCAATCAAAGTCAAAAATCATCAATTTACATACACATTATTTTTTCTTTAAAATATACATAGGATTAATCATTAGATTTAAATCTAATATTTTGTTATATTTTCATAAAACATGCATCAATGTTTAAAACCGAAAAAGAACTTTCTTTACGACAAGATTAAAAAGCCGTACATCACAAAGATCAACATGTATAATTTTGAAATATAAACTCATTATGTATGATCATTATGCATCATTAAATTATTAAACATGATTTCATTAAACATTAAGCATTTTCAATCAAAATCAAAATCAATTTGTTTGTAATGCATTTTTCCTTTTTAAATGAATCTAACTTTTCATGCATAGTGCTAGGAGTTTAATATGCAATTTTCATGCTAAATTTTTTAAATAACTAGAACAAGAAGCATGATATTTATTTATTTATTTCTAATTTTAGAAAATAACTCATGAAAATCATCATGTAATTTAAAAATAAATTAAAGTGATTTTGGTTACCTTGTCATCGAAAGCCGTTAAGGCATAGTTTGCCACCTCGCCTTTGTTGGTTTGCTCCTAT
Organism: Musa balbisiana; assembly: GCA_004837865.1. Classification (NCBI taxonomy): domain Eukaryota; kingdom Viridiplantae; phylum Streptophyta; class Magnoliopsida; order Zingiberales; family Musaceae; genus Musa; species Musa balbisiana. The sequence goes on along the minus strand of CM017194.1, from coordinate 18,855,806 downwards.
TTTTTGGATGAGCTTGATTTGTCCCAAGTCACTTTGAGAGACTTCTTCTTCTTTGGCATCCTTTTCTTTTTAAGTTTATTTTTATTTTTTACTTATTGTTTTATGAAATTTTTAAGTTTTATTGTTAAAAGTTCAAAGTCATCATCACTTGAGCTTTCGCTCGAGTGGTCTTCATTTGTTCGTAGTGCCAAATCCTTCCTATTTTTAGAAGGTTGTTCTCAAGCTCTTCATGAGCTTTGTAGGTTATCTTATAGGTCATTAATGACCCGATAAGTTCTTTAAGAGTAAGTTTGTTTAGATCTTTAGCCTTTTGTATTGTCGTTACTTTAGAATCCCAATTTTTAGAAAGAGATTATAAAATTTTGTTCACAAGTTCAAGGTTTGAAAAACTTTTACTAAGAGCTTTTAGACTATTGACGACATCCGTAAGACGGGTGTACATGTCTCCAATAGTCTCGCTTAGTTCCATACAAAATAACTCAAAATCATATATCAAAAGATTAATCTTTGAATCTTTAACTCTACTGGTGCCTTCGTGTGTGGTTTCAAGAGTGTGCCAAATATCAAAAGTCGTTTCATAAGTAGAAACTTGATTGAATTCATTTTTGTCTAAGGTGCAAAATAGAGCATTCATAGCTCTAGCATTTAAAGAAACAGTCTTCTTCTCCAAATCATTGTAATGGTTCATTAGAAAAGAAGACATTAAAAAACCAAATTCGACTATATTCCATAAATCGAGATTCAACAAAAGCAAGAAAACTCTCATTTGAGTTTTCCAATATGTAAAGTCCGTCCCATTGAACATGGGAGGATGAATGAGAGAGTGACCCTCTTGAAAGCCAAAAAGAATTATTTCTCTTTGGGTATTAAAACAAATGAGAAAAACGAGGCTCTAATACCAACTATTAGGAACAAGTCGACACTAAGAGGGGAGGGGGGGTGAATTAGTGCAGTGGTAAAAACGTCGATTTCGAAAATCTTTCGTTTCGATTAAACCCATGTCATAAAGATGTTAACTTAAAATTGTACGGAAATATAGTGAAGGAGGAATTCAGTTTGTAATAAAGATAAATAGCAAGAAGTAAATGCAAACCAGATTTTTATAATGGATAGGTCATCGTGACCTACATCCACTCCCGATTCCTCCTCCATCGATGCCATCGGCATCCACTATCGGTCTTTCTTCAATAGGCGAAGACCAACCATCTCTTTACAACTCTATTCTCCTTTTCACAGGTTTAGGAGACAACCTTTTACAATCCTTTTTTACAAGGTATCCCTCACACACCTCCCTTAAAACTTTCTCTAAGTTTTAGGAGAAAGGAACTCAACTTTCTAATAGGGTTTACAACTTTAGAATCACAGAGTTTTGCTCACTTTGCTTCCTACTCTATGTAGGAATAGCTGGGGTATTTATAAACCCCAAATGACTTCAAAACTTGGAGCTAAAATTTAAATTTCCGAGATTTCGAAGTACGGGCGGTACCATCACCTGTAGCCTAACACTAGGTGGTACCACAGCCCAGTCTATTGGTACTACCACCTAGGAGATTATGTCTAGGCAGTATCACCACCTGATAGCCTCAGAGACAGAGTGTTTCAAGTTTTTCAACTCACAAGCAGTACTACCGCCAATTCTGACGATGCCACCACCTGGCCCAACATTTGGGTCATTGAATGGGCCTCTTAATAAGCCCAAATCACTCCCAATTTAGGCCCAATTGGCCCCTAATTGAGTTGTCATTGTTTCACCCCAATACCGACTCAATTAGACCTAAAACCTACTTTGATCTAGACAATTATTACAAAGCTCATCAAATATTGTTCGGTCATGTCATTGGTTCGACGCTTCATCCGATTCTTTAGCGCATCGTCCTCTCTTGCGACCTATTGCCCAATCGGTCAATTGAACTCCACAACTCTGATTTCCTTGACATAATTTCTACTCTTCTTGGCCTGATGCCCAAATTCTCGGCCCGAAGTCTTTTGCCGACACGTCGACCAATCCTCCGGCTCGACGTCCAATCTTCTGATATGCTATTCTCCAGCCCAACATGATTCTTCCTGCTTTAATTGTCCCATCCTGATCGAAGCTTCTTACATTTCTCAAAACGCAAATTAAATCATAAACACTCTTAATTGATTTTATCATCAAAATATGAGATTCAATAATCTTAAGGTTGTTAAGATTTGGGGCTGCCTTGCCCACATTAAAAAACCCAACCTCGATAAGTTGGATTCGAGGACGGAGCGGTGCAAGTTCATGGGATACCCTAAGGAAACTTATTGGTATTATTTCTATCATCTTAAGGATCAAAAGGTTTTTATAGCAAAGAGAGCGGTGTTCCTTGAGAAGGAACACATTCTTGGTAGAGACAGTGGGAGCATGATAGAGTTGAGCGAGGTTGGAGAACCTTGCTCAAGCACCACTCCACAGCCCGTGTCTATTCAGGTACTTAACACATAAGTTCCAACTTTACGTAGGTCCGATAGAGAGATATGTGTGACATATTGGAGGAAATTATGTTGAGTATATTGATCCTCAGACCTACGAGGAGGCTACTATGAGTATAGACTCCGGGAAGTGGCAAGAAACCATGAATTTTGAGATGGATTCCATATACTCCAAAAAGGTTTGGAACCTAGTTGATGCACCCAAGGGTATTATGCCTATCGGTTGCAAGTGGATCTTCAAGAAGAAGATCGGATTCGATGGAAAGGTAGAGACCTATAAAATAAGGCCAGTGGCTAAGGGGTATCATCAAAGGCAAGGTATTGACACTGATGAAACCTTCTCACTTGTAGCCATGCTAAAATCCATCCATATTCTATTAGCTATTGCAACGCACTATAATTATGAGATATGGCACATGGACATGAAATTTGCATTCCTCAATGGCAGCCTCGAGGAGGAGGTGTATATGATACAGCCTAAGGGATTTGTGTCTAATGACTGCCTAGATAAGGTGTGCAGATTGCTTAGGTCTATTTATGGACTAAAGAAAACCTCCCGAAGTTGGAACATAAGATTTAATAAGGCAATCAAATCTTATAACTTTGTTAAGAATGAAGATGAGCCTTTGTGTATACAGAAAGGTAAGTGAGAGCGCTATCACCTTCTTGGTGTTATATGTGGATGACATCCTGATCATTAGTAATGATGTAGGAATGCTATTCACAGTGAAGACTTAGTTATCTAGACACTTCTCCATGAAGGACCTAGAGGAAGCATCCTATATCGAAGAGAATACTTGGCTTGTCCTAATTTAGGTACATAGACACCATTGTCAAAAGGTTTGGTATGAAAAATTCCAAGAGAAGTCTCATACCGATGAGATATGGGATAACGCTTTCTAGGAGTATGTTACAAAGACTCCTGAAGAAATGATGAATATGGATAGGATATCCTATGCGTCAACGATAAAGTCTATCATGCATGTCATGCTATGTACTAGGCCTGATATAGCTCATGCTCTGAGTGTCACGAGCAGATATTAGGTGGATTCAGTCTTGGAGTACTGGAAAGTAATAAAGTGTATCCTTAAGTACTTGAGAAGGACTAGGGATCTTTTACTAGTATATGGAGGTAGTAGCCTCAGGGTTGAAGGTTACACAGACTCGAGTTTCAAGTCCGATGTCGATGATAGCAAGTCAAATTCGAGGTATGTGTACACCCTGAAAGGAGAAGCAGTGTGTTGGAAGAGTTCCAAGCAAGTACTATTGCTGACTCAACCACAGAGGCATAGTACAATGCCATAGCAGAGGCATTAAAGGAGGGAGTCTAGATGAATAAGTTCATCATAGATCTGGGAGTCATGCCGAGCAGCGAGGAGCCGATTTCCTTATATTACGATAACTACGGAGCAATTGCTCAAATGAGGGAACCCAGGTCTCATCAGAAGTGTTATGGGGAGGTTCCAACTCATCAGAGAGATCGTGACCTGAGGAGATGTAGGAGTGGAAAGAGTTCCATCCGAATATAACATTGTAGATCCACTAATAAAGTTGTTGTCTCAAATTATCTTTGAGCATCATAGGGGTCTGATGGAGATCAGACACATAGGTGATTGGCTTTAGGTCAAGTGGGAGATTGCTAGTCATAAGTGCTCTATAAGCAAATTATGTGAGTGATGGCACATGTGACTTGACACATAGTCTTTTTATTTATTATTATATTTTGGCATTTGATCATTTTATATTGACTATTGCTTGAATATATTGTGATGTCCATAGGTCTGTTGGAATATTTCGACAAGAATTCTGCTATTGTAACTTGCACCGATTTCCTTCCTATTATACTGTTGAAATCTTCTTGATCAAATTTGTCTTCATTGCTATTATCTAAATCGAGATTTTGCTGTCAAATTCCCTCCTCAAATCTCTTAATTTTTGTTGGAAATTCCATCATGAAACCATTGTTTCTTCGATGATAATTCTGCTCTTACATACATCAATCCACCAACCCTTTTGGCCACCACTTCTCTTAATCGATACATGTCTTTAACTCGATAACAAAAGAGATATCTTAATATTATAAATTTGGAGGCATATACTATGGCATCTAAGGAGGCAATCAATGCTAAATTCGAAGCATTCGAGACGTAAATGGACGATAAGATTCGAACTCTCTTTACCGAACTCAGTTTGGGTCAACCACCGAGCCCAAAGAAATCATATCAAGGAGAGAGATGACAAATCTCTACTATCCACACATGAGGGTGGACTTCCCTAGATAGGAAGAAGGAGACCCGATTGGTTGGATGTCGTGCACGGAGCGATATTTTCGGTACCACAAAACCGCGGACGCATCTATGGTGAAAATTACGGTTATACATCTTGAAGGGGATGCCATACAATGGTTTGACTAGTTTGAACACACTCATGGAGTCCTCTCATGGTGACAATTCAAAGGACTACTGATCCGCTTTAGACCAACTGATTACGAGAACATTGATGGACAACTAGCAAAGATCCGACAAACCACCACCATTCAGGAGTACCAAACTAGGTTTGAAAGGTTATCTAATCAAACTTATGATTGGTTTGAAAAATAGCTATTAGGGACCTTTGTTAAGGGCTTGAAGCCAAAGATCCAGGGAGAAGTTAAAGAACGACAACCATACACACTTATGGCAGCTATCTCTTTTGCATGACTTCAAGAGGAGCGATTGAATCATAAAGCCCGGAGAACTAAGGTTACTCCCTAACAAGCAATACTGAAGCTCTTAGTCCCCCCTACTGTCAACCGAGCCCCTGCACTAAAAAAGTTGATAAGAGAAGAGCTTCAAGAGCGATCTGCGAAGGGGTTATGTTGGCATTGCGACAAGCCATGGAGCCATGAGCATTGCTGTAAAAAATGGAGACTTCTTGTGATTAAACCAATAGAAAAAGAGGTCATTAAACATCCAGAAGAGAGCCTTGAACATGAATAAGAAGATGCAAAAGAAAAGCCACAACTGACCGACTTTATGGTACACATGCTCATCGGCTACTCAAACCCGCAAATGGTGAAAGTTGGAGGCCTTCTTAAACAACAACCGATCACTATTCTCATCAACATGGGCAGACTAATAACTTCCTAAATAGCAAGGTTGGTGCTTGGATAGTGCTCCACATCAAAGACTGCAGCAAGTTCGACATAAAGGTCGCCGACGGCAGAATCCTAAAGTGCAACCAAAGATGCTCGCAAGTGAAACTATTATCGCAAGACCAAGAAATTATCGCCGACTTCTTCCTCCTACCAATTGATGATTATGAGGCCATGCTTAGGATAGAATAGCTGATGACACTAGGTGATATCTCTTAAAACTTTTCCAAATTAATTATGAAATTCTACAGCAAAAGCAAACGGATCATCCTACGAGGGAAGCACGGAAGCAACGTAACCACTATTTTGACCCAACGAATGGAGAAAGTTTTACACAAGGTAAATGGTGGCTTTTTGATGCACTTTAGGATTCTACCCAATTGCAATAACTAGAGGGGAAGGAAATAAAAATTGAAGATTAAAATCTTGCCCAATTGCTTACTGAATTTGCCGATATTTTTGCTAAATCGCGTGGTCTTCCTCTTACTCGGCAACATGACCATCAAATTCCAATTCTTCCGGGCAAGCCACCAGTGAACACTCAATCATACCATTATCCTCACTTCCAGAAGGATGAAAATAAAAATATTGTAAAGGAGATACTTGACACAGGGGTGATTTGGCCATGTTGCAACCCCTATTCCTCACCGATGCTACTTGTACACAAGAAGGATGGAACTTGACGGATGTGCATCAACTAACAAGCTTTAAATGGCATCATCGTCAAGGATAAGTACCCAATACCAGTGGTGGATGAACTTCTTGATGAGTTAAAAGGAGCTCGAGTCTTCACGAAGTTGGACCTCCGATTCGGTTACCACCAAATTTGGGTATGTGAAGATGACATTCCAAAAACTGCATTCTGCACACATAACGCCCATTATGAATTCTTGGTAATGCTTGTTGGACTCACTAATGCTCTCTCAACCTTCCAAAGTCTCATGAACGATATTTTTTGGAGCTTCTGTTGTAAATTTGTGCTTGTATTTTTTGATGATATTCTCATTTACAGCCCTTCTCTTAAGACTCACTTTCAGCATTTATAGGTTGTTTTGATAATCCTTCGGGAGAATACTTTTTTTGTTAAGCATCCAAAGTGCAGCTTTCTCTAGCAAAAAGTAGAGTACCTTGGGCACATAACATCAGAAGGAGTGGTGGTGAACCCAACAAAAATTGAAGTGATGCAAGGCTGGCCGAAACCTACAAACGTGAGATTATTGTGCGGGTTCCTTGGACTAACGGGCTACTACCAAAAATTTGTGAAGGACTATGGGAAGATCAGTACACCCCTCACTTCTTTATTAAAAAAAGACACCTTCCAATAGTCAGACAAAGCCTTTGCTGCCTTTGACAAACTTAAGGCAGCCATGACAACAACGCCGATGCTAGCGCTACCAGATTTCAATTGACCCTTCATCATTGAGGTCGATGCATCTGAAGTTAGAATTGGAGTCATTCTCTTCCAAGTTAGTCAACCACTCACATATACCAGCAAGGCATTGTCTCCCTCCCATCAAAAAATGTCAATATATGATAAGGAGATGCTCGCCATTGTGTATGTAGTAACGAGGTGGAGACCCTACCTGATCGGCCGACGATTTCAAATTAAAACTGACCATAGAAGCCTCAAGTATTTTTTGGTGCAGAAGATATCATCCCCTAAGCAACAAAAATAAGCAACCAAACTTCTAAGCTTTGATTATGAGATTATTTGCAAAAAAGAGAAAGAAAACGTTGTTGCAGATGAACTTTCACAACTACCTGAGCAGGCTAAATTTTCAACCATCTCCCTTCCTACCACTGGCTTCCTTAAGGACATTAGGGAGGAAAGGAAGAAGGATCTAGAGATCAGCAACATCATAAAAAAATTGAAGGAGGATTTAAGCGCAATAGCTCACTATACATGGGATTCGAGAGATCTACGCTACAAAGGTCGCATTGTGCTTATACCCGACTCCCCTTGCATCAAAATTATCCTGCATGAAATGCACTCAACACCTTTAGTAGGGCACTCCGGATTTATAAGAACCTATAAAAGAGTGAAGCAAAATTTTTATTGGAGAGGGATGAAAAAAATTATTTCTGAATATGTGGCACAATGTGATGTATGTCAACAGCAAAAGGGTGAAATAGTGATAAGTCCAGAGAAGCTACAACCACTACCCATACTAGACTCGATGTGGACTAACATCTCCATGGACTTTATCGAAGGTCTGCCACCTTCCAAAGGTAAAAGCACAATTCTCGTGGTGGTTGATCAACTTATGAAATATGCTCATTTTTGTATTGTGCGAAATCCCTACATTGCTGCTAGTATTACTCAGATTTTTATAGAAAATATTATTAAACTACATGGGATGCTAAGGTAAATTATAAATGATCATGATAGGAACTTCACCAGTAAATTTTGGACTGAGTTATTTTAGTTACAGGTCACGAAACTCTAGATGAGCACAACATATCAGCCATAAACAAACGGCCAAACAGATATGATAAACGAGTGTTTAGAGATGTACCTTTGGCATTTTGCTAGTGACCAACCAAAGGAGTGGGCAAAATGGCTTCGCTGGGCTGAATGGTGGTGTAATAATATATCATTTATCTACAAAATATGCCCCATATGAAAGCACTGTATGGTCGGCCGACCCCTGTGATTCCAAAGTAGGTAATTGGATCGACCAAGATAGATCAGGTCGACCAATAATTAATTGATAGGGATAAACTCCTACAATTGCTAAAGGATAATCTCTCTACCGCTCAAGCTAGAATGAAGCAGCAAGCTGACATACGACAAAGCGAAAGAGAATTTTCAGTAGGAAATTAGGTTTATCTTCTCCTACAGCCATATAAGAAACTCTCTAACAACTCACTAGCCTCCATAAAGTTATCCCTACATTTTTATGGGCCCTATCAGATCACAGAGCGTATTGGAGCTGTAACATACAGACTTAAATTGCTTGAAGATGCCAAGATTCACCCTATCTTCTATTGAATCTCGAATTTTGATGATGAAACCAATTAATAAGTGTTTATGATTTGCTTTATGTTTTAAGTGATGTAGGAAGCTTTAATCAGGATGAGATAATTAAAGCAGGAAGAATCATGTTGGGCCGGTGAAAAACATGTCAAATGATTGGACGTCGAGTCGAAGAATCAGTCGACGTATCGACAAAAGGCTTTGGGCCATGGATTTGGGCATCGGGCCAAGAAGAGTAGATATTGCACTAAGAAAATCGGAGTTACGAAGGTCAACTGGCTAATTGGGCAATAGGCCACAAGAAAGGACGATGCGCCGAATAATCGAATGAAGTGTCGATGGACCAATGACATGTCGGACAACATGATTCATGCTTAGTAATAATTGTCTAGATCAAAGTGTGTTTTAAGTGTACAAGATTAACTACAATAGCAAGGCATAAAGCAAAATGAAGTCCTAGAGTCAAGAACGCGATTTCTTGTAGAGTTTGAGAGTTCATCGGAAGTCCGAACGTTCATCGGAAGTTCTGTCGGAATTGACCGAGAAGTCCAAGAGCTTACTTTACTAGAGAAGCTCATCAAAACTCACTAATAAGATTATCGTGAAGTCCAGGATCTTGTTGGGAGTCCACTAGAACATTGCCGAGAGATCGTCGGAAGTTCGCTGGAAGATCGTCGGAAGCTCGCTGGAAGAAACCTAGACTTATAAACTTATTTAGCTTAGTAAATGTCTTAAATTTCATAGTTAGCACATAATTGGGATTGAAATTGGGTTAACCCAATTAGGGGCCAGTTGGGCCCATGTTTGGGTTGCGTTGGGCTAAGTGAAAGGCCCAAACAATGATCAAATAGGTGAAACCATTACGGCACAGTCTCTAAGACTGTGTCAGGCGGTGGTACCACCAGTCTGGGCGATGTTACCGCACAGACACAATCTTCCAAGCGGTAGTACCACCCAGTGTCAGTGCTGCAAGCGATGGTACCGCCCAACACAGGAGGTAGTACCACTAGGACCCGGGAAACCCAAGATGAGATATTTTTAGGCTCTAAGATTAAATCAACTTGAGGCCTATAAATACCCTTCTCATCCCTGGTTAATATACACAAGAGTTAAGAGTGAAAAGAAAAGAAACATTACTGTAATCTTGTGTGAACTCCTCTCCTTCTTCTAAGTGTTAGAATAGCTTGAGAGAGGAGTAAGTGGGGGTGTAAGAGTTATCTCCTAAACCCGGTAAATGGAGAAAGAGCTGTAAAAGGTGGTTGGTCTTTGCCTATTGAAGGAAGAACAATAGTGGATGCTGGTGGCCTCGATGAAAGAGGAATCAATGGAGTGGATGTAGGTCACGACGACCGAACCACTATAAAAATCTGGTTTCCATTTACTTTGAGTAATTTACTTTCATAGCAAACTACCTCACATTCTTATTACTTTTAATACATTTATGAATACACTTTTAAAGTTAATACCTTTACGAAACAGTTTTTGTTAGAAACGGATTTAATCGAAAGGAAAGATTTCAGAACTGACGTGGTTTTACCACTGCACTAATTCACCCCCCCCTCTTAGTGCCGACTTGTTCCTAATAGTTGGTATCAGAGCCTCGTTTTTCTCATTTGGTTTAACACCCAACGAGAAATGGCTTTATTCGGCTTTCAAGAGGGTCACTCTCTCATTCGTCCTCCCATGTTCAAAGGGACCAACTACACATATTGGAAAACTCGAATGAGAGTTTTCTTGCTTTCTTTGGATTTGAATTTATAGAATATTATTGAAAATGGTTTTCCAAGGTCTTCTCTTCCAATGAACCATTGGAATGATTTGGAGAAGAAGATTTTTTCTTTAAATGCTAGAGCTATGAATGCTCTATTTTGCGCCTTAGACAAAACTGAGTTTGTTGAATCTCGTATTTTGATGATAAAACCAATTGATAAGTGTTTATGATTTGATTTACACTTTGAGTGATGCAGGATGCTTCGATTAAGATGAGACAATTAAAGCAGGAAGAATCATGTTGGGCCAGAGGAAAACATGTTAGAAGATTGGACATTGAGCCAGAGGATCGGTCGTGTATCGACAGAAGGCTTCAGGTCATGGATTTAGGCATCGGGCCAAGAAGAGTGGATATTACACCAAGGATATCGAAGTTGCAGAGGTCAATTAGCCGATTGGGCCATAGGCTATAAGAGAGGATGATGCCTCAAAGAATCGGATGAAGCGTCAATGGACCAATGACATGCCAAACAACATGATTCATGCTTAGTAATAATTGTCTAGATCAAAGTATATTTTTACATATGCAGGATTAACTACGATAGTAAGGCGTAAAGCAAAATGAAGTCCTAGAGTTAAGAAGGCGATTTCGTTGGGAGTTCGAGAGTTCATCGGAAGTTTAGACGTTCATTGGAAGTTCTACCGGAATTGACTGAGAAGTCCAGGAGCTTGCCAAAAAAGCTCGTTGAAACTCGCCAAGAAGATCGTCGTGAAGTCCAGGAGCTTGTCGAGAGTCCACTGCAACATTGCCAAGAGATCGTTGGAAGTTCACCGGAAGATCGCCGGAAGCTCGCCGGAAGAAACCAAGACTTACGGACTTGTTTAGCTTAAGAATGTCTTAGAATTCGTAGTTAGTATATAATTAGGATTGGATTTGGTTCAACCCAATTAGGGGCCAGTTGGGCCCATGTAAGGACTGTGTTAGACCCAATGAAAAGCCCAAATAGTTACCCAAGAGGTGGCACCATCGTGGCACAGTCTCCAAGACTGTGTCAAGTGGTGGTACCATCGATCTGGGCGATGGTACTGCCCAGACACAACCTCCAAGAGATTACAGGCAGTGGTACAACCAGTCTGGGTGGTGGTACCACCCAACACAACCTCCCAAGCGGTGGTACCACCAGTCTAGGTGGTGGTACTGCCCAGTGCAATGTCAGTGTCTGACATTGGCGATGGTACCGCCCGTAACCAGGAAACCTGTGATGGGATATTTTTAGGCTCCAAGTTTGAATCAACTTAAGGCCTATAAATACCCCTCTCATCCCTGATTAACATACACACAACTGAGAGCAAAAAATGAAAGAAAACACTGTTTGAATTATGTGTGAACTCCTCTCAAAATTCTAAGTATTAGAATAGTTTGAGAGAGTAAGTGGGGTGTAAGGGTTATCTCCTAAACCGGTTAAGGAGAATCGAGTTGTAAGAAGGAGGTTGATCTTCGCCTATTAAAGGAAGATCGATAGTAGATGCCGGTGGCTTCAACGGAAGAGGAATCGACGGAGTGGATGTAGGTCACAACGATTGAACCACTATAAAAATTTGGTTTGCATTTCGTCTTGAGCAATTTACCTTACTACAAACCACTTTACTGCTTTCAATACGTTTACAAACACACCTTCAAGTTAAGCATTTCCGAGTTCATTTTTATCGTAAGAAAAGATTTACGAAACCGACGTTTTTGCCGCTACACTAATTCACCCCCCCCCCCCCCCCCCCCCCCTCTTAGTGCCGACCCTTTTTCTAACAGAGTTTAATCGGGTTTCTACTTGCGAAATGGCTTTTCACATTTTACATTCTCTTGAAATCACACATGAAGGTACTAGCAAAGTTAAAGATTCGAAAATCAACTTTTTAATGTATAATTTTGAATTATTTCATATGAAACTAAGTGAAACCATTAGAGATATGTACACCCATTTTATGGATGTCATCAATGGTTTAAAAGCACGTGGTAAAAAATTTTTGAATTTTGAACCTGTAAACAATATTTTACGTTCTCTTAATAAGAGTTGGCATCCGAAAGTAACCGCAATACAAGAGGCAAAATATCTTAGTAATTTTTCACTTGAAGAACTTTTTGGTTCATTAATGACATATGAAATGGCGCATAATGCACAAAATGAATATGAGAACAACCTTCCAAAGAACAGAAAGGATTTCAAACTTAGAATAATTGAAAACCACAAGAGCATAAGCTCAAGTGATGATGAACTTGAACTCCTCACTATGAAATTTAAAAAGTTCATGAAATAAGAATTGAAGAAGAAAAATAAACTTAAAAAGAATGCAACTACTTGCTATGAACACAAGAAGAAGTAATCTTGGACGAATTGAGCTCATCCGAAGATGAAGGACAATTCAACAAAGGCAAGGTGGAAAACTACGCCTTAATGGATTTCGACGATGAGGTAATCAAAATTCCCTTAGTTTACTTTGAAATTACTTAATATTTTTCATGAATTATTTTTAATTTAGTTTAAGAATATTTTTTTTTTTGAATTGCATGTTTAATGATGTAATGAAAATGCAAAAATAAAATTGGATCCTACTTACCTTTCTAGTGATTTTAAATAATCATGAAAATTGTATGTTTTATGATAAACAAGCAAAATGATTTTGATTAAAAATGCTTTACGAAATCATGCTTGATGTTTTAATGATATAAGAATGCAATAAAATGTTAGATATAAATCTAACGTTGAATCTTGGATTTTGATGATGAAACTAATTAATTGTGTTTAGATGTTTAACTGCATTTTGAGTGATGTAGGTCTACTCGATCAGGATTAGATAGTTGATGTAGGAGGAATTGACGTTGCGCCGGAGGAGATCACGTTAGGATATTGGATGGCAGAACGCTTCGAACATCGGGCATCGTGCCAAGGAGAGCGGAATTGCACCAAGGATATCAGGGTTACGGAGGTCAACCACCGATTGGGCAACAAGCCGCAAGAGAGGATGATGCGCTGAGAATCGGACGAAGCGCCAACCAATGACGTGCCGGGCAACAGAATGTCAATTCGCGTTGTAATAATTGTCTAGATCGAAGTAGAGTATTGGCTTGTGTGTGCAGGATTAACTATGATAACGATGAAGACATAAAGCGAAACAAAGTGTCGGAGTCCAACGCGAAGGAGTGCCGAAGGGTTTTTGGAAGCTCGCCGGAAGGTATGTCGGAAGTTCACGAAGCTCGCCGAGAAAGATCGTAGCTTGCCAAAGAAGCTCGTCGGAACTCGCCAAGATCAAATCGTGAAGTCTAGGAGCTTGCCGAAGGGTTTTTGGAAGCTCGCCGGAAGGTATGTCGGAAGTTCACGAAGCTCGCCGAGAAAGATCGTAGCTTGCCAAAGAAGCTCGTCGGAACTCGCCAAGATCAAATCGTGAAGTCTAGGAGCTTGCCGAAGGGTTTTTGGAAGCTCGCCGGAAGGTATGTCGGAAGTTCACGAAGCTCGCCGAGAAAGATCGTAGCTTGCCAAAGAAGCTCGTCGGAACTCGCCAAGATCAAATCGTGAAGTCTAGGAGCTTGCCGAAGGGTTTTTGGAAGCTCGCCGGAAGGTATGTCGGAAGTTCACGAAGCTCGCCGAGAAAGATCGTAGCTTGCCAAAGAAGCTCGTCGGAACTCGCCAAGATCAAATCGTGAAGTCTAGGAGCTTGCCGAAGGGTTTTTGGAAGCTCGCCGGAAGGTATGTCGGAAGTTCACGAAGCTCGCCGAGAAAGATCGTAGCTTGCCAAAGAAGCTCGTCGGAACTCGCCAAGATCAAATCGTGAAGTCTAGGAGCTTGCCGAAGGGTTTTTGGAAGCTCGCCGGAAGGTATGTCGGAAGTTCACGAAGCTCGCCGAGAAAGATCGTAGCTTGCCAAAGAAGCTCGTCGGAACTCGCCAAGATCAAATCGTGAAGTCTAGGAGCTTGCCGAAGGGTTTTTGGAAGCTCGCCGGAAGGTATGTCGGAAGTTCACGAAGCTCGCCGAGAAAGATCGTAGCTTGCCAAAGAAGCTCGTCGGAACTCGCCAAGATCAAATCGTGAAGTCTAGGAGCTTGCCGAAGGGTTTTTGGAAGCTCGCCGGAAGGTATGTCGGAAGTTCACGAAGCTCGCCGAGAAAGATCGTAGCTTGCCAAAGAAGCTCGTCGGAACTCGCCAAGAGAGCTTGCCGAAGGGTTTTGGAAGCTCGCCGGAAGGTATGTCGGAAGTTCACAGAAGCTCGCCGAGAAAGATCGTAGCTTGCCAAAGAAGCTCGTCGGAACTCGCCAAGATCAAATCGTGAAGTCTAGGAGCTTGCCGGGAGTCTCCAGAATGGTTTCCGAGAGTTTATTGAAAGACCGTCGGAAGTTCGCCGGAAGAAGTCTTGACTTGTAGACTTTGTAATAGCTTATGAAATGTCTTTAAATTCGTAGTTAGCATGTCAATTAGGGTTAGAATTAGGTATTAATCTTATAACCCAAGTAGGGGCCAATTGGGCCCAAGTTTAGACTGGTTTGGGCCAAGTTTGGAGCCCAACTAGTGAGCTGAAATAGTGTAGGTGGTGGCACCGCCAGACTAGGTGGTGGCACCACCCAGAGCCCGAGGATAAGGCGATGGTACCGTCGGACTGGGCGATGGCACCGCCCAGCACCCGAGAGTTCGGGCGGTGGCACCGCCCAGAACCTAAGAGTTCCGGCGATGGCACCGCCAGAACAATATCAATGTGAAAATTGACAGGCGGTAGCACCGCCATCGACAGGCGGTGGCACCGCCATCGACAGGCGGTGGCACCGCCAGTCACTGGTCAGTATGACATTGAATCCCAAATTTGAATCCTCTTGGGGTCTATAAATACCCCTCAATTATCAGCAGAGAATACAACTTTTGAGAAGTAATAGATTGAGATAAAAGCCTTAGCAAAGTCTTTAGCAAGTCTTGTTTTCAATTGCTTGAGTGTTCACTTCCTTCTTTCTCATTGAAAATTTGTAAGAGTATGAACCACTTGTAAAAGGTTGTAAGAGGGGTATTTGTCCTTCCCCTTCAAAGTGATTTGCTAGTGGAAGTTGGGAGCCTCATCGATGAAAGCTTCGCAAGTGGATGTAGGTCATTTGACCGAACCACTATAAAATTGGTGTGTTCTCTGGTTTGCATTTACTTATTGCTATTTACCTTACTTCAAACCTTCATACATGCTTTACTTCCTTATTACTTTTGCTGCACACCTTTACGAACACGCTTTCAAGTGAAGCACTTCCAAGTTCGGTTTTTATCGTATAAAAGATTTTCCGAAACCGACGTTTTAATCCGCTACACTAATTTACCCCCCCCCCCCCCCCCCTCTTAGTATCACTCTGATCCTAACAATTGGTATCAGAGCTCGGTATTTCTCATTTTAGATTTACACCCGAGAGAAATGGCTCTTCATGGCTTTTAAGAGGGCTTTTCGGTTGTTCGTCCACCGTTGTTTAACGGATTGGACTACACTTATTGGAAAACTCGAATGAGAGTTTTCTTGATTTCTATGAATTTGGATTTATGGAATATTGTTGAAAACGATTTTCAACTTCCCTCTAAACCGATGAACGAATGGTCGGATTTAGAGAAGAAGTATTTTTCTTTAAACGCAAAGGCTATGAATGCCTTATTTTGCGCTTTGGACAAAAATGAGTTCAATCGGATTTCTATATGCGAAACGACTTTTGATATTTAGCGAACACTTGAAATCATGCACGAGGGAATTAGTAGAGTCAAAGACTCGAAAGTTAATATTTTATTACATGATTTTGAGCTTTTTCAAATGCAACCAAGCGAGACTATAGGTGACATGTACACCTGTTTCACGGATGTTGTCAATAATCTAAGAGTTCTTGGTAAATCTTTTTCGAATTTTGATCTCATAAATAAGATCTTAAGATCCCTTCCAAAAAGGTGGGATCCTAAAATAACCGTAATACAATAGATAAAAAATTTAAATGATTTTCCATTAGAAGAATTAATCGGGTCATTAATGACCTATGAAATGACACTTTTGAAACATTTTGAACCCGATGAGCACTTGAACCACCTTCCAAAGAATAGAAAGGATTTGGAACTCCGGACAAATGAATACCACTTGAGTGATGACTCAAGTGATGAGGACAATGATGAACTTGAACTTCGAACACTAAATCTTAATAAGTTCATTAAACAAAAATCTAAAATAAATAATGAACTTGAACGGAGGAAGAGGCCAAAGAAGAGGAATGTAACCAAGGATGAATCAAGAACTTCCAAAGGTGAAACAGCGAATTGGGCTTTGATGGGGTTCGACTACAAGGTAAGTAACTCAACTCTCTTGAATTATTTTGAAATTACTTGAAATTTTTCATGAGTGCTTAATTTAGATAGTAGGAATAGGAAATAAAAAATTATTTTTCAAAAATTATATCATGTTTTTCTTTTTAGCATCTTTGAAAAATTAAAAAATTTGATCATGAAAAGTATATTGCTAAGGTTTCATGCATGTTATGTTTTGAAACGTTGAGTGATGCAACATTAGGGATGATAATTATATGATATGTGATAATGCTTAGGATTAATCCATGTATGTGTATCTTGATGATTTTATGTCATGCATGAGTTTTTGAAGTAAATGTTGATTTGAAACTCTCATTTTAGATTAACATATTTTTGATCTAATCATTTTTATGACGAATTAAGATGACATTCTCATGACATATTAAGATGACATAATGCATGTATATCTATGTATGAATTTCTTGATAGTCTTTTGATGGTAGATGTGATATCATGATGTGTTTGGTCTTGACGGCTTCATAACGAAACTTATGTTTCGATTTTAAATGATGATATATGTTTTCACAAAAGACTTGAATACCCTCACATGAAATCAATTGTATGAAATGGAAATGAATTTTCTATCCTATTGAGATTAATGAATTTATTTTACCAATCTTGTGAATCTCATGAAAATAAACATGATGAATATTTTGAAAATAAATGAGTGTATCATGCATTTGGTCTTAATGATTTCTCTTGAACATACTTTTTGAAATCATACTTGATGATGAATATCAAGATATTAAAAGGATGTTATCATGGAATCATGCTTGATGATTTATTTTATGAAATTTACCTTTTCGTCTTAAATGTTAACACTTGTTTTATTAAAGGTAAAGGCATGCTTATAAGAAGCAAATCATATGAATAGAAATTTATAAAAACGAAATGTGATCCTCTATCTTATCGACTTTTCAATAAATCTATGCTTGTCATGTATGAATTTATTGAATGTGACTTTGAGGATGATTTCGGATTTCACAAATGCTTGATTCATACTTATGACATGAGACACATTTTAAATATGAATCATGTTCAATGCTTCAATCATGTTATATCTCTCTTAATTCATTTTGTTCTCCTAGATTTATTTACCAAAGAGGAGAATCTTCCAAATGAATGAAATGATACAAATGAATCACTTATCGATATATCTTTTTTGAAATATCTTTTTAATGTGATGTTGATAATTTGAGATGCCTATTGGAATTCATGACATGAGATAATTGAATCCTTGACTTACTCTTTATATGGCTTGAGAATCGATATTTAAAATCTTGCTTGATGAGTTGTTTTATAAGATTTTGCCTTTACGTCTTGAATTTTCATGCCTATCTTAATTTGGCATATAAAGACTAAGGCATGCTTAGATGAAAAAGAATCACTTAAAAAATACTTTTCCCATCTAATCGAGATTAGTGATTTCATGATATTTTGTGAATCTCAAAATTGATTTTGATGACTTGATTATGAGTTTCAAGTTAACGATTTGATTTGAATGAGTTTTATCTAAATCATAATCTTGATCTTGCAAAATTAGAATCACAAATAATATCTTTTGGTATTCATGAATTGATACTCACAATATGAAAGTATTGGTATTCATGACTTGAATTTGATTGAAACATTGCATGCTTAAATTAATCATTCTCATATGTTTCAAAAATTCTTTAAATGCCTTATGTGATGATTGAAAATTAATTTGCTTTATGATAAATTTATGTATACCATTTTGAATCTCTTGAAAGTAATGTTGAGATTTTGATGAATTTGATGATTTGAATTTGAATGAGTTTGTATTCGAATTATGATCTTGACTTCTTGGATTTACTACTTGAGATTTTTTTTAATCACAATCTCTTCTTTGTATACCTACAATTTTTGTTATTTATAAAAGAAGAGATTTGATAAAATGAATCATTGTTGACTTAATGTTCGGTATCATGAATACTTTATTATCATACATGAAAATAGTGATAAATATTTTGAAAATAAATGTTTGTATCATGTTAGATGATTTTACATTTTGTGCATGATGAGTTATAGTGATGATTGAAACAATGATTGAAATGATATGAATGATGATTTGGAATCATGCATATAATGATGAGTTTATATTTTTGAAAATATATATGATGATTTGGTATATGCATGCAATAATGATGCACGCAATGATGAATATTCATGATAAAATTATTATTTTGATATGGTATTCATGACTTTACTCTTCCCTTCTTTTCGGCAATGACATAGGGGGAGAAAGATTGCTAGCTCAAGGCAAATGCTGGCTAGCTTGTACTCTTCCCTTCTTTTCGGCAATGACATAGGGGGAGAAAGATTGCTAGCTCAAGGCAAATGCTGGCTAGCTTGTACTCTTCCCTTCTTTTCGGCAATGACATAGGGGGAGAAAGATTGCTAGCTCAAGGCAAATGCTGGCTAGCTTGTACTCTTCCCTTCTTTTCGGCAATGACATAGGGGGAGAAAGATTGCTAGCTCAAGGCAAATGCTGGCTAGCTTGTACTCTTCCCTTCTTTTCGGCAATGACATAGGGGGAGAAAGATTGCTAGCTCAAGGCAAATGCTGGCTAGCTTGTACTCTTCCCTTCTTTTCGGCAATGACATAGGGGGAGAAAGATTGCTAGCTCAAGGCAAATGCTGGCTAGCTTGTACTCTTCCCTTCTTTTCGGCAATGACATAGGGGGAGAAAGATTGCTAGCTCAAGGCAAATGCTGGCTAGCTTGTACTCTTCCCTTCTTTTCGGCAATGACATAGGGGGAGAAAGATTGCTAGCTCAAGGCAAATGCTGGCTAGCTTGTACTCTTCCCTTCTTTTCGGCAATGACATAGGGGGAGAAAGATTGCTAGCTCAAGGCAAATGCTGGCTAGCTTGTACTCTTCCCTTCTTTTCGGCAATGACATAGGGGGAGAAAGATTGCTAGCTCAAGGCAAATGCTGGCTAGCTTGTACTCTTCCCTTCTTTTCGGCAATGACATAGGGGGAGAAAGATTGCTAGCTCAAGGCAAATGCTGGCTAGCTTGTACTCTTCCCTTCTTTTCGGCAATGACATAGGGGGAGAAAGATTGCTAGCTCAAGGCAAATGCTGGCTAGCTTGTACTCTTCCCTTCTTTTCGGCAATGACATAGGGGGAGAAAGATTGCTAGCTCAAGGCAAATGCTGGCTAGCTTGTACTCTTCCCTTCTTTTCGGCAATGCTAGACTAGAATGAGGTACAATTTGCTATCTTGAACATTACAAAGAAATGCTATCATGCACATCGCAAAGAAAAGCAAATAGGCCAACTTGCACATCTTTAAATTTGCTAGCTTGTATGTAGTAAAACTTGCATATCGTAAAAGTTGCTAGCTTGTAGAGAATCAAATAATTACTATCTCGAAAGAAGCAAAAAATGTAAAACTTAGAAAACTTGCAATATAATTGCTCTTGCCATGCTTTGTATCAAAAATAGGTTGATATCCTTAAAAGCATCACATTAAATTTTTTAGTATCGCAATGTATCACATATATCGCAAATTGAAAATTTTGAGACTATTATCATATCATGTTTAACAATTGATGTCTTTCATGACATGATTTCTTTGCATTTTTGTCTTGTATGTATCATGTGATGATTGAAATATTAATTGATGTAAATTCATAATTTATGTAAAAGTCTAAATCATTGGTTCCTCTCCTTCTTTTCGGCAATGACATAGGGGGAGAAAGATTGCTAGCTCAAGGCAAATGCTGGCTAG
Organism: Musa balbisiana; assembly: GCA_004837865.1. Taxonomy (NCBI): domain Eukaryota; kingdom Viridiplantae; phylum Streptophyta; class Magnoliopsida; order Zingiberales; family Musaceae; genus Musa; species Musa balbisiana. The sequence goes on along the minus strand of CM017194.1, from coordinate 18,835,428 downwards.
CTTGTACTCTTCCCTTCTTTTCGACAAAAACAAAGGGGAGAAAGCTTTTGCTAGTTAGAATATGCAAAGAAAAGCAAAGTGCAATCTTGCACAAGAAGCAAGTGTTGAATTGCCATGATTGAACTTAAGAATCTTACTATGCTTTTGTGCTTATATGTTGTGATGAAAATCTAGCTTCATGTTACAAAAACTTGAATATCTTTTAAAATAGCTAGAGCTACTTCTCCTTTTGTTGATGACATAGGGGGAGAAGTATATTGATGACTTCATGCATTGAATTAAATATTTTATATATATTTGCATGATGGTTTAAATGTTTTTTATAACATGTGATGAATGTTGCTTGGATTTGGGATAATCCAAGTGTTCTATCAATGGTATATTGATAGGGGGAGTTTGGTTAAACTTTGGGAGTTAAGGTTAACTCCGATAGTCATCAATTAGTTATCATCATCAAAAAGGGGGAGATTGTTGAATCTCGGATTTTGAAGATGAAACTAATTGATTGTGTTTAGATGTTTAACTGTATTTTGAGTGATGCAGGTCTACTCGATCAGGATTAGACAGTTGACGCAAGAGGAATTGATGTTGCGTCGGAGGAGATCACGTCAGGATATTAGACGGCAGAACGCTTCGGACATCGGGCATCGGGCCAAGGAGAGTGGAATTGCACCAAGAATATTGGGGTTGCAGAGGCCAACCGCCGATTGGGCAACAATCCGCAAGAGAGGACGATGCGCTGAAGAATCGAACGATGCCAACCATGAGGCAACAGGAATGTCAATTCACGTTGTAATAATTGTCTAGATCGGAGTAGAGTTTTTGGCTTGTGTGTGTAGGATTAACTATGATAACGATGAAGACATAAAGCGAAACAAAGTGCCGGAGTCAAGCGCGAAGGATTCGTTGGGAGTTCGAGAGTCCGACGAAAGTCCGAAGGTTCGTCGGGAATGCTGCCGGAACTAGCATAGAATGAGTAGGGAGCTTGCCGAAGGGTTTTCGGAAGCTCGCCGGAAGGTACGTCGAAAGTTCACGGAGCTCACCTAGAAAGATCGTAGCTTGCCGAAGAAGCTCGTCGAAACTCGCCAAGATCAAATCGTGAAGTCTAGGAGCTTGCTGGGAGTCACGGAATGGTTTCCGAGAGTTTATCATAAGACCGTTGGAAGTTTGCCGAAAGAAGTCTTGACTTGCAGACTTTGTAATAGCTTAGGAAATGTCTTTAAATTCATAGTTAGCATGTTTAATTAGGGTTAGGATAGGTGTTAATCTTATAACCCAAGTAGGGGCCAATTAGGCCCAAGTTCAGACTGGTTTGGGCCAAGTTTGGAGCCCAACTAGTGAGCTGAAATAGTATAGGCGATGGCACCGCCAAACTAGGTGGTCGTAGCTTGCCGAAGAAGCTCGTCGAAACTCGCCAAGATCAAATCGTGAAGTCTAGGAGCTTGGCTGGGAGTCCACGGAATGGTTTCCGAGAGTTTATCATAAGACCGTTGGAAGTTTGCCGAAAGAAGTCTTGACTTTGCAGACTTTGTAATAGCTTAGGAAATGTCTTTAAATTCAGAGTTAGCATGTTAATTAGGGTTAGGATTAGGTGTTAATCTTATAACCCAAGTAGGGGGCCAATTAGGCCCAAGTTCAGACTGGTTTGGGCCAAGTTTTGAGCCCAAGATAAGCGGTGGCACTGCCAGTCACTAGTCAGTATGACATTGACAGGCGATAGCACCGCCATCGATAAGCGGTGGCACTGCCAGTCACTAGTCAGTATGACATTGACAGGCGATAGCACCGCCATCGATAAGCGGTGGCACTGCCAGTCACTAGTCAGTATGACATTGACAGGCGATAGCACCGCCATCGATAAGCGGTGGCACTGCCAGTCACTAGTCAGTATGACATTGACAGGCGATAGCACCGCCATCGATAAGCGGTGGCACTGCCAGTCACTAGTCAGTATGACATTGACAGGCGATAGCACCGCCATCGATAAGCGGTGGCACTGCCAGTCACTAGTCAGTATGACATTGACAGGCGATAGCACCGCCATCGATAAGCGGTGGCACTGCCAGTCACTAGTCAGTATGACATTGACAGGCGATAGCACCGCCATCGATAAGCGGTGGCACTGCCAGTCACTAGTCAGTATGACATTGACAGGCGATAGCACCGCCATCGATAAGCGGTGGCACTGCCAGTCACTAGTCAGTATGACATTGACAGGCGATAGCACCGCCATCGATAAGCGGTGGCACTGCCAGTCACTAGTCAGTATGACATTGACAGGCGATAGCACCGCCATCGATAAGCGGTGGCACTGCCAGTCACTAGTCAGTATGACATTGACAGGCGATAGCACCGCCATCGATAAGCGGTGGCACTGCCAGTCACTAGTCAGTATGACATTGACAGGCGATAGCACCGCCATCGATAAGCGGTGGCACTGCCAGTCACTAGTCAGTATGACATTGACAGGCGATAGCACCGCCATCGATAAGCGGTGGCACTGCCAGTCACTAGTCAGTATGACATTGACAGGCGATAGCACCGCCATCGATAAGCGGTGGCACTGCCAGTCACTAGTCAGTATGACATTGACAGGCGATAGCACCGCCATCGATAAGCGGTGGCACTGCCAGTCACTAGTCAGTATGACATTGACAGGCGATAGCACCCAGAGCCCGAGGATAAGGTGGTGGTACCATTGGACTGAGCGGTGGCACCGCCTAGCACCCGAGAGTTTGGGCGGTGACATCGCCCAGACCCTAAGAGTTTCCGGCGGTGGCACCGCCAGAACACTGTCAATGTGAAAATTGACAGGCGATAGCACCGCCATCGATAAGCGGTGGCACTGCCAGTCACTAGTCAGTATGACATTGACAGGCAGTGAACAATGCCAGCCTCGAAAACCCAAGAGAATTCAAAATTTGGAGCCCAAATTTGAATCCTCTTGGGGCCTATAAATACCCCTCAATTCTCAACAGAGAATACAACTTTTGAGAAGCAATAGATCGAGATAAAAGCCGTAGCAAAGTCTTTAGCGAGTCTTGTTTTCAATTGCTTGAGTGTTCACATCCTTCTTTCCCGTTGAAAATTTGTAAGAGTGTGAACCACTTGTAAAAGGTTGTAAGAGGGGTATTTGTCCTTCCCCTTCAAAGTGATTTGCTAGTGGAAGTTGGGAGCCTCATCGAAGAAGGCTTCACAAGTGGAAGTAGGTCATTTGACCGAACCACTATAAAATTGGCGTGTTCTCTAGTTTGCATTTACTTATTGCTATTTATCTTACTTCAAACCTTCATACATGCTTTACTTCCTTATTACTTTTGTTGCACACCTTTTCGAACACGCTTTCAAGTCAAGCACTTTCGAGTTCAGTTTTGATTGTACGAAAAATTTTCGAAACCGATATTTTAATCCGCTGCACTAATTCACCCCCCCCTCTTAGTGCCACTCCGATCCTAACATCTAATGCTCGTACACCTAAAAAGATTAATTATATATATGTTTTAAAGAAGCAATAATGGGTATCTTGATGATTTCCATATTGCTTTTCGTTGATGATGCATGACTTCAGTATGGCTTGATGATTCTTATGATTTATGGATTATCGATATTACTGCAATGAAAGTTCTTTTGGTTTTAAACGATGATGCACATTTTGATTTGCATAAATGAAAAAGGCATACTTATATGAATAATGTAAGTATCATGCTTGACGATAAATTAGTATGAGGATATGAATACTTATATGAAATAATGTAAGTATCATGCTTGACGATTTTATATTTAAATTATGTATGATGATTTGAAATAATAATGATTTTTGGGTAAATTATGGTTTATTGATCTTGATGATTTCTATGATGAGATTTGCTCTTTCAATTTAAACTATGATGTATGATTTTCATAAAAAAAACTTGGATATACTTATATGAAATCAATCACATCACTTAAAATGAAACACACATAAAAAGGGAATACATTTTCCATCTCTATCTTTTTAATTTTTTGACAAAAGATTATTGAATCCATGTATATTATGCTTTTGTGAATCTCTTAGACTATAAAAATGATTTGATGAATTTGAATGAGTTTTATTGAAATCATAATTTCTCGAGACTTATAACATGAAATCTTTTAAGAGAATATTTATCAAATCGTGATAAGATGATATTCTCTTTATATGAATCAAGATTTTTTTTTATGATGATCTCCCAAGAATTCTTTTTGTTATTTACTAAAAGGAAGATTTGTCAAGATAAATCATATCATTTAGTATTCATGACTCAATCCTTCATGATCTTTGATATTTTATCTTTTATAATATAATTTTTATGTATAATTTCTTGTATTCATGAGATATTTATCTCATCACGCAATTAATTTTTCTCAATATTCTTCATGTAATGATATGAGATTATGCATGAAATACTCATGATATCATGTCGATGCATACAAATGATAAGTTATGATCTTGTTGTTGAATCTCATATTTTGATGATAAAATCAATTGATGGGTTAATTGATCTAATCCATATTATTGAGTTAAGTGTGCAGGATTAACTACGATAGCTTGAAGACATAAAGCAAGTTTACCGGAGTCAAGTTCGATGGGTGTTCGAGAGTCCGTTGAAAGTCCAAAGAATCGTCGGAAGTGCTGTCGGAACCAACCGAGAAAGAATCGGGGACTTACTGAAGTTTTCGGAAGTCCGCCGGAAAGATCGTCGGAGGTTCACGGAGATCACCGAGAAGGTTCGGATACTTGCCAAAGACTCGTTAAACTCACCACAAGACCGAGAGCCGGTTGGGAGTCCGTCGGAAGAAATCTGAGGGTGTATCGAAAGTCTACCGAAAGTTCATCAGAAAGCTCATCGGTAGGAAACTCAACATTGCCGGTTAAAAATTTGAAGAAATCCGAGGGTGTATCGGAAGTCTACCGAAAGTTCGTCAGAAAGCTCACCGGTAGGAAACTCAACGTTGCCGGTTAAAAATTTACTTAGGGCTATGTCTTAATTTCATAGTTTGCATATAATTTGGGTTAGGATTAAGGGTTAATCCTATAACCCAGTTAAGGGCCAATTAGGCCTGAGCTTGGACTGGTTTGGGCCAAGTTTGGAATGCAACCAATGAGTTGGAATAGTCTAGGCGGTGGCACCATCCAGAACCTGAGAGGTCTGGCGGTGGCACCGCTAGTACATCGTCAGTGTCAGACACTGACGGGCGGTGGCACTGCCAGCACCGGGAAACCCAAAAGTAATTCAAATTTGGAGCCCAAATTTGAATCCTTTTGGGGCCTATAAATACCCCTCAAGTCTCAGCAAAGAATACACCTTCTTGAGAAGTTAGAAAGTAAGAAAAAGCTCTAGCAAAGTCTTGTTTTCAATAGCTTAAGTGTTCATCTCCCTCTTTCTCTTTGGAAAAATCTATAAGAGTATGAACCACTTGTAAGAAGGTTGTAAGAGGGGTATTTGGTCCTTCCCTTTCAAAGTGATTTGCTTCATCGAAGAAGGCTTCGAAAGTGGATGTAGGTCATTTGACCAAACCACTATACATCGTGGTGTTCCTTGAATGTGTGAGTCTTTAATTTTCTGAACCATTTCTCTACTTAGCTGTAAATTATTCGGTTTTCATCTCCCTACTCTTGACTACCTTTACTCGAGCTATTTTAGCTAAGTCATCTTTCGATGAATCAAAATCTCTACACATTTACGAAGTCGATTTCAAACTTATAAGTTTTAATCTGCTGCATTAATTCACCCCCCCCCCCCCCTCTTAGTGCCGCTTCGATCCTAACACATGTATGGTAGGATATAATATAATTTGATAAATTGATACAATCATGATATGAAATATTTATGATTTGGAATGATGCATGCAATACCTATGATTTTATTATGATGATATGAAGTATTGCATATAATGTGAATCATAATTAAAATGACTTTGACTTGAATTCAAGGTTTATCTCAATTATGACATATTGAAATAAGAATGACACTTTATCTTTGTCATAATTCAAAAATTATTGAAAAGGGAAAAAGAGATACAAAATTGTATTCTTCCCTTCTTTTTATCAATGATAAAGGGGGAGAAAGAATTGTTAAACCTCCGCACATATAGCAAAGGAGAAGCAATATTGCACATCTCAAAGGAGAAGCGAAGCTTACATATTTTAAGAAATAAAAATTACTTTCTTGAATATCTCAAATATTGCTAGCTTACAATTTGATATAAAAATTTGCTAGCTTGCATGATGTAGAACTTGCTATCTTGAACATCACCAAGACTTGCTAGCTTGCAATCTCAAGAGAAGCAATAGTGATATCTTGCCTATCTTAAGAAGCAAAATATGCTAAACTTACACATATAGCAAAATTTACAAACTTGCAAAACTCAAAACTTTTGCTAACTTGCATGATGATAAAACTGAAGATTATATTTATAATGCAATGATTTGAACTATAATATGTCTAAAAACTTGATAGTTGCACTTCTCCTTTTTATTGATGACAAAGGGGGAGAAGTATGATGTATGCATAAGTTTATGATAACATATTGCTTAGATCTTTGAATCCAAGAGTCCTATCAATATGGCATATTGATAGGGGGAGTTAAGATTAACTCCGTCATCAATTCATTGTCATCATCAAAAAAGGAGAGATTGTTAAATCTCGGATTTTGATGATGAAACCAATTGATAAGTGTTTATGATTTGATCTGTGTTTTAAGTGACGTAGGAAGCTTTGATCAGGATAAGACTATTAAAGCAGGAAGAATCATGTTGGGCCAGTGAAAAACATGTCAAATGATTGGGCATCGTGACGAAGAATCAATCAATGTATCGACAGAAGGCTTTGGGCCATTGATTCAGGCATTGGGCCAGGAAGAGCAGATATTACACTAATGAATTCGGAGTTGCAGAGGTCAACTGAACGATTGGGCAATAGGCCGTAAGAGAGGACGATGCGCTGAAGAATTGGATGAAGCGTCGATGGACCAATGACATGTTGGACAATATGGTTTATGCTTAGAAATAATTATCTAGATTGAAGTATGTTTTAAGTGTGTAGGATTAACTACGATAGCAAGGCATAAAGCAAAATGAAGTCCCAGAGTCAAGAATGCAATTCCGTTTGGAGTTCAAGAGTTCATCGGAAGTCCGGATGTTCGTTAGAAGTTCTATCAAAATTGATCGAGAAGTCCAGGAGCTTGCCTAAGAAGCTCGTCGGAACTCGCCAAGAAGATCATCGTGAAGTCTAGGAGCTTGCTGGGAGTCCATTAGAACATTGCCGAAAGATCATCGAAAGTTCATTGGAAGATCGTCAGAAGCTTGCCGGAAGAAACCTAGACTTACAAACTTGTTTAGCTTATTAAATGTCTTGAATTTCATAGTTAGTACATAATTGGGATTGGAATTGGATCAACCCAATTAGGGGCCAATTGGGCCCATGTTTGGGCTGTGTTGGGCCAAGTGGAAGACTCAAACAGTGACCAAACAAGTGAAACCGTCGTGGCACAGTCTCCATGACTATGTCAAGTGGTGGTACCGCCTAAACATAGTCTTCTAGAAAATGGTACCACCAGACTGGGTGGTGGTACCGCCTAGTGTCAGTGCTGTAGGCAATAGTACCACCCAACATAGGCGGTGGTACTGCTAAGACCCAGGAAACCTAGGATGAGATATTTTTAGGCTCCAAGTTTGAATCAACTTGAGGCCTATAAATACCCCTAGTTAATATACACAAGATTCAAGAGTGAAAAAGAAAAGAAACGTTACTATAATCTTGTGTTCTCCTCTCCTTCTTCTAAGTGTTAAAATAGCTTGAGAGAGGAGTAAGTGGGAGTGTAAGGGTTATCTCCTAAACCTAGTAAAAGGAGAAAGAGTTGCAAAAGGTGGTTGGTCTTCGCCTATTGAAGGAAGACTAATAGTGGATGACGGTGACCTCGACGGAAGAGGAATCAACGGAGTGGATGTAGGTCATGACTACCGAACCACTATAAAAATTTGGTTTGCATTTACTTTAAGTAATTTACTTTCATAGCAAACTGCCTCACCTTCTTATTACTTTCAATACGCTTATGAATACACTTTCAAAGTTAATATCTTTACGAAATGGTTTTCGTTGGAAACGGAGTTAATCGAAAGGAAAGATTTCAAAACTGACGTGGTTTTACTGCTGCACTAATTCATCCCCTCTTAGTGTCGACTCATTCCTAACATCTTCCACGTATCATGCATGAAGCCCAAGTTAGGAGAACACAAGTCAGCCCAGAGCCATCTGCCCAACACCACTGATGATAGAGATATTCAAGCCCAACCATAAGCCATCCTCGACCACAGAATTGTGATATATCGTCGACGTCCCTCTATTGAAGTACTAGTATATTGAAATAATTTACTACTCGAAGATGCCACATAAGAATCATAAATAAATAGAGGGAATTAAGTTTAGTTAGCCAACCAATTGAAGATGCCACATAAGAATCATAAATAAATAGAGGGAATTAAGTTTAGTTAGCCAACCAATCGTAAAGAAAGGGCTTGAAAATTTGAGAATAACAAATAGTAAGCACTTATAATGATTTTCTTTAAATTAATAAAATTTGTACTTATCCATCTTAATTTAAATGTAGAAAAATAAAAATTGAAACAATCGCTGAATTTAAAAAGATTGCAAATATGTTTTTCAAACTCACTGAGGCATAGTCATTAGTAGTTGATCTGAATTTATTGGATGAGTATTAACATAAACAATGTCTTGAATCCATTCCACATCAGTTTGCCCATTTGTTACACAGAATACTCGCACATCACAAGCACTGACCCTTCCCCTCTTCTCATCTTCCATTTCTCTACTCTTTAACATTTACAGCAAAACTTTGCTACAGAGAAACAAGAGACAGCAGATGAATCACGCAGAAGTATGAAGCTTTTCTGAAAAGAAAGAGTGAGTGTCTTCAATTGCCTCCGCCCCTCTATGGTCTATCCACAAAGGATTTTTTGGAGGGATTGGAAGCCATTATTCTTCTGTTGCTGCTGCTGCTGCTGCTACTTATGGTGGGAATCCTGATGATGCTGCACAAACATTCTTCTTCGATAAGGATTTCTTCCTGCTTGTTCACCAACCCAAATGCCTCCATTGTTGCTTGCCATGAAGTTATAGTAGAGAGATCCTCCTCCAGGCCTTGAGCCATTGCTGCTGCTTGGATACTGTATCAACAAGCCATTGAGCACTTTGAGCAGCAAACAACATTATAGTTCTAATACAGGAAGCTTACTTGACTACAATTAGATGAATTGGTTTGCCCTGGAATGATCTGGGACAGTGTGGATGGTTGTGGCAAGAACTTGGGCTGGGACTGGGTATAGCCATTGCTACATGGAAAGCTAATTGTAGAATCTGTTCCTTTAGGCAGCTCGAGCTTGTCCTCAAACTAGCATGAACAGAGTTCCAGAATTACTCACTGCCAAGCAAGCAGCATGATCATGTGGGTTGAGAGTGATACCTTGGATCTGGCATCATGATTCCACTCCGATATGAAGGCCATTGGAGCTCGAAGATTCATTCCGGTTGGTTCAAGACTAAGGTCAAGATTGTGTTCATGCTGGCTGGCTGACAGAATGGTGTTGTTCATAAAATTAGAGCTGCAGTGACTCTGCAAGCAGATGATCGATGCAAACAAGCAAATTGAACTCACTGGATGTTCCGAGCTCCTCCTTGTATATGCTGGGATCGAAGTTTGTCACTGCATCCTTTCCATTGCATTTGATCGAAGCCTTGTCATAAGCTCTGAAAGCTCAAAGAAGCATCTTAGAACACTCCATGATCTACTCAACAGGCAGAGAATGAGATGCTGAGGGTTTCGGCATACCTAGCAGCTTCGACTTCCGTATCGAAGAGACCCAAATAAACGTATCTGTGAGGACAGGCAGAGAAGAAATTATCTTTCAGAGGAGAAAGAAAAGCAGCAGAATGAGGAGGAAGAGCAGAAGGCATTACTTTTTACCCAGAAACTGGCCCATTCTGGCCTCCCACTTTCCACACTTGTGCAAGGTCACTCCCCTGTACTTGGAGCTTCCTCTGGGATAGCTGGTGCTCTCACGTCGGAGCACATGAACGAACTCCTCTTTGGTCAGGTTGCTCATCTGCCACCAACAAGAGATTTGCTTCTGCTAAGGAGAGAGAGAAGGAGAAGACAGCACAATGGCATGATTGTCCATCTTGACGTCCATCTCTTACCTGCTCCAGATCATCCTTGTAGTCATCCAGATCGAAATTAATATCTGCGTCTAGTCCACGAAACTTGATCGCAGCTCGGTCGTACGCCCTGCATCAACATCTCTCAATCTGAGATGAAGAATCGAGCAAGAAGACCATACGAAGGGAGTGGAATTGTGTGGATCAAACCTTGCTGCTGCATGCGCAGTGTCGAATCCACCTGCAGGCACCAAAAACAAACAGCAAATCAGTCAACACCTTCCCAATCCGCAATCATGAAACAAAACGACGTCTTTCAAGCACTTCATACCCACCCAGATAAACTTGTTTCCCGCAGTCCCTGCACAGAGAAACCAAATCGAGTCACATTGTTGTGAATCCAGTGCCAAAGTTGGCATCTTTTCTAAGCTTGCGAGGTAGGGAAGAAGAGGAAGGAGCTAACCATATGTGGGATTCCCACCGCCCGGTCCTCCGGTAGAAAGTGACGCCTCGGAATTGGGAGCTCCTCGACCTGGGTCCCCTCCGGCTCTTCTTCGCGGCCTGCGACTCCTCCGTCGCCCTCTCAGTCACCACCGGCTCCGGCGCCATCCCGTCCACGTCACCCTCGGGAAAGAATTGGTGCGTCACGACGTCCGTCTCGCGCTCGGCCGAAGGAATCTCGTCGCGGCGGCTGGAGATGGAGAATCCAAAGATCTTCGTGGCGCCGGGAACCGGCTCCCCCTCGTCGGAGACCTCGATGACGACGTCAGAGGAAACAAAGTGATCGTTCTCGGTTTCCGCGGAGCCGGTCCTCGCAACGCCCCACTTCTTCTCCTCCTGCTCATCCTCCTCAGTGGCTGCCTCGTTGAGATTCCACTTACCTCCCATCGAAAGCCCGGACCTTTAGCGATTTACGACGACAAAAACTGCACCTTGATCTTCTTCCCGCTATCAAAATCCAATCTTTATCGCCTTTCTCTCTACCTCTACCAATCTCCTAACTTAAACTTCCTTCTTCCAAATTGAAACATAGGACAGGGGAAAAGGCAGCAGGAAGGGAGGTTCGATGCTCCAAGGCAATAGCTTTACCAAACCCTACTGCCAGATAGAGATTGGCACCAGCTAAGAAGAATCTAAAGAGGAGCATTCACTAGTATATTTGGGGTTCGAAAGGGAACCGAAAGGAAACTGGTCTCAGGGAGGAAACCTTAGCAAGTGATCTTATTTAGGTGTCTACCTGATGGTATGCTCTCTGCACTCCCATCCTCTGCTCTCCATCTTCATATGTTTCAACCCCACCCTCCATGATTCCTGTTGGTAGCTGCTGTTACTCAACAGCTCCACCATACTTTACTCTGTGATGGTGGAAAAATGGGAAAAAGGGGGGGGTCGGAATTGTCACTGCATTGCTTTTGCCATCCCACATTAACCAAATCGAAAAGCATACCACATGTGTCTCACCCGGGAAAGACCTCATACACTTGCATGATGGTGACTGCTTACCTTCCTCCTGTCTATCAACCCTGTGTTACCAAAACAATGTCAGTAGAGTTCCTGTCACATTTGAATTGATGGTAAGTTGATTTGAGTTGGATTTCCCTAATCCATCATCTCAGGTGTACTGCATTTGACAAGGTTTAGAATGCATGTGTAATCTAAAGCTTCTCAAGAGTAACAGGGAGGATTTACTTGGCAATGATGACTAAAAATCATATGAAAATTAGTTTATTCGGATGTTTAATGCAATCAACTGAAAAGAAAAGGCTTACATGTGAAACAGAAATCTATTTGCTTCAGATTACAAGTCTAATCTAAAGCTTCTCAAGAGTACCAACTCGGAAGACAGAATTGTGAAGATTGACTTGGCAGTGATGCTTAATCCATGCTTCATTAATTATGTACATGAACCGAAATTAATCGATAACAAAGTGTGAGAAAAACATCTGAAAATTAGTTATAATCAGACACCTCAAATTAGCAAAGTAATCATTTTACAGGCTTCTTTTGTTAGATATCTCATTAGTGGTATGATGCACAATTAGACATGTTAATCAATTGGTCCTCTCCACTACCTAAGTCTGTTGATGAGCTCCACACTCGCATTGTGGTTTGGTATCGGCCAGTAGAAGGGATATTGTAGTTTTTGCAGGAGGACATGTTCTGAGATCTCTTTTGTTAGTTTGTTGATCTCCACCACCGAACATGTATCAGAAAATGGAAAGGGGAATAAGGGGGAGAAAGAAGAAGGTGTTTCCAGTAAAGTCCAATACAAGAGTACCAGCAGTGGGTCAAGTTTCCTTTTTGGGACAAGGTAAAGATGGGGAGTCGCCATTAGATGCTGCACCGAGAAGGAAAGGGAGAGACGGCAAAAGAAAACGCTGAAAGGAGAAAGATGGATGAGCAGCAGCACGTCACCATTGTGTTGTGCACTGCTTAAACTTGTCCACTAATGGAAGTGGGACGAGGGTGACATTTCTCTTACATTGACAACATCAAGTCTCCACTCCCTGATTAAGGCAATGGCATGATGTTTTAAACAACCATAGAACAATAGCTAGCCTGTAATTGATGCAAAGAAAAGAATAAAAAGGTGTTTACAGGTTATGGTGTGTATGTCCAAATCCATCATCTAAACTTCTTTGAACAGTCTAACCTGAGCTTGGAGGAAAAACTCAAGATTTCCTTGTACAAATCACTTTACTTCAATAGCAAATGCTCACTTCATCATCTAATATTCGAAGCAGTGCTTAAGAAGAAAAGAAGTCGGTTCAATTTAGCTAAATACTGGTGATTCCCACGTTAAGTGGGGTTACTGTATTTCTGAAAATTGTAACTCTTAAATGTTTACTAAGTCTAATAGGAGAATGCAATTTTAACTCCTACAAAATAATTTAGTTTGATGTGTGAAGCTTTTCCATTCATGTATTCACAACCTACGAAAAGACCAAAGTATGTAGAGATAAGGTTATATTTATATATTGTCCGTCTCCGGACTTCACATAGGCAAAAGGGATTTTTTTTTGGGTTTGTTTTTTAGTGATTTCCACCTAATTTCAAGTGTTTAAGGCACATTAAATGGGTACTATGGTTCTGCATTTTAATTTTTAAATGTTTATTAAGGCAAAGAGCAGAATGCATTTAAGCTCTTGCAAAATATTTTTTTTAATATGCCTATTTACCTTACAACAAAATTAAAGAATATAAAATTCACACTATATACACTGATCCTCCCTATATATAACCCATATAAAGTGTCTTACTCCCTACACACTATATACATTGGATATTTTCTTTTTTTTATATGACAGTGATACTGCCTGATCTCAAGTATTTAAGACACATTAAATGGTGTCATCATAGTTGTGAAAATAAAGATCAAGAGGATAATACAATTTAGATCCCATAAAATAATTTATTTTTTATGTGATTTTTTTGAGACTCATACCCTACATCTAAACCAAAGCAGTTCAGCAATCCCATAGGCATTGTTAACCCCCTCTTCTTCTTTTTTTTACTTTGTAAACTATCATTTTAAATACTTTTAGTTGATATATGTGTTAAAAATTAAATAGCATCTGAAGCTAAATTTGAACTCTTCCTTTTTGTGGATGCTGAAAAATCAGCCACTCAAAGGATTAAGACTGAAAATCCTCTTAAAAGAAAAGTTCTATCCTTGTTGTGTTGTCATTTTCAAGATCTAAGTTAAGAGAAATGAAATTTACATCCACAAACTCCTTTTTGGGGAGAGGAATCTAATTCAGTAAAAAGGTTGCTGGAAAGTCTTCAAAAAATGCCACACATAGGAAAGCTAGAATCAGAGAACAATCTAATTGAACACATCCAACTTGTAATAGGTGAACAACCCCAACAAATTCTCTCTGAGATATCAAATATAAGAAATAGTGTGAGGAGAAAGATACATTTGATCCTTCCAACACTATTCCTGTTCCATATTTCCAGGTTTAAAAGTGAAGAAAATGGTAAACATTATCTCAAGAATGTCTCATAATCTAACATAAGCTCTACTTCAAATTTGAAAGCCAAGAATCCTACATCGTTTAGATATTCTCATCGTTGTCAATATGCTTACACAAAACCCCATTTGATGTTTACCATAACATTACCACTCAACTCATACAAAAGTCAAGCAGTGAGATCCACCTCATTTATGAGTGAGGGGAATTGTCCAAGCTTCAATGGTCTCATCAAGAACCACCATACCTCATGTACCTCTTCTTAGAAGAAATGAGCATTTGGAAAACAGAGGAATCCAAGCAGATTTTTTTTTTTTTGGATTCAGTGGACATGCAGATGATGAGAAGGAAACAGGAAGGCATTTGTCTAGTAATGTGTTATGTCCTAAGAGCCAATTAAATAAAATTAGATGTCCAATACATGCATATAGACATATTTTGGATACATTGATACGTGCCAAAAGAAATTGTTAGTCAATTTCTGTTTGGTCCCTATAAATATGAATCAGTAACCTCACTATCAAATCTTATCTTTCCTGATCATATATAACTTCATTGATTAACCTACTTTTCTGAGGTGGTAATCCTATTCTATCTAATAATTCTCCATTGACTCATTAATGCATGAGGAACAAAAACATAAATCAAGTACATCAGATAGATGAACTCATGGATGACATATCTGGCGTACACAGAGAGGGAATAATTGGATCGCAAAAGAGAGTTTATTATATCAGAACTTCACGCTTAATCTGACTGAATAGAATATCCGCAAGGGAGTCATGGTAAACGTAGAGTACGATAAGTGTAAGCATCATGGATTTATGAGATCATCAAGTTATTATGCAAGCTATCCCAGAAGACATCATCAGGAAACAATAAATTTTTTTGGCCTCCACGGTTGAAAAATAGAAGAGAAAACAATGGCTGCTTTGGAGCACAGAATCCTCTGCTTAAGTTCTTTATGGGCACAGGGGAGATGGATGCTAAGACCATGTCAACAAGTGCCACTCTTTAGCCTCCATCTTTTTATCCACCTCAATATGCCATCTTTCACATGAAAGCTGCAAGCCAAAGTTTCACTTCACCAACAGACATGGAGAAGAGAAGAAACTAGCATCCCATAGTCAGCTCATCAGTTGCCCCATCTAGAAGAGGTTTAATCAAATTGGGGCAGATGATTAATGAAACATGATATGTACCTGCTCAATGTCTGTTAAAAAAAAATGTTCTTCTAAGTTATATATATATATATATATATATATATATATATATATATATATATATATATATATATATATATATATATATATATATAAAGATTTATAATTTTGTACCATATCGATATATATCAAGCAAAGTACAATACGATACGAGCATACCGAGTAATACGTCAGGATGTATCGCTCGATACATATATATATATATATATATATATATATATATATATATATATATATATATATATATATATATATATATATATATATATATATAATATAAAATATAAAAATTAATATATAAAATATAAAAAATAAAAAAAAGGCATATACTGTCTCGATGACGTCGCCTCCTTTTCTTCTCCTTGTCGTGTTAGACGAGGAGAAAAACACAGTCTTCTACTCATCTGCGGTGTTCGACAAAGACGTCGAAGATCACAAACATCCCTAGCCTTCAGCGAAGAACGCGACGAAGAAGAAGTCGAGCTATTGCCTTTCCATTACCTCCTAGATCGGGATCGTCGAGGGAGGGCGGTGTCGAATCAGGAAGCATCGAGGTTCTCCCTCGACACTTCTTCTTCCCTCATCGCAACTAGGCTGATAACGCCCGATAACGAGCAACGATGGTTAAAATCGATCGTTATTGACTTGTTTCAGGCGATAACGATAGAAATATCGATTGTTACCGTCCGATATAGCCCTGTATCATCTGATACGGGGCTAGATCAACAATATCGCTCGGTAGCGGATAATCCACATACCAATCTGCTGGCAAACCAATATGTACCATTTATTCTAGGCGGTATCATTCGGTATTGTAATCCTATATATATACACACAAACATTAACCGAAGAAGGTGGTTTCCAGTTCTCTTAAATTTGGTGGTTGGTGTTAGTTGTAAGTTGCATAAAGACTATCTCTGTCGAAGTCACTATAAATCCATCCATAGCTTGTCTTTGAAAGGAATGACTTAATTGGATCTTCTTATATCATGCCATATTAAGATTTATAAATAGAGGTCTGTAGTTATATATATACATGTGCACCAATTCTTGCAAAGTCTGAAAATAGAATAATTGCCCTTGTAAATTTTGTACAACATATATTTCCCTTCATATAATTTTTGACAATTCAACAATCATCACTTTACTCTTATGAGAAACAGAAATGTGTTCAGTAATATGATTTCTGTTATTAATTATAACCACAAGATTTCATTGTTTCTGGAAGAAATAAAAGTTTTGCATATAAAAGTTTATCAACACCCAAGAAATCATTGTACCCTTCCATAATGAAACAAGCACCTTCTCCATACGTGACTACCAAACATATTATGATAAACATAAACAAGTTCCAGAATTAAACAGAATCAGAAAGACAAAGCAAAACAAGCTTTTTCTCGAGGAATAGATAACACCAAGCCTTACCTAGTCAAACTGGTAGCACATGCCTTGATCAGCTGCTATTGACTTCAATGGATTTTGTGTTTAGTAGACTGCAGCATCTGGATGGATGCCAAAAGAAGGTATTCTATTTAATGTTTACTAGTTCAGTCTTTCAAGCATATCACTGCTCTTTGGAGATTCATTGCTAGAATACTCGCTCATCCAATCCTTAGTCATCACTATATTTCCATTTCTGATGGCTCTCTTCAGTTGATTGTGAAAATATGAGAGAGTAACAGTTGATGAATATACACATTTTTCCTTAGGATGTAAATATTTGAGTTATTCCAAGTCACATTTAACTGTTGATTTAGTAGTTAATTACATGAGGCTATTTACTAATTAGCATAAGGAACAAGTAGCCCCTGTAATGAACTTAACAGCCAATCTTATGCCAACTTTTCGCCAACCAAATTTTTTTCACAGGCTGGCCATCAAGTGCAATTTGCTTGAAGAAGAGGATTTTGGTGAAAGCAACAACAATCATCTATTGATAATAAAAGAATTATGCACTATTTAGATGTGGACAGTCAACTACAGTGAGTAGGAGATTAGCAAAGCAATAAGCAGTTTGACAACCAAGTGACCAGAAAAGTGCAACATCGATGCAGATCCTGACAATTGTACATACCCAGAGTAGGTGCCTCCACTATTCGTGGAGGTTCGATTTGGTGATCCTGTGTTCTTGCAAACTCCCATTGGTGCTCCAGCCTGCAGAAACCCAATATAACATAAAAGGTCAAAACAATCTTAAGCTCTGTGACTATGCTCTATGTGAAATAATCAACAAAAACTGAAATCAAGCAGAAAGATGGTGAAAGAACAGAAACATCATCAAGGAACTAGATGGATATGGAAATTGAAATAGACAGACCTGGCAGGCAGTGATAGTACTACACCCACATAGTGCAAGTCCATTTATTCTATCTTGAATATCAAAAACACCTCCTCCATTGCTTCTCTGCAAATATAAACTCCCGTTAGGAACACTTCCTATGACCTTTCTTTTTTGGAAGTTCAATTTGGTACTACCATGTAAAAATTTACTGCAAGAAAGTTGGGCATTATATTTCCAGCTGCTCTATAACAAGCATCAACCATTTCCGCAAATCCAACTGAATGCTCCTTGCAAGCTTCATTTTGAACTGGAATTGTAGGGAAGTAGTTTTGTAAAAATAAGGATGCATATCTTGAATTCAGTGGTTGTGATTCCTTCCTATTTGGGCAAGAACCTGATACCAACCCCGGATCTCCAGCTGCCAAAACAAATGCCAAGAAACAACACTATGGGCTAAGAGGAGATTGAAATTCATGTGTCTAGGCAATGATATTGACAGTTACATAACTTAAAATACCAGGAAAAAAATCCCTTTACAAAATGTGTAGACAATATTATGCACCACAGACAAGACTATTAAGATGGAACGCATTGGTTGCCTAAATAGTTTACCAATTATTACTAACCACATACAAGCCTCAAAGAATCCCTAAATTCATATAGACTATTATGGAATCTACTGATTCTATTTACAGACAGTAAAATACCATGTCATAAAATTCAACCACCGTTTACAAAGGTAAAAAAGCACCAAGAACTTGTTAAGCTTGTAATTCTATTAAACTCTGTACACAGTCATATACTAATTTAATTATGTGCTGCCAAACAGCATTTGGAAATGAAAACATGGTGGCTAACATCAAAGAAAAAAGGTATTATCATCGTTGTTGGGCTGGCAGCCCACATATTCAGCCCATAGTGGGCTTGGGCAGCCCACAGCCCACACCCCCTCTTAACCTAACCCTAATTAAGATTAGGGGGGTGTGGTGGCTGTGTTTTAGAGGCAGAAAAAGGCTTAAATAAGGCAGCAACGTGGGAGATCTGGACAGCCACGGGATTCCAAAGAGAAGAAGGAGAATAAGGCAGAAAAGGAAGAGAAAGAAAGGGAAGAAGACAAGGACAACACAAAGAGACTGTTCTCAATCATCTAGCAGTGTTCTCATCTCAGGTTAGATCGAATCTACAGTAGACTCTTGCTGTGATTACTTGGGGAGGTTTTAGATATTGTGAGCAGTGACGTGATCCTTGTATCCCAGTTATTCTCTTGTGGTTGTTGCTAGGGTTTTGGGCAAGAGATTGAGATTTGTATATTCATTATTCTCATAGTGGATTATCTCTAGTTTGCCCCGTGGTTTTTATCCTTCACATTAGAGGGATTTTCCACGTATATCTTGGTGTTTCATTTTATTGTGCTTCCATTTAATTCTGCTGCGTATTATGGTCTTCTAGTACTTGTTCATATACAAAGGTTATTTCTGCGATATATTCCCATCAACTGGTATCAGAGCGGGGTTTTGGTGATTTAATTTGTATTTGAACATGGAGGCCAGTAATGTTTCTCGCATGATTAGTTTAAATGAAAATAATTGGATGATATGGAAACCAAGAATGGAAGATCTCTTGTATTGCAAAGATTTGTATGGACCTTTGCAGGGGGATAGTGCAAAACCCACAACTATGACAGATGATGAGTGGAAGAGGTTAGATCGAAAAACAGTTGGGTTTATTCGACAGTGGCTTGATGATAGTGTCTTTCACCATGTTTCTACTGAAATTTCTGCATATTCTCTTTGGAAAAAGTTGGAAAGTCTCTATGAAAGAAAAACAGCTGGCAACAAAGCTTTTTTGATCAAAAAACTTGTGAACCTAAAATATAGAGAGAGTGCTTCTATTGCTGAGCATTTGAATGAAATGCAGAGTATTATTAACCAGTTATCCTCTATGAAAATGTCTCTTGATGATGAGTTGCAGGCATTGTTACTTCTCAGTTCATTACCAGAAAATTGGGAGACACTGGTGGTTTCCCTCAGTAATTCTGCGCCAGATGGTGTTGTCACCATGAGTCAAGTAACAAGCAGTTTGTTGAATGAGGAGTTGAGAAGGAAGAGTTCAGCAACATCTCAGAATGATTCACAGGCACTTATCTCAGAGAACAGAGGAAGGTCAAAGTCTAGAAGCAGTTCACGCATAGGTAGGAGCAAGTCAAGATCAAGAAAAGATATTGTTTGCTATAACTGTGGTGAGAAAGGACATTACAAGAACCAATGTAAGCAACCTAAGAAGAGCAAGAAAAAGGGAAAAGAAGTGGAGTCTACAGATAATACTACAGCTATAGTGCAGGGTGGTGATTATTTGATTTTGTCTCCTTCTGATGATATTTTTTCTTGTGTGTGTCAGGATCATAAGTGGGTGATTGACACAGGTGCTTCTTATCATGCTATACCACGGAGGGAGTTTTTTTCTACATACAGGTCTGGAAATTTTGGTGTTGTCAAGATGGGTAACTATGGCACAGCAGACATCATTGGCATGGGTGATATCCATTTAAAGACCAACCTTGGCTGCAAGTTGGTGCTTAAGGATGTGAGGCATGTGGTTGACTTGAGGCTGAATTTAATTTCAGTTGGAAAACTGGATGATGAAGACTATGAAAGCAGATTTCACAAAGGGCAATGGAAGCTCAGTAAGGGTTCTCTTGTTATAGTTAGTGGAAAGAAATGTCATACTTTGTACAGGTTGCAGGCTAAAGCTTATGGTGAGCAGTTAAATGCTACAGAGAAAGACTTCAGTATGGAGTTGTGGCATAGGCGATTGGGACACATGAGCGAGAAGGGGCTGCAAGCTCTTTCCAAGAGAGAGGTATTACCAGATCTCAAAGGTATACATTTGAACCCTTGTATTGATTGTTTGGCTGGTAAACAACATAGAGTTTCATTTGCTAGTCCTGCTTTGTCTAGAAAAATGCATGTCTTAGACCGTGTTTATACAGATGTATGTGGTCCTTTGAGGACAAAAACTCCTGGTGGATCTGTTGATGTTATTGGTATAAGTGGTGCACTTTATTTTGTCACTTTTATAGATGATTTTTCCAGGAAAGTTTAGGCCTATGCTTTGAAGACCAAAGATCAGGTGATTAATGTTTTCAAAGAATTTCATGCCAGGGTTGAAAGGGAGACAGAAAGACAATTGAAATGCATAAGATCAGATAATGGTGGTGAGTATACAGGATTGTTTAATGATTATTGCAGGTCACATGGGATCCAACATGAGATGACAGTTCCTGGGACACCTCAGCATAATGCTATTGCAGAGAGGATGAACCGCACCATCATGGAAAAGATCAGATGTATGCTTTCACAGGCCAAGCTACCCAAAAGGTTTTGGGATGAGGCTTTGAGGACTGCAGTTGATGTGATCAACTTATCACCATGTACAGCCCTAGATGGTGATGTTGCAGAGCACGTATGGTCAGGAAAAGATGTTTCCTACAAGCATTTGAGAGTGTTTGGTTGTCGTGCATTTGCACATGTTCCAAACAATGAGAGGTCCAAGCTGGATGGTAAGTCTAAAGAATGTATTTTTCTTGGTTACTCACATGATCAGTTTGGTTACAAGCTTTGGGATCCAGAAAAGCAGAAGGTGTTCAGAAGCAGAGATGTAGTTTTCTTTGAGGATCAAACCTTTGAAGATTTGAAGAAGAAGACACCAGCCAAGACTTCTGCAGAAGGATTAGCAGATTGTGACCCAGTTATTCCTCCAGTATATCAGGGTGATGGGGGAGATGTGCAGGAAGATAATGTAGAGCCTAATGTTGATCTACCTGCAGGACATGTTGAGCAAGAAGAAGTTGGAGAGCAAGTTCCAACAGAACCTCAGTTGAGAAGATCTTCTAGACAACGTCAACCTTCCAGAAGATACTCTACAGATGAGTATGTGATGCTTACTGATGCAGGTGAACCAGAGTGTTACCAGGAAGCAGTTGAAAGTGAGCAGAAAGAGAAGTGGTTAGTTGCTATGCAGGAAGAGATGAATGCTCTTCAGAAGAACCACACTTATGATTTGGTACTGCTACCAAATGGAATGAAGACCTTGAAGAACAAGTGGGTTTTCAGGTTGAAGACTCAAGAATATTGTTCTCAACCAAAGTACAAAGCTAGATTGGTTGTGAAAGGCTTTGGTCAAAAGAAAGGTATTGACTTTGAAGAGATATTTTCTCCTGTTGTTAAAATGTCTTCTATTCGTGTTGCTCTTGGTATTGCTGCTAGCCAGGACTTGGAGGTTGAGCAGTTAGATGTGAAGACAGCTTTCCTTCATGGTGATTTGGAGGAGGAAATTTATATGGAGCAACCAGAAGGCTTCAAAGTCAAAGGTAAAGAGAACTTTGTCTGTAAGTTGAAGAAGAGCTTGTATGGGCTAAAGCAAGCTCCAAGATAGTGGTACAGAAAGTTTGATTCATTTATGATAGAAAATGGATACAAAAGAACGGCTTCAGATCATTGTGTGTATATCAAATGGTTTGGTGAGGATTTTATTATTCTCTTACTTTATGTTGATGACATGCTTATTCTTGGAAAAGATATGTCTAACATTGACAGGTTGAAGAAGGAACTGAGTGAGTCTTTTGCAATGAAGGATATGGGGCCAGCAAAGCAAATACTGGGTATGCAGATTTCTCGTGATAGGAAAAATAAGAAGATTTGGTTGTCACAGGAGAAGTACATTGAAAAGGTATTGGAAAGATTCAGTATGAGCAATGCAAAACCAGTTGGTTCTTCTCTTGCAGGTCACTTCAAGTTGTGCTCAGAACAGAGTCCGTCAAGCGATGAGGAGAAGGAGAAAATGCAAAAGATTCCTTATGCTTCAGCAGTCGGAAGTTTAATGTACGCGATGGTATGTACAAGGCCGGACATCGCATATGCAGTGGATGTTACTAGCAGATTTCTTGCAAATCCAGGTAAAGAGCACTGGGCAGCAGTGAAGTGGATTTTTAGATATCTCAAAGGGAGCTCTAAGGTTTGTTTAAGCTTTGGAGGTGGACCACCTGTGTTGACAGGTTACACAGATGCAGATATGGCAAGAGATATAGATACGAGGAAGTCTACTTCAGGTTATGTACTTACTTTTGCAGGGGGAGCTGTGTCATGGCAATCCAGGTTGCAAAGGTGTATTGCTCTCTCTACCACAGAAGCAGAATATATTGCTGCTACAGAGGTATGCAAAGAAATGTTATGGATGAAAGAATTCTTACAAGAATTGGGGCTGAAACAGGAAAATTATGTGGTGCATTGTGACAGCCAGAGTGCCATCCATTTGTGTAAGAACCCAATGTTTCATTCCAAGTCAAAGCATATAGATGTCAGATACCACTGGATTCGAAATGTATTTGAAGAGAAGCAGTTGCAGCTTCAGAAAGTTCATACAGATGACAACGGAGCAGATATGTTGACGAAGACCTTACCAAAAGAAAGACAGGAGATATGCCGACAGCTGGTCGACATGGCTTCACATTGAGGAGTCATGGGACAGCCTCCCTTATGGGCTGAAGGGGGAGGTTGTTGGGCTGGCAGCCCACATATTCAGCCCATAGTGGGCTTGGGCAGCCCACAGCCCACACCCCCTCTTAACCTAACCCTAATTAAGATTAGGGGGGTGTGGTGGCTGCGTTTTAGAGGCAGAAAAAGGCTTAAATAAGGCAGCAACGTGGGAGATCTGGACAGCCACGGGATTCCAAAGAGAAGAAGGAGAACAAGGCAGAAAAGGAAGAGAAAGAAAGGGAAGAAGACAAGGACAACACAAAGAGACTGTTCTCAATCATCTAGCAGTGTTCTCATCTCAGGTTAGATCGAATCTACAGTAGACTCTTGCTGTGATTACTTGAGGAGGTTTTAGATATTGTGAGCAGTGACGTGATCCTTGTATCCCAGTTATTCTCTTGTGGTTGTTGCTAGGGTTTTGGGCAAGAGATTGAGATTTGTATATTCATTATTCTCATAGTGAATTATCTCTAGTTTGCCCCGTGGTTTTTATCCTTCACATTGGAGGGATTTTCCACGTATATCTTGGTGT
The DNA here is from genome assembly GCA_004837865.1 of Musa balbisiana. Taxonomy (NCBI): domain Eukaryota; kingdom Viridiplantae; phylum Streptophyta; class Magnoliopsida; order Zingiberales; family Musaceae; genus Musa; species Musa balbisiana. Next base: position 18,811,691 of record CM017194.1, on the reverse strand, counting down.
TTCATTTTATTGTGCTTCCATTTAATTCCGCTGCGTATTATGGTCTTCTAGTACTTGTTCATATACAAAGGTTATTTCTGCGATATATTCCCATCAATCATGGCATTAATATGCTGACAAGATGCTAGCATGACACAATATCTGTTTGAATCATATTTCTCCTTTTCTGAGGGAATAGCTCCTCATTGAGTTCTAAACCACTAATTGTTCTGAAAAATATTATTTAGTAATACACTTGTTCTAGAAAGAAGTTAAATGCATATGGTATATCTATCATAAATATTCATGACCATCACTCCAACAACAGTACAGAATTGGAAGATAAGCTCAACATATGTAATAAATGAATGATACTGTATGATTTCTTCTCTAGCAACTAGAACAGTGCTATGGCAGACCAACTAATCCTCACAAGTTAAATTAGTCAAAGAAACATCTGCCAACAATTTGCTAATTCAAAAGAATTATCTGAACTGAATGAAGAGTTGATGACACATAATCCTGATTTCGAATCCAGGACAGATTGAAATTGTTAGTGGAAGATAGCAGGATAATAAACTCTTACTTCAGAGAAGTATACAATGATAACCAGTAGTTTTTCTGATAAAGATCGGTTTAGTTCCTTTACCCCCTATTTATTGAAAAGGATGTAAGACGATAAATTGGGTGGTAAAGTCATCACACTAATCCAAGCTCCAAAAGTTGGTGTAACAAGGAAGTATGTGATTTCACTCATGTTTTCAAAGTCAGCGAAAACACAGATTATGAGACTTTATATCAATAGAGAAGCACCAAATAAAAATGTTGTTGGTGTAGTAGAGATGGTTTCTGTGCTTGACTGGCTCAAAAATGACCAATGATACATATGATGGTTGTCAGAATCATGACTGAAATGTTACCAAGTTCAAGGAATCAAGAGAGTGGCTTCTGTTGATGTAAAGTTATTACTTGAGTTGAATGATTTCCCCAGCTTCCCAGCATTCACTGCAAGTATATCTTACTTAATTCTCTTTTATCCTATCTTGTCTTTGCATCCCTTCTATCCTAATAAAAGACCATTATACATGACAATGAATTTAAGGGAATCCAGTCCTTGAGGATGTATTATCAGCTAGGTAGGTGCAATAGTAGAATGTTGGCAGCTGTTCAGAGATAACAGCAACTGAGCTTTATGAAGCATGGCTATAGGCATACTGAAAACAAGATGTTTTTTATTGTCATCAAGTTTCAATACATTTTTCCCTCTAATCATTAACTACTAAAGGTTAAGGCATCAGAACAACTGAAGTACATTGAACTTTAAGATCATGGGTATACAGAAATTAAGAAACTAATGTCACTGTGAAAATATACATCGATACGATCAACTGGAGTGCATTGCACTATAGGGACAGACATAGTCTAAACATTTTCATCATGCCTTCCTAGAGAATTTCTCTTGTTAAATCTAATAAATAGACAGTCAAAGGGTTGCCTTCATAACCTACGAGGAGTCTGTTATAGACAAAAAAAATCAAAGTTGAGAAGACTTGCATTGTGGTGTGAAAAAGTACAAAGCACTCGCATAATTTGCATAATAATTGTATATCAAGAGAAATAGCAACCTGCAGAACAAAAACATCATGGAGCTGATTGTAGAGTGGATTGCAGTTAGGGAGCTTTTTCCTATCCATGGATCAGGTCCCATACACAGCATCATACAAAATATAATAGATTTGACAGAAATATATGACAGGCTATAATTTAGTTCCTAATCAAAAAAATGTAAGCAAAAGAGAAACTTCCCAAGAGCTTAGAAGATTATAATACTGAAGCAGGGAGGATATAACGAATAATATAAATAAGTTGCTTGCTATTGTTCTGAGATTCTACTTTGTTATTTGAGGAACCAATCAAATCATGGCAGAAACCTATAGGAACATAAAATATTAACTATCTGATTTCAGCTAGCAAATTCTTTATGAACTTACATTCATTCTCCACCATGTACCGCCATTGATATGCAATACCTTCATTGGCTTCTTTTGAAGCATCAGAGGTAAAGATGAGAAGCCTATGGTTCTTTGCCACCATATCTGTCACACTCGGCCAATCCATCCCATTCATGGGCATCTCTGAGATCGGATACCAGAATTTGACCAAGCCCGCATCTGTGAACAGTTTAGTCAACCCTTTGGGAGCACGCACATAATCCTCGATGATAATTGTCACAATCTCTAATGGATTCTCAGTCAAGAACTCCTCAACCTCCTTCAGAGTGTTAATTGCTGGTTCCTACAAGCATGAATTGAATAACTCAAACAATGACATTACCGCAGAAATTTATGATATCCATAGAAACAGCTGCAGAAGTCAACTGACGAATGCCGTGAAGTTATAGCACTGCCCCTGAAACGAGTGGCAGAGCCAGATATCGTTCTCAAAGTCATACATGTCCAGCATCAATCCCCTCACACCATTCTACAAGCAAACATCCAATATTGCAAGAACAGAAACAACAAGAAAGATCAAATATTGGACAAGGAAACAAAATGTCCACCAAACCACAGAGAAATCATGGCATGCTTACTCTCAATTGATTCGTGACGGTATCTTCTTGGTTGTAAAAGGTAACTCTTTGGACGCCGGTGTAGGATGGCTCGTCAACGATGGAGAAGGAATTGTGGGTCACCAGCCATGTGTACCTGTTGAAAGGCAGTCCCTTCACCTGAAACCAATTCAATCATTCAGACACCTCAACGCTTGAAGCAAAGATAAAGAAGAAGGAGAAGAGTTCAAGACGCCAGAAGCAATGGAAGGAAAAGAGAGAGAAGGATGAGTACGAAGGCAGTGGGCTGGTAGGCCAGGGCCCGAACGCAGGCGGGCTGCACGTTGCCGGATGCGGGGCAACTGCCGCAGTAGAGCCCCGCGGCGCAGTCATCAGCGGTAGAACAAGAATCAAGAAGCTACACCAGATCACAACCAAGCAATCCAGCTCAAAAACAAAGAAAACGAACTATACCACAGATCAGATAGGGAGAGAGAAGGAAAGAGGACGGATACCTGACAAGAGCGGGGCGGACAGGACGCGGCAGCGGCAGAAGAGAGAAGCAGCAGGTGGAGGAGAGGGATTGAAACAAGAAAAGGCAGAGCAGTAGCCTCCATCACTCTGCTCCTCCTCACCGCTGCTGCTACTTCTTGAAACAGTAGTGGAGATTGGAACCGGAGAGGAAAGTGAGGGGGAGAAGGACTACTTTGGTGAGAGGTAAATGGAAATTACCGGAGTGCCCTTCGGCCGTAGGGCACTCTGCTTTTGAGCTTTAGTTAATGGCGGTACAAAACAAGGAGTTGGTGACTGGTAAACGTGGTAAGCGTGTCTCTTTCCTTTCCCCCTTGCGCTTCTTCATGCGCATGGCTACCTTGGAAGTGGAAGACTGTTGCAGACTAATGTGTTGCGATCAACAACTGGTTGGAAGATCTGAAGATTTCATGTGCAGGACGGTCGGTCGACAGAAGTCTTCTCTCTGTCTCTCTCTCTCTCGTGCAGAAGTCGATTGCGCTGTAGATGGGTTAATCGAGTCCTTAATCTTCAACTTGATTTAACCGTACTAGCAATCTCACCAATCTAACTTAGACCAAATGACACGCATCTCGATCTGACTCGAGTATATATATATATATATATATATATATATATATATAATAGTCAAAATTTAATATCAATACAAGTCGATATCCGTCAAATTTCAAACATTCTCGCCTGATACAAATATCATATAGCCTATTATAAGATCAGATGACTTATGTACTGATCTTTTATTGGATCAATATGTATCGTTTATACTAAATGATATTGGTTAATAATACAAATCTTGCTCGAAATGATTGTTTTCTCCATCCTTTCTCGTATGTTAGTTTGGATGAACAAATTTTGGCTCATCTCCATCTCCATCGCCTAGTCCTTGCATGCCTAATTCTCTCTCTCTCTCTCTCTCTCTCTCTCTCTCTCTCTCTCTCTCTCCCTCTATCATCCTTAAAAATCTCTTTTACGACTTCTTACGTAGCCTACTGATTGGCCTTAGTGCTTCTAATTTAATGTTGGTCCAACTCCTAAAGTCTCATCTATTCTTAGTTCAAATTTATGTTCCATTTCAACAATATAATGATAATATATGCAATAATATAAAGATAATATATGTATGGATATATATATATGCATCTATTTTGGTAAACACTACAAATAAATCAAAATTTTGATCCAGGAGGATGAATAAACTCTGACTTGAAGGCATCAGTTAGAAGATCGAGCCAGACGCTGACGTGCATCTCAAGAAAGACATTGTTGCATCGATAAATATGTCTTCAAAAGGCAAAGATAACACTGGTTATTTTAGACTCGACAACACAGCCGATACAGGAATGTTTGTAGACTCAAAAAAGTTGCATGCACACTCTGTTAGCAAATTAATGTGCATTCTACCTCGGATTAACATGAATATGTGTGATCCCATTACCACAAATGCCTGCTCTAAATTTGGGAGGAAGATGCCCTGTTACTGGTATATTTGACTACTTTTGCTCCAGATTCAGAGGAATAATTTTGTTGCAAGTCAGACCAATATAGATGTTTTCAAATCCAATAAAAATGGCGTGGTGGGTGTGACTCGGCCCATACGATTGATTCATCACCTAATTAGTCAAAGACTTGCGATGCATAATGCCCAATTAAGGACAAGAGTGGCTTGCTTGGTGGATTAGAAAGTGTAGATCCACAAGGTTTAATTGATAAAAAGAATGCAATAATGCATTTTTCTTTTTTTATCCTTGCATTCCAGGTCTCTTTCGTGATCTGCATCTCCAAGTCCAATGGATATTCCACGATCATTCCATGTTCTCGCTCCCAACGGATCGGTTCAGGCACGTGTCTTCCGGCACCGGCACGTTGGTCTTCGCCACTTCTGACTCCAAGCACAAGCGAAGCCCTAATATATATATATATATATATATATATAGTCTCCCAGTATGTTAGCAACAACAGCACACACGCAACATCGGGAAAGAGAGATCAACAGAGAACGAGGAGACACGAGAATGAGGAGAAAGAGAGACTCGGAAGCCGAGCTTGCCGCCGGGTTCCGGTTCCACCCACCGACGAGTAGCTCGTCGTTCACTACCTGTGCCGGAAGATAGAAGATAGCCCTGACAGCGTCCCCGGTGCTACCCATTCATCATCGGCATTGTTTGGGATTAGGAAAGCTTGGCAAAGAAGTTTACTAATTTTGTACAAGTTTTCTCTTCGTATTATCATGCATTTCTTGATGCTAAATTCATACTAACTCTGAATTGATCTCGCCTCAGAACCCTTCCTCCTCCTTTTAACACCCCTCCTTACTAATTTTGTACAAAATTTCTCTTCGTATTATCATGCATTTCTTGATGCTAAAGTCATACTAACTCCGAATTTATCTCGCCTGTATAAACAGAACCCTTCCTCCTCCTCTTAACACCCCTTCTTCTCTTCCTTCCTGTGTTAAGTCTCTTTCTCGACGAAGTGTATCGGCAGCAGAGACCCTTCTTTTCTTCCAAAGAAGTGCAGCGGCGTCAGCAGAGACCCCTTCTTCTCTTCCGACGAAGTGCAGCGGCAGTAGGGACCCGTCTTATCTGCCCTTCCGACGAAGTGCAGCGGCAGCAGCGACCCTCCTTCTCTTCCGACGAAGTGCAGTGCCACCAAAGACCCCTTCTTCTCTTCTGACGAAGTGCAGCGGCAGCAGACACCCTTTCTTCTCTTTCGAAGAAGTGCATTGGCAGCAGACACCCTTCTCTTCCGACGAAGTGCATCTTAACAGACGGTAGATGGAGTCGGACGAACAACTCTGGGATTTACTCGTCCGAAGGGTGCGCGGCGAACCACTGGAGCTGAAGCACCTGGAGGTCCACCAGGATCCATGGGAACTTCTTGTGAGTAAGGAGTCTATCTTCTCCCCTGAACAGCTATTTTTCTTCTTCCGCGTTCGAAGAAGCCATCAGTTGTCACTAATAACGCCGAGCGGTTCCTGGTCTATAGAAAGCTTTGAAAGCATAAAACTAGATGATGGAAATCAAGGAGAGAAAAGGAGACTAAAATTTCATTTGCATCGAAGGGAGAAGCCTACTCGCGTGGATTATAGAATGGAAGAATACCGATTAACCAAGAATACGTACTCTAAACTTTCAGTTTTGAGCGAAGAGATAATGCTGTGTAAAGTCTATCAAGTCGATACGCCGCTCTACATGACCAGCAAGGGTACTCTTTGCCTCCGAAGATATAGGAAGTCGTTTTAGCTTGCTTCATATATTTGTGTAAATAAACTTGGGATTACCAGTGAAGGGTGACAAATCAATCACGAGTACGGATACTTAAAACTCGATTCAATATGAAGTGGTTTGTGATTCTGTTGTGCTTCTTTTCTGTCCTTTATCGCACTGTTCCCCTGGGATTTGCGTGGCTCGCCGGCATCTACCCTGGTCTGGTCGGATTGACCGAGCGCTGACCGTTCATCAAGAATGCCAACCCATTACGACACGCACTTTCTGATAAACGGGACTTCACAATGCATATGTGCAATAACTCTAAACCAATGAAGCTACAGCCCTCAGAATAATAACTTTCGCTTGCGAATAATCTCCTCAGGAACCATTAAGCAAACAGCCACACGCATAACACGTATCAAATAACCACTCATTTTTAAAAGGAAATCAATTGTCCGAATTAACAATCTGCTATGTGCCATAAGAAATATTCAGATGATAACCCCCGCAAGCTTTTTCATTTTTAACTTTTGATTTTAATTCATAATTATCGTTTGGGATAGATACACTGCTTCCCAACTTCAAGAACATCTATGTACACATAACTTGAGTGCAAGAAAAGCTAAAAGGCGCTACAACAAGATAGATTTGACAGAGTACCAATTATGCCAGGATGCCAATGGCATTAGTCGCTGAGAGGAAATAAACTTAAAAGAAGCATTAAAAAAAAAGATAGATAAGTTATAGAAGAAGTTGATTATTATTAACATGTTCCTCTCCTATTTATACAGGTTAGAAGGGAAAATTTTCCTCAATAGTTTAGAGGATTTTCCTCAACATAGTAGAGAGATTTCCTCAAACAGTTAGGGAAATCTCATCTACTATCATGTCCCCGCAAGATGGTGCTCCTATCAAGAAGGCCAATCTTGGACTGATATAACGTAAAAAGTTTACGAGCTAGAGGCTTTGTGAGTGAGTCGGCCAATTGATCAGCCGTATGAACATGAGAAATACGAAGTTGACGGCGGACAACTTGATCGCGTACAAAGTGGAAGTCGATAGCAATATGTTTCATGCGGGAGTGAAATACCGGATTAGCGCAGAGATAGGTAGCGCCAACATTATCACAATATATTGTAGGAGTGGAATTGATGTTGAGTTCCTAGAGTAGATTCGTGATCCAATTGAGTTCTGCAGTGGTAGCGGCAATGGCATGGTATTCAGCTTCAGTTGTAGACTGAGCAACTGTCTTTTGCTTCTTAGAACTCCAACTGATTGGATGAGCACCAAGGAAGATAATATATCCCGATGTGGATGTTTTATCATCAAGGTTGCTTGCCCAATCAGCATCGGCAAAGGCATGAAGATGAAGTGGAGAGTGTTTACGAAGAAAGAGTCCATGATTGAGGGTTCCTTTAAGATATCGCAGAAGTCTCTTGACCGCAGACCAGTGTAGAGTAGATGGTTGCTGCATAAACTGTGATAATTTGTTGACAGCAAATGAGATGTCTGGACGCGTGAGAGCTAAGTATTGTAAAGAGCCAACAACTTGGCGGTATTGAGTGGGTTCCGTAGCAGGACTTCCATCCGATAATTTGAGAGAACCACTAGTAGAGATGGGGGTTGTAACTGCATTTGCATCCTGCATGTTTGTCCTTAATAACAAATCTTGAATATACTTTCGTTGTAATAAAAAGAGACCAGAAGATGTGAATGTAGCTTCGACGCCCAAAAAGTAGTTCAAGGGTCCGAGATCTTTAAGCGAGAATCGAGTTGCCAACTGTTTGATGAACGCTTGGATTCTGATGGGATTGTTACTTGTGACAATAATGTCATCCACATATACCAAAATATATATTGTGTTTCCATGATGATGTCGCAGAAACAACGAAGTGTCAGATTTGGAGTTAAGAAAGCCGACGTAAGTAAAAACTGAGCTAAGTTCAGTGTACCAAGCTCTTGGAGCCTGACGAAGTCCATAAATGGCTTTCCGAAGTTTGCAAACATGCTGTGGATACTGAGGATAAGTAAAGCCTGGAGGTTGTTGCATAAAAACATCTTCGGTTAGAGATCCCTGTAGAAATACATTATTAACATCCAATTGTCGTAATTGCGAGCCTTTAGTGGTAGCCAGACTCAAGATAAGCCTGATTGTAGTGGGTTTAACAATAGGACTAAACGTCTCAGTGAAATCAACTCCAGGTCGTTGATGAAACCCTTTGGCGACGAGGCGTGCCTTATATCTGGCAACAGAGCCATCTGGGTTCTGCTTAATTCTAAAGACCCACTTATACCCGATGATATTTTGTGAAGGATGGAAGGATATGAGATCCCACATTGAGTTATGAAGAAGGGCATTATATTCCTCACTTATGGCAGTACGCTAATGCGGAGATTTTTGGGCTTGAGTGAAGGTGGTGGGTTCAACGTTAGGGGATGAGGACTCCATGATAGCTTGTAGGTTAAGTACTTGACGTGGTTTAAAAATACCACTCTTAGAGTGAATGGTCATAGGATGGTTGGAGACTACAGGATTGGGAAGTGATGTTGGGTGAGGATCAGTGGCATAAGCCGGGTCAAGTGGAGACACGTTAGGAGCACGTGGGCGAGAAGGAGGTAAAGAGGATGGTTGTATTTCGGAACATATTGCCCCATCAATTAGGGAAGAGTGGAGTAGAGTAGGAACAGAGGAAACGGGCAAGTGTTGAACTGGAGTGATATAGTGCGGATCAGGAGGGGAGGAAGTAGATGAAGTCATGGGAGGCTCGTACAATTGTTCCGAAGGTATACTCCAGTGAGATAGTGAAGTGGTCCGTATGGTAGGATATGGAAAGTTTTGGAAAGGAAAGTGAGACTCAACAAAAACAACGTGACGTGATATGAAGATTTTGTGAGTGTGGAGATTATAGCAACGGAAAGCATTATGTTCAAGTGAATAACCAATAAAGACGCAAGGAGTAGATCGAGATGTTAACTTATGAGAGGCATAGGGACGTAACCAAGGATAATATAAACAACCGAACACTCGGAGTTTACGAAGGTTAGGGGGTTTGTGAAATAGTGTGTCAAAGGGGGACTAGTATTGTAGGACTGGTGTAGGCATTCGATTAATAAGGTAGACAGCAGTTTGAAAGGCTGCTGTCCAAAAAGTTGAAGGCATGGAAGCCTGATGTAGAAGTATGAGTCCAGTTTCTACTATATGCCGATGTTTGCGTTCGGCAGAACCAACTAGTTGAGGAGTATGTGGGGGAGACTTGAGGTGCTGAATGCCACAAGCTGAGAGATGGGATGCTAGGGCTTGATATTCACCGCCACCATCAGAGTAGACCGTTTTAATGGTAGACTGAAAATAGTCTTCGACCAACTTCTGGAAAGCAGAAAAAATGCGAGAAACGTCATATTTATGGTGAAGAGGATATATCCATGTGTATTTAGAGAAGTGATCTACAAAAATAAAATAAAATCGGAACTTATCAAAAGATAAGATTGGAGCAGGACCCCAAACACCGGTATATATGATTTCAAAAGGTTTAGAGGAGGAAATGGAAGATGAGCCAAAAGGCTGTCGATGACTCTTATTACTAAGACATGCATCACAATGCATCATAGAATTAGGGGACTTAAAAAGAGGAAGAGAGTGACGTGAAAATAATTTTTGCTGAATAAAAGTCGAGGGATGACCAAGCCGATGATGCCACACATCAACTGGAGCCGCAACAGAAGAATGAACAGTGGGCTCGGTTATTCGAGAAGCTGACGGCCATTCGTAAATATTATCTTTATTCGAGCCTTGGACCAATGATGCCCCCGTGCTTAAGTCCTTAACAAGAAATGAATCAAGAAAAAATTTAATGGAAGTGTTATTATGTTTACAAAATTGAGAAACAGAAATGAGGTTACGTTTAATATAAGGGGCGCATAAAACATCATCGAGGGTAAATGTAGTAGAGTCAGAATTAAGCGTTGTGGAACCAGTATGAGTTATAGGAAGTCCTTTACCATCACCGCTGATGATGTCTTCATCGTCGCCATAAGGATTGTGAAGAGACAAATTCTGAAGATCAGCGGTGATATGATGAGAGGCATAGGGACGTAACCAAGGATAATATAAACAACCGAACACTCGGAGTTTACGAAGGTTAGGGGGTTTGTGAAATAGTGTGTCAAAGGGGGACTAGTATTGTAGGACTGGTGTAGGCATTCGATTAATAAGGTAGACAGCAGTTTGAAAGGCTGCTGTCCAAAAAGTTGAAGGCATGGAAGCCTGATGTAGAAGTATGAGTCCAGTTTCTACTATATGCCGATGTTTGCGTTCGGCAGAACCAACTAGTTGAGGAGTATGTGGGGGAGACTTGAGGTGCTGAATGCCACAAGCTGAGAGATGGGATGCTAGGGCTTGATATTCACCGCCACCATCAGAGTAGACCGTTTTAATGGTAGACTGAAAATAGTCTTCGACCAACTTCTGGAAAGCAGAAAAAATGCGAGAAACGTCATATTTATGGTGAAGAGGATATATCCATGTGTATTTAGAGAAGTGATCTACAAAAATAAAATAAAATCGGAACTTATCAAAAGATAAGATTGGAGCAGGACCCCAAACACCGGTATATATGATTTCAAAAGGTTTAGAGGAGGAAATGGAAGATGAGCCAAAGGCTGTCGATGACTCTTATTACTAAGACATGCATCACAATGCATCATAGAATTAGGGGACTTAAAAAGAGGAAGAGAGTGACGTGAAAATAATTTTTGCTGAATAAAAGTCGAGGGATGACCAAGCCGATGATGCCACACATCAACTGGAGCCGCAACAGAAGAATGAACAGTGGGCTCGGTTATTCGAGAAGCTGACGGCCATTCGTAAATATTATCTTTATTCGAGCCTTGGACCAATGATGCCCCCGTGCTTAAGTCCTTAACAAGAAATGAATCAAGAAAAAATTTAATGGAAGTGTTATTATGTTTACAAAATTGAGAAACAGAAATGAGGTTACGTTTAATATAAGGGGCGCATAAAACATCATCGAGGGTAAATGTAGTAGAGTCAGAATTAAGCGTTGTGGAACCAGTATGAGTTATAGGAAGTCCTTTACCATCACCGCTGATGATGTCTTCATCGTCGCCATAAGGATTGTGAAGAGACAAATTCTGAAGATCAGCGGTGATATGATGAGAGGCACTAGAGTCGACAATCCAATTGGACTGGCTAGGTGTTAGAGTAGTGAGGAGATTTGCCTGAGGCCAGTGTGACGGAACAGAGAGGCGGGGACGAGACCGGCAAACTTTAGCGGAGTGGCCGAGTTTGTCACACAATTGGCAAACGACCCGTCTTTGATGGCTCGATAGGACAGGATGCCAAGACGAATAATGGTTGGAGTTGCCACGTTACGAGAAATGATGACTAGGAGGATAGGAGGGGTGTTACATGAAACTTATAGAATTAAGAGGCGCATTAGCCAAACCTTGGGTGATGTTCGACGAGTACCGAGTGCTCTTCCGTTTAGACTTATGACTGACTTGAGCTGTGATAGTCGATCCAGACAGTTTGTCTGCACACTTCAAGTACATCTTATAGTCAGTCAGCTTGTCATAGAGATCTTCACAGGAGACTGGCGAGTCGCATGCCCGAATTGCAGCAGTTAATTCCTTGTAGTCGATGTTGAGACCATTGAGAGTATGAATGACAACAACTTCATCACATAGGGAATGACCTATCAAAGCCAAGTCATCGATGATAACCTTGATATGTTATAGATAATCAGAGATAGTACTTCCCTCTTGTTTCGTCACCATAAGCTTGGATAGAAGACTGAGTTTGCGAGTACGCGAGTGATTTGCCAAGGTGGTTTGCAGTTTAGACCATGCATCGACAGCTGTCACACATGAAGATATCAAAGGAGCGACGGATCCAGCAACTGAAGCTTGAATAGCTTGGAGAATGAGACGATCTTGACGCAGCCATAGTTTGTGAGCTGGATTGGGTACTGGACTGGGATCTCCGGGGATGTTGAGCATGGCCAAAGGATAACTGAAAGAGCCATCAATGTAACCTAACAAGTCATATCCAAATAAAAGATTAGAAAATTGAGCTCGCTAGGACGCATAGTTACCACCCTTTGATAACTTAAAGGGGATCAGTGTGGCAGCATTGATGGAGATAAGCCCTGTAGAAGAACAAGAAGTGGAAGTCCCTACAGGAACTGAAACATCAAAAGAAGTGAACGAAGACATTTTTTTTTTTTGGTTTTTTTTTTTTGTTTTTGTTTTTGTAGAAGCAATGCAGCGAACCTTGTGTGATGCTCAGGTCACACAAGGTTGGAGAATGAGACGATCTTGACGCAGCCATAGTTTGTGAGCTGGATTGGGTACTGGACTGGGATCTCCGGGGATGTTGAGCATGGCCAAGGATAACTGAAAGAGCCATCAATGTAACCTAACAAGTCATATCCAAATAAAAGATTAGAAAATTGAGCTCGCTAGGACGCATAGTTACCACCCTTTGATAACTTAAAGGGGATCAGTGTGGCAGCATTGATGGAGATAAGCCCTGTAGAAGAACAAGAAGTGGAAGTCCCTACAGGAACTGAAACATCAAAAGAAGTGAACGAAGACATTTTTTTTTTTTGGTTTTTTTTTTTGTTTTTGTTTTTGTAGAAGCAATGCAGCGAACCTTGTGTGATGCTCAGGTCACACAAGGTTGGAGAATGAGACGATCTTGACGCAGCCATAGTTTGTGAGCTGGATTGGGTACTGGACTGGGATCTCCGGGGATGTTGAGCATGGCCAAGGATAACTGAAAGAGCCATCAATGTAACCTAACAAGTCATATCCAAATAAAAGATTAGAAAATTGAGCTCGCTAGGACGCATAGTTACCACCCTTTGATAACTTAAAGGGGATCAGTGTGGCAGCATTGATGGAGATAAGCCCTGTAGAAGAACAAGAAGTGGAAGTCCCTACAGGAACTGAAACATCAAAAGAAGTGAACGAAGACATTTTTTTTTTTTGTTTTTGTAGAAGCAATGCAGCGAACCTTGTGTGATGCTCAGGTCACACAAGGTTGGAGAATGAGACGATCTTACAAGGTGGAGAATGAGGGAGGGAAGAGACCGCTGCTATAGTTTGCTGCTTGCTGCAGCAGATTGGGCAATCTACAACAGTGCCCAAAACTGTCGGGAAGAGGCCGCTGCTATAGTTTGCTGCTTGCTGCAGCAGATTGGACAATCTACAATAGTGCCCAAAGCTGCTGGCAGCTGCTGTGGGCCAGGAAATGACCGCAACGTCCCGGAGATTATAGAGGCTGCAGTTCGCCAAGAAATGGCTGTGAAATCTGTAGCGGTACTCAAGGAAACTGCAGTGAGAGAAATATATGAGAAATCTACCACAATTAGGTGTATAGAGGAAAGCGACAATGATGAAGAGAAGGGGGTTGAGGCTGCAGCAATGATGCAGAGAAGAGGAATCAGTGGCAGTTGTCGCTGGCCGGGAAGTAGTGCGACGGTGGTGGCAGCCAGCGCTCACAGCGGTAGTGTCACGATTGGGAGCAAGGGCAACCGGTGAGTTGCCCTATTTCTGTCACTGCGGATGCAGAGCAAGGGGGACCGGCGGCTGGGAGGCGAGCGGCGGTCGTCGCACGATGGCTGGCAGCGGTGGTGGCTCGGCAACGAAGGAGGGGGGTGGCGTTGAAGTGGCCGGGAAGCAGCGGCGGTGGTGGAGGCAACCGGCGCCTGCGGCAGCAGAGGGACCAGCGGCTGCTCTGTTTCTATCGCACCACAGAAACAGTGACGGCGATGGATCGCGCGGCCAAAGCTGCAACTAAGGGAAAGCAGTGATGGCGGTGTGGCTAGGGCAGCGTCGTCGACGATAGAAGCGGCGATGGGTGGTCCGCTGGCTGGGAAACGGCGGCCGCGACCCTTCTCGCTCAAGCGAGATGCAAGCAGCGAAAGCTGTTGCGGTAGAGGAAGGAAGACACCACCGTTCGCTATTCGCCGCTATTGAGGAGGAAGACACCACTATTGAGGAGGCAGTGAGAGAATGTTTCCCTCCTTGCATGGCGACGACAGAGAGTGTCTGCTGTAGGCAGCAAATAGGAGAGGGAGTAAGGCCGGCGAAGAAGAGCAAGGTCGGCGATGAAGAGAAGGAGTGGATGAGCAAAGCCAAAACAGTGATCGTTATAGCTGGCTCTGAATCCGTGTCTTGGTACTTCTTTAATGACTCCGCTTGAGACAGCGTGTTGCTGAGACCGCTTGGCCAACACACGACGATACTACTGTCGCCGAGGAGGAAATCAAAAGCAACGACTCTGATACCATGTTAGAAAACAAATAGATAAACAAGTTATAGAAGGTTAGAAGGGAGAATTTTCCTCAACAGTTTAAAGGATTTCCTCAAGAGATTTCCTCAGGGAAATTTCATCTACTATCAAGCACCTCTTTCCATTTCAACCAACAAATAGTTGTGAATTTGCATACATGAAGTATGCATTTGAAAGCCTCTTGGTCTCTTCCTCATCCACCGCATTCCGCTAGGAAGGTAGAATGCATTCGACGACGAGCACATGGAGGAGTTTGGCCCGCTCCTTGGGAGTCAAATAAACGCTCTGAAGCATCACTTCCGGCGTCCTCCTTCATCAACCAGTTGCTTTTGATGTATCCCGAAGGTGATTGGACTTCATAACTGATTGATTGCCTTGTGCCTTTGACACGGCCATTGTGGTCGACCACGTCCTTCGTGGCTTGTGTAGCTTTCCACCGGCCGGTCCCTGCGGTCCGAGATGCTACTCTCTATCCCTGTCACCCAACGGAGATGGGTAACACAGAAGCTCGCTTGCCGTTGCCCAACGGAGGGCTGTGATGGGTGAAGAAGAACTACTCCTTACTCATGGGGAACGCAACTGCACGTGATAAGAAATCAACAGGTTAATCAAAAACACTCTCGGTTTCTTGAAGATGAGGGAAAAAAGATGGGTGATCAACAAAGAAAGATGTTTGAAGCATATCGGTTTCTTGAATTCTAACCCACTGGTGAACACATTAACCGCATCTACCCCAACCCCGAGAAAGAAGAGGAAAGAAAAAATCTAGAGGTAGACCGATCCATCAACAGATCCGTCGCACGGTACAAGGAAACATGGGTGAAACCTCTTGGTTTCTCGAACCCTAACCCACGGATGAACACATCTATCTCAACCGAGAGAAAGAAAAAGGAAGCCAGATAATAAGAAGAGCTAGCGACCAATGCCAGGAGGAAGATGAGAATTGCTCATATCGAAACTAATTACCGGTGGTGTTCGTGTGGTTGTCTCCGTAGACGTTGGCTTCAGGAATGGCGTCTTCGTTGATGGGTGCTTCCTCTCGAGGAAGAAACAACTAACTGCTTGGGCCACGGATAGAACTCGAATCCCGCCGACTGCATACTCGACGCCATCTCAGAGAGAGACATGAAAAGAAGAATGGCGGGCACGGAGAGAGACCAAGAAAGTGATGGAAGTGGGTTTCGGAGGTGTGGGTGTTATTATAAGATTTGATGTTTGAATACCGCCGCAAGATGATCCGTCGTTATCAAGTTGAAGCAGCTACAGATGCGGATTATTATTGTTGTGACTACATCACCGATCAGTTATTTAAAGGGTGACGTGGTCTGATATCGATGTGTAGGACTCCACGTACAAGGCCCCTCACTCACCAGCCCCGTGAACGCTTATAGTTTTCGCGGGGTGATTCAGCCCAACCAAAGAACACAATTCCAGATGCAGTAAGAAAAGAACCGTATGATCCCAATCAAACGGTCACACGAGCAGATGCTCTTCCCTCCCCAGCCGCTTCATGAGGCGAACGCAAACCTTATATCGTCGATCGTTTTCCATGTTCCAGTTCACCTCGGAGCTGCGACGAATCCCCCTTTGTGCCACCAAAACGTCGCCCTCAAACCCTCTGCCCGCCAACTCCACCATCGCCTTCTCCTGTCCCGACCGCTCCCATCCTAGAAACCGCCAGTGTGCCTGGGCCTGGCGGTGCGGCCGTCGGATCGCGAGCCCATCCCCGGCCCTTGAGCAGGTCTTCTTTGGTCTCTTCTTGGGTGGGTTTTCCTCTGAATTAGCATTTCGTATATTGTAATATTTTTGATGTTTTCTTGATATTTCTAGGATGTTGAATCCGGAATCAACGAAATAATTTGTCGCTCTTGAGTTCTTGGATATTACGGGAACATATGTAGCTCTATGGTTTGAATGGCTTTGTGTTTTTGAGGGCTTTCCTCCAATGGGTTTGTTAGTGATATATCTTTTTCTGTGAAGTGAAGTTTTTTTAGGATGCCGTTGCCTTTATCTGAATTATGTGAGGGGAGCCGTAATATACCGCAAGATTGTGATGATTATGTTCATACGTGCAAATGCAATCTTATTCTAGTTTTTTATGTTTTAAGAACTATTCTTACCCTAACTTTGACAATTGATCTGGAGTTCTAATAGTTCTGTCAGTGTCCGCTGTTCAAAAGGTTAGTCAATTCTGCAAAACCTAAGCTGCAGTATTTGCTACGCTTCAATCGTTTTTGGGTTTATTTGGTTCAGTTGTGATTTCTTGAACCGAATCAAAGCAAACTATGTTGGAAATTAAACAGACTAACATGAAATTGCCATTTGTTCTCTTTAATATAATTCCACCGTGTAAATAAAACAAATTACGAATTTATTTGAGCAGAAAACTTTATGTTCTTAAAGAATTATGTGGAGCTTTGATTGAGGATTAAATGAGCGAAAACTGAACATATGACAATGTGACTACACATGCATTATAGTAAGATGAGCTGAATCAGTTGTGAGTTAGTGGCATGAGGAACGAGGACAGCTAGAGGAGAATTGAAGGAAAAACTGTTAAGGATCATAAAAATGATTTAATTATTTTTTTTATTGGTGATGTAAACTAAAAATATATATATTTTTTTGGAAAAACTCGTATTTAAGACCACTTTCTGATGGAGACTCATTTAATTTTATAAATGATTTTAGAAAAAAATATTCTAGGTAAAGAAATTAACAAAAAGTCATCAATTAGTTAGCATAAAAATTGTAAGAGTTATGTTAAAAATTAAAAAAAAAATTTGATCACTCCTTTTGTATTAAGTATATCCTAGAAATCACAATTTGAATTTCTAAAAAACATACTAATTCCATATTACTCTTGGTAATCATTATCTTCATTAATTATATTAAGGCTCCTAAACCCTACAAATAATAGAGCTTGCAATAGATCAAACATTTCAGATTTAAATGAAAAGAATTACAACTTCTCTAGTCTCTTACTCTCATCTCTTATCTCATACTTCTCTTTTTTTCTTTTTCTCTACTTCCTTATTCTACATCAGTTTTGTTTTAGATACCATCAAGAAATTTACTCTGTACCTCATTGGATTCCAATTAGCAACAAAAGCTTAGATCAACACTTAGTTGTCCTTACACCTCCAACGTCAACCCCTTCTTTGTGCAATTAGACTTTGGGGGGCTACATTGTTCCTGTAGAATTGGTGGGCTACATAATTCTTAATGCCAGGTAAATTTTTGAAAACTTCACTATTTTTTTTTCAGAAAGAAAAATTATACATTTCATTATATCATGGTTGGCATTGTTTCCCCCCTCGTTTTTTTTTTTTTTTTTTTTTTTCAATTTATCACCCTCTCCCCTTTAGCTATAACTATAGTACCACTAAAATTTAAATCACTCAAAGTTGTCAAAAAAAAAAAAAAAAAAGAAGAGTTAAGGTTGATTTTAGCCCATATACTTTTGGTTATGGACCACTTAAGCTCTTAGTGTTTATTCATATCTAAAATAACCCTTATATTTTTAAAACATTACATATAAGCTTCTCTTGTCAAGTTTGAGTTAACATATGTTAAAGTATGTTACATGATATATTGACTCATAATAAATTTATATATATATATATAGCTCTTGTGATTTTGGTCATGAACCACTTAAGCCCTTATGGCTTTGTTTGTTTTTAAAATAACCCTTATATTTTTAAAAACGTATCATATAAGCCCCTCCCATTAAGTTTGAGTTAATAGACGTTAGGGCCTGCTTACATGGTATGCTGACTCATACATAATAAATTATTAATATAATAACATATATAGTTTAAGTTTTAAAAAAAGGTCTATTATATTGAGGAAGAGTAAGCGACGAAGGTCCTAACGATGGACGAAGGCGGAGAGGCAAAGGTAGGAGAGGCCGGAGGTGGAGGTAAGGGAGAGCTGGACCATCACATCATAGGCGCGATGGGTGAGGCACAAGAGAGGACGAAGTAGGAGGCGGTGGGGATGAAGATGCCTAGGAGGAGGAAAAGGAACCAGGAGACTATTGCATGTCTAGCGTCGGTCAACGCATATCTACCTGAGATAATACCAGAAGCTTCTGAGCTTGCCGTTAGCGGGGGGAGAGGCTGCATGCATATGACGCGTAGTAGTGGCTCAGTGTTGCTACTAGTGGTCACTTCCAGGATGACGCCTTCTCCCGCCATTGATGATGGTATCAATTTTTTTAATTTAAATTGCATGTGTTATTATATTAATGGTTTATTATGAGTTAGCATGTCATGTAAGGAGACTCTAATATTTGTTAACTCAGACTTGATAAGAGGGGTTTATATGCTATGTTTTTAAAAATGTAAGAGTTATTTTAAACACGAGCAAAACCATAAGGGCTTAAGTAGTTCATGACCAAACCACAAGGGCTAAAATAGATCTTTTTTAAAACTTAAATTACACATGTCATTATATTAATAGTTTACTATGAGTCAATATGCCACGTTAGCAAACTCTAACATTGTTAACTCAAACTTAACAGGAGGGACTTATATGCTACATTTTTTTAAATGTAAAGGTTATTTTAGATACAAGTAAACCATAAGGGCTTAAGTGATCCATGTTTAAAACAACATAGGCTAAAATGAATCTTAACCCGAAAAAAATAAAATAAAATGTGAGAGTAAAAAGTGAGAACCATTTGAAACATTACATTTCTACCTTGTGCATTGCAACAATTAACAACCTCATTACCAAAAGGTAGTTTGTCGATAGCATTAGAATTATGACTCAGTGAGGTAAAAACTAAATCAATCTTGATGAATCTCTAAACCAATAGAGTGAGATAGACATATTATAATGTTGAACCAAATCAAGCTAGTAGATCATGTTACAATGCTAAACTAGTTATGTGGCCAAATGACCTAGGTCATAAGAGCTCTCCAACATCTTGAAAAATGACCCATGAATAAGGAGGTTGATGAGTCGATTAGGCAACATATCCATTTTCCACAATCCATAGCTTCAAATCAAGGAATTTTACCTACTCCCAAGCCTAGTTCGAACAAATCCTATATTCACTTATAGGGCATCTATTCACAATCATGCTCCAATAATTCCTAATGACCAAGCCTTTGACCTTAACGATGAATTTCTTAAATCTATTAGAAATCCACAAACCTCAGTAATGGGCCAACAAGTTCGGTTTGCTAACAATACGGGGAAATAGTTAGAGGAGTCAAAGTGGATGTGCCGAACTTTGATAGTAGGTTTGATCCAAATATATTTGTTGACTGATTAGATAGCATGGAAGACTACTTTGAGTGATATAAAATGATTGATATTGAATGTATATGATTTGCAAAAATGAAACTGGTAGGGTTCTCTAGGAAATATTGGTAACATGTCTAATGTAGTCTTGAACACCATCGAGAGCCTCCCATCACTCAATGGGAAGTCATGAAACAAAAACTTAAGAAAATTTTTTTATCAACCTACTTTCGAAGCCAATTGGTTGAATATTTATTAAACCTTAAACAGTTGAATTTTAATATGATAGAGTATTTGACCGAATTTGAGAAACTCTTAGATGTGAATAGAAGAGGACTAAATCATCACTTTCCAAAGATTTGTTAATGAGTTGAGGTTTAACATCCAATAGGAAGTATTACTTAGTTTCTTGACACTATGGAGGAATCATCTTAATGAGCCCTTGAGATTAAGAAGTATATCATACTTTATCTAATTCGTCAAACATCTTCTCAATTTCTCGACAATAGATTTACTACCTAACCAACCCCAAGTAGTGACTCTATCAAGTCAATAATCTCCACTACTAGCAATAATCCTGACCCAACCATGAATCGTCCAACTCATTCAATTATTGATTCTCAAAATAATTCATCTTTAATCCAGTATCATTATTAGCATAATAGAGGTCACATTGCCTTATGTTGTCCTCAATATTCCCTTACATTAAAATAAGAACCAGAGGATCAAATTGAGGAAGTAGACCAAGTAGTTGAACCTGAACCTACTCAGGTGACAAAAATGAACTAGAAATTGAAGATGCCCATGTTAATATAGTTCGTATTATTCTCTCTATCACTAGTGATTCCAATGAATAGAAGAGGATAAGTATCTTCCATACATTTATCCGAAGTGGAGAAAGAACTTGCAAATTGGTTATTAATGAGGCTATAAACGTAGTCTTAAAATCCATTATTAAGAGACTAAACCTTAAGGTAGAGTCACATTCGACGCCATTCAAAGTAGCCTGGGTTAACAAAATCACTCTGCCTGTGATCGAGAGATGCCTAGTACCATTCAAAATGAACGAGTACTAAGATGAGATTTATTGTGACATCCTATCAATAGACGTTGTCTACATTTTTTGAGGTCGGCCTTGGTTGTATAACCCTGATATTACCAATCATAGAAGAGAAAACACCTATGCCTTTTCATATAAAGGCAAAAACATTATCCTACCTACAAATAGTAAAATCATTAGAAAAGGACAAATCAAGAACTCCCAAGTCTTCTCCACAAACTATAACCATTAAGGGACTCCACTTACTGGATCCTAAATCTTTTGAAATAGAGAGCTTAGACAACAAATTTTGTGTGACCATGATTGTTAGAGAAATTTCTAGCCCTTACACTATTCCTGACCTTACTCTTGAGGTTAAGTTCTTATTAGATAAATTTTTTGATATCATTCCCTAGAAATTTCCTAGTGAGCTGCCACCCTTACGAGAAATCTAACATACCATTAACCTTCTCCCATGATTGTAGCTCCCTAATCTTCCATATTATAGAATGAATCCTAAGGAGAGAGTCGAGTTAAACAAATATGTTGAAGAACTTTTAGCTAAAGGCTTTGTACGACAGTCTCAGTCATTGCGTTGTCCTTGCCTTGTTAGCCCATAAGAAAAATAGATTGTGGATGTGTGTGGATAGCTAAGCGATTAACAAAATAACAATCAAATATCACCTCCTGATTCCTTGACTTGAGGATATGCTGGACCTTCTCGCTAGATTTAGTTGGTTTTCGAAAATTGACTTGTGAAGCGGATACTACCAAATTCGTATTAGACTTGGTGATGAATGGAAAACAACATTCAAAACTCAAGATAGCCTATATGAATGGCTAGTCATGCCCTTTGGTTTATCCAATACCTTAGGCATTTTCATGCGCTTCATGAACTACAATCTTGAATTGGTAAATTTGTTGTAGTCTACTTTGATGACATCTTGGTTGTTAGTTAGACTACAGAGAATCATTTAGAACATCTTCAATCAGTTTTTACTACCCTTTAAGTTGCTAAGCTCTATGTCAATATGAAAAAGTGTTCATTCATACAAATTCATATCTTATTCTTAGGCTTCATCATTTTTGCCCAAGGTGTTGCTATTCATACAAGCTCTATGCTATTGATTTAGAAAAGATCTATGTCATTTTAGAATGACCTGAGTCTAAAACCCTTTTTGAGGTTTACAATTTCCATTGATTAGTCTCTTTCTATAGGAGATTCATTAGAGGGTTTAGTTATATCATGGCACCTATCACTGATTTCCAAAAGAAAGATGAGTCTTCTTGGACTCTAACTACTACCAAAGCCTTTGCCAACATCAAAATGAAACCACCGCTCCTGTTCTTAGGCACCCTAACTTTAGTAAACCCTTTGAGGTTACTTGTGATACTTTTGGTATAAATATAGGAGGAATTCTTAGTCAAGAGGGTCAAGCTATCACCTTTTTCGGTAAGAAACTCAATGATACAAAACAATATTATTCTATCTATGACAAATAATTATATGCAATTGTGCAATGTCTTAGGCATTAACAATATTATCATTTGCCACAAGAGTTTGTCATGTTGTCTGACCACTAGATCCTAAGGTACTTAAATGCCCGAAAGAAGTTAAACGCTTGACATGCTAAGTGGGTTGAGTTTCTTAACAAATATTATTTTGTAATTAAGCATTGTTTTGACACTCAAAAAAAAGTTGTTGATGCCCTTAATAGAATCTCTACAATTTTATTTACCATGAGTGCCAAGATTATAGGATTTGAGCGATTCAAAGAGGAGTATACCCAACGTCAAGATTTTAGTCACATATATTGATAAGTCTAAGTTGGAAACCGTTATGAATATACATACTTTATTCTTAGGGATGGTTACCCTTTTCGATCTATTAGATTTTGTGTTCATCGATCCTCCATTCAAGACTTCCTTATTTGAAAAATACACACGAGTGAATTAGTAGGTCACCTAAGTCAAGACAAGACCATTACATTCGTTAAGGATATATTTTACTAGCCTTCTTTAAAGTGAGATATTGCTCCAATAGTGTCATAGTGTTGTACCTATTAAATTGCCAAAGCTCGCAAATACAATATTGGCTTATACACCCTATTATCCATTCTGTATTCACCATGGCAAGATGTGAGTTTAGACTTTGTCCTTCGACTTCCCAAAATAGCTAGTGGCCATGACTCTATTTTGGTTGTTGTTGATTAATTTTAAAAAATGACCCACTTTATCTCATGTAGCAAGACCAACGATGCCTCACATATTGTTCAATTGTTCTTTCGAGAAGTAGTTAAATTACATAGCTTGCCCTTAACCTTGGTGTTTGATAGAGATTTGAAATTTGTTAACTATTTTTAGAAAACTTTATGGAAACTGTTTGGCACAATATTGAAGTTCTCTTTAGCCTTTTATCCCTTGATTGATGGTCAAACTAAGGTTGTTAACCATTTCCTTGGGAAATCTACTTAAGATGTCTTAGTTCGCATTCGCCCTGAGAGATTTCCTAAAAACTAATTCAAAAAGTTATATGCATGAGCCATTAGTCCTTTCCTCATTATCCAAAAACTGAGATCAATGCATATATGCTCAATTTGCCTTCTGACTTATGTATTAGTCCAGTTTTCAATGTGGAGGATTTTACTTTATATCATAGTACTTTTATGCATCCTTCTCTGTAACAATCCTCCCAAAGCATTGATTCTCTCACATTATAGTGTCACACACTTAGCTGGTTTTGCTTAAGTTACGCGACACCCTTGCGTGTCCGTTCATAAAGGTTAGCCTCCCCGAAACCTCCTATGGTCCCTTAGGACCTATAAAAGAGAAATGGGTTAGAGAAAGTGTCTCACTCGGGATCCACAAGCAATCATTTCAGCAAACACTTCATAGCCAATGCAAATTACAAACAGACTTCATAAGCTCTGAACGGTCGTACAACAAAGGGTCCAAAATGATCCACTATAGACCAAGATCTCTCACAAGTGTCTATATGACACAACCTTTATTTACAAGTCGAAAATAACCACCAAACCCAACTAAAATAGGGCTATTAAGCCTTCAATCGTCTCTTTACATACTGTGCAAAGCATGAACAAACCAAAAGACACGGATATACATAAGCATTACATCAAACACTCCATTTACAATTTTATTTGTGACATTCTCCCCCACTTATTCCTTCGATGCCTTGTCGAAGCCTTTGCCGACGCTGCAACTCCTCGCTTTTGCTGAGTCTTCAATCTTTTAGCTGCAATGCGCCTCTTGGCTCCTAGTTGCTCTCCACTGCTATTATTGAGTAGTCAAACTTTTAATCCACTATGTTGCTTCAACTCGCCAATGACTCTGACTCTAGTGTGGGGTTGGCTGAGTTGTGTTGATCACTGTTGGTTCCTACGGATCCTTTAGATGAAGGAAAAGACCATCCTTAGTATGCGTCAGTCTTTTAAATGCCTCATGCCACTTGAATTGGGTAGATGCCTGTTAGAGCTTTAACGAGCATCATCTTACAAACTTTTGAATTTTTGGGTTGTTCCTCTATAAAATTTGCCCATTGACTCTTCTTTCACTTAGTTGTCACTTCCAAGTAGGTTCGCATCACTTTTGCTTTCGATTGGTATTTTATTGGGAAATAAAGTGGATAATCTATTTTCAGTAGCATCGATCATCATTGGTGAGGATTTGATAACTATTGTCTTCTATTAGATTTCTTCGAATGGTCTTTGAACCAGTGTAGAGCTCCTTTGCTGGATATATAAGAGAATTGGGGTATTCGGTTTCACCTATTCTCTTAAGAGTTGAGAAGGCAATGGTTACTCGACTTCGCTTGCCTCCTCGAGAATTGTACTCCATGTATTGAGCTGGTTACTAGCCTTCGCTTACTCATTGCTCATACTTCTGAAGCACTCAAAGCGTTTGTACTTTAGGATCCCAATTTTTAGGAAGGGATCTTAGTATTTTGTTAATAAGTTCAAGGTTATAAAAACTTTTACCAAGTGCTTTTAAACTATTGACGACATCCATAAAACGGGTGTACATGTCAATAATAGTTTCGCTTGGTTTCATATGAAATAATTCGAAATCATGCATCAAAAGATTAATTTTAGAGTTTTTAACTCTACTAGTGCCTTTGTGTATGATTTCAAGTGTGTGCCAAATATCATGCATAGTTTCGCAAATAGAAACATGATTAAATTTATTTTTATCTAAGGTGCAAAACAAAGCATTCAGAGCTTTGTCACTCAAGGAGAAAGTCTTCTTCTCCAAATCATTCCAATCGTTCATTGGAAGAGGAAACTTTTGAAATCCGTTTTCAATAACATTCTATAAATCAAGATTCAACGAAAGCAAGAAAACTCTCATACGAGTTTTCTAATAAGTGTAGTCCGTCCCATTGAATATAGGAGGATGAATGATAGAATGACTCTCTTGAAAGTCGAAAAGAGCCATTTTTCTTAGTTGTTAAACGAAACGATAAAAAATGTGACTCTGATACTAATTGTTAGGATCAAGTCGACACTAAGAGGGAGGTGAATTAGTGCAACTGATAAAAATGTCGGTTTTGAAAATCTTTTCATTCGATGAAAACCGATAACGGAAATGCTTAACTTGAAAGCATGCATAAGCATAGTGAAAGTAAGAATTCCGTTTGTAATAAAGGTAAATTGCAAGAAATAAATGCAAACTAGATTTTTATAGTGGTTTGGTCGTTGTGACCTATATCTACTCCGCTGATTCCTCTTCCATCGAGGCCACCGACATCCACTAACGATCTTCCTTCAATGGGCGAAGATCAACTATCATTTTACACTCTTTCTCATTTTCACAGGTTTAGGAGACAACTCTTACAAGCCTATCTTTCTTAGACCTCACTTCTCCCTTTAGACAAACTTCTAAATACTAGGAAGAAGTGATCCTAAATCCTACGAGAGTTTCCCAATTTTTTCTCAAGTATTTTCTCCCCTTTTTCAACTCAATTTTGTGCTTAATTCTTGCTACTATATACAAGAATAGCTATGGTATTTATAAACCCCAAATGACTTCAAAACTAGAGGTAAAAAGGTCTCATCCCGGGTTTCCCGGGTCTTGGCAGTACCACCGCCTGTGCTGGGTGGTACCATCACTTGGAGCACTGACACTGGGTGGTACTATTAAGATTAGGGTCGGTACTAAGAGGGGGGGTGAATTAATGCAGCGGATAAAATCACGTCGTTTTCAGGAAAACCTTCATATGTTGAAAACCGATTCCGGAAATATGCTTAGATTAAAAGCGTACGAAAAAGTATTGAAGGTAGTAAGCTATTGAAGGGGTTTGCAGTAAGGTAATAGCAATAAGTAAATGCAAACCCGAGTTTTAGAGTGGTTCGGTCAAACATGACCTACATCCACTTTCGGCTTCCTCCTCCGACAAGGTCACCGACGTCCACTAGAGGCCTTCCTTCAATAGGCGAAGGCCAACCACCCTTTTACAGTTTCACTCCTTTTGACGGGCTTAGGAGACAACTCTTACAGATTTCTCACTCCTCTCTTGAATGATCAAAACTTGAAAGAAAAGAGGGAGAAGAACTTTTGGCCTTTTACAACACTTTTAAGCTCTCAAAATCTTAGAATAAATGCTAAGTTTCGGTGCACTTTCATGCATGAAAGGGCGGGGTTTATATAGGCCCCAAATTGGTTTGAATTTAGAGATCAAAAGTGTCATCTCCCGGAATTCCGGGGTCCTGGCGGTACTACCGCCATAACTGGGCAGTACTACCGCTTGACAGAGCTCGGAGGCCGAGCTCGGGCGGTACCACCGCCTGACAAGGGCGGTACCACCGCCCAGCCTCACTCGGAGACTGAGCCCAAGCGGTGCCATCGCCTGACATGGGCGGTTCCACCGCCCAACTATCCTGGGAGACAGCTCCTGGGCGGTGCCACCACCGGCCAGGAAATCTGGGTCCGAATGGGCTGATCCATTCGGCCCAATTTGGGTCTATCAAGGGCCCAATTGCCCCAAGATTAAGTTAATGGGATCACCTCCCATTTCTAACTTAATCATCATACTAACTACGATATTTTAAGACATTTATACTACAGCTTGCTCCGATGCGTCAATCGCTTCTTTCGGCGAGCTTCCGGCGAACATCCGACGAACCCTCGGCGATGCTCCGACGAACTTCCGACAAACTCCTGGACTTGCGACGATCCACTTGGCGAGTTCCGACAAGCTTCTTTGGCAAGCTCCTGAACTTCTCGGATTTATTCCCGTAGAACCTCCGACGACCGTCCGGACTTCCATCGAACTCGCGAACCCCCAATGTAATCATAGTCTTGACTCCGGCGTAACTCCTACTGCATATCTTACTTCCACCGTAGTTAATCCTGCACATGTAAAACAAACTTCAATCTAGACAATTAATACTAAGCATTAATCAAGTTGTCCGGCATGTCATTGGTCCCTCGACACTTCGTCCGATTCTTCGGTGCATCGTCCTCTCCTACGGTCTATTGCCCAATCGGTCAGTTGACTCCGCAACTCTGATATCCTTAGCGCAATGTTTGCTCTTCTTGGCCCGATGCCCGAATCCATGGCCCGAAGCCTTCTGTCGATTCGTCAACCGATCCACCGGCCCGATGTCTAATCTTCTAACATGTTCCTTCGGCCCAACATGATTTTCTTGCTTTAATTATCTCATCCTGATCGAAGCATCATGCGTCACTCAAAATGTAGATTAAATCATAAACACATATCAAGTGATTTCATCATCAAAATACGAGATTCAATAATCTCCCCCTTTTTGTTGATGACAACCACTTGATGACAGAATTAACCTTAACTCCCGGAGTTTAAACAAACTCCCCATATTAATATGGCTTATTGATAGAAACTCTTGGATTCAAAAATCCAAGCAATATGTCATGATCAAATCATGCATGACATCAATATACTTCTCCCCCTTTCTCATCAACAAAAAGGAGAAGTCCAACTATTCATGTGTTTAGATATTAATTCAACTCATTGCATGAAAAACATAATATCAAGTGTTATTATCCTGCAATTTGTAAGCTTGAAAATTTAGCAAGTGTTACATCATGCTTAGAACATTCAAGCTATCAAGTTGTAGATGTACAAGTTTTATAATGATCAAGCTAGAAGTGTTTGAAAAAGAAGGCAAGTTTTGCATCATACAAGCTAGCAATATTTACAACATGTTAGAATATGCAAGCTAGCAGTTTTGAGATGTTCAAGAAAGCAACTCTTGCTTCTTGAAATATGCAAGTTTGCTAGATGTGCACGTTAGCATGTTTTGCTTCTTGAGACAGGCAAGATAGCACATTTGGTATTGTTCAAGATAGCAATTTTTGCCTCTTCTTGAAATGTGTAACTTAGCACACATTGCTTCTCTTGAGATTTGCAAGATAGCACTTTTGCTTCTTTTGAGATAGCAACTCTTTGCTTCTCTTTAGATCACAAGCCAGCAATTCTAGCAAATTTTACATCATGCAAGGTAGCAAAATTTTGTGATTCTCAAGATAGTAAGTTCTTTTTTCTCTTTTGAGAAGTGTCATTTTTTGCTTCCTTTGCAAAGTGCAAGTTAGCAAAATTTGCTTTCAAGTTTTGCTCCCCCTTTGTCATTGTCAAAAAGAAGGGAAGACCCTTTACATCAATTTCTAAATCATGACAAAGGTAGATAGCATAGATAAAAATTCAACTCATGAATGTCAAAATAATTATTTTATCATGAATATGCATGCATCATTATTATAAGTTAAAGTATTACATGCATAATGCCAAATCATCATGTATATAAAATATAACATCATCATTACATGTATGATTCTAAATCATCATTCTATAAAAAAAATGATAATTATTGATTTTCACATTATTTCAAAAAATCATAGCGTTGCATGCATTTTTATCTAAGGGAAAAATCATAGTGTTGCATGCATCATTCCAAAACATTTCAAGCCATGCAAGCCATAAACACAAAGAAATCATGTCATGAAGGATAAAATCACTTGAATACCAAAAGACATAATTTATATAGTAAATCTCTTCTTTAGTTAAAATATCAAGAAAAATCATAGGAGTGCAAAGAAGAGATCTTGTTTTAAAAGAAAATCAAGTAATAAATCTAAGAACTCACAAGGAAAAATCATGATTCATTTAGAAAATCTCCTTTTAAGAAAATATCAAGTAGAATCATAGGAGAATAATTAATAAAAAATCTTGATTCATAAAGGATTTGATGTTATAAATTTTGAGAAATCAAGATCGTGATTTCGATAAAACCCATTAGATTCAAACCATCAAAATCAATTTTGAGATTCACAAAATTCATAAATAGATTCATGATTTTAAACCCAATAATATATTTTTCTTTTTATGTGATACTTTTTAAGTGATTGATTTCGTGTAAGCATGTCTTTTTTATTTATGTCAAATAAAAACATGCATCAACATTTAGGATCGAAAAATGAATTTCATCATAAAAACCATCAAGATCAATAAATCACAAAAATCATCATATATAACTTTAAATCTCATGCATAGTATAAAAACATCAAGCATGGTACTAAAAATTACATCATTATGCATCATCGAAAATGATTTCATAAAGCATTTTCAATCAAGTTCATTTTGTTTGTTGTAGTTATGCATTTTTCTTTTTAGGTGAATCTAACTTTTCATGCTTAGTTTGCAATACAAAATCCATGCATAATCATTAAGCATGATATAAAACTTCTTAATATTTTTCATTAAGACATCAAGCATGGTTTCACTCAAATTCAGAAATTATCAAGATACACATTATTTCTTCTTGAAAAACATTCATAGGATCATCATTAGATTAAATCTAACATTTTATTCCATTAATATAAAACATGTAATTTTCAAAAAAATAATTATTCTAAACTAAATAAAAAAGAAAATGCATCATGAAAAGCATTATGTAATTTCAAAATAAACTAAAGGCATTTTGATTACCTCAACGTCGAAAGCCATTAAGGCGTAGTTTGTCACCTCGCCTTTCTTGATTTTCTCCTCGTCTTCGGAGGAGCTTGATTCATCCCACTTTGTGTTCTTCTTCTTGCATTCAAAGTAAGTCATTGCATTCTTTTTGTTCTTATTCTTTAATTCTTGTTTCATGAACTTTTTAAATTTCTTAGTGATTAGTTCAAGTTCACCATCACTTGAGCTTATGGTCGAGTGGTCTTCAAATGTTCTAAGTACCAAGTCCTTCCTCTTCTTTGAAAGGTGGTTTTGTTCGTCATGTTCATTACGTGCATTGCACATCATTTCATAGGTCATCAAAGACCCTATGAGTTCTTTGATCGAAAAGGTATTCAAAATTTTTTATTCTTGTATAGCGGTTACTTTTGAATCCCAAGTTTTAGAAAGTGATCGTAAAATCTTATTAACAAGTTCAAAATTCAAAAAGTCTTTACCAAGAGCTTTTAAACCATTGACGACATTTGTAAAATGGGTGTACATGTTTCCAATGGTTTCGCTTGGTTTCATATGAAATATTTCAAAATCGTGCATCAAAAAATTTACTTTAGAATCTTTTACACTACTTGTGCCTTCTTGTGTGATTTCAAGAGTGCACCAAATATCGAAAGCCGTTTCGCACAAAGAAACCTGATTAAACTCCGTTTTATCTAAGGCGCAAAATAAAGTATTCATAGCCTTAGCATTTAGAGAAAACGTCTTCTTCTCTAAATCATTCCAATGGTTCATTGGAAGAGAAGACATTTGAAAACCATTTTCAACTAAATTCCATAAAACGAGTTTCAACAAAAGCAAGAAAACTCTCATTCGAGTTTTCCAATAAGTGTAGTTCGTCCCATTGAAAAAGGGAGGACGTATGACAGAGTGACCCTCTTGAAAGCCGAAAAGAGTCATTTCTATTTGGGTGTTAAACCAAAGTAGAAAACCGTGGCTCTGATACCAATTGTTAGGATTAGGGTCGGCACTAAGAGGGGGGGGGGGGGGTGAATTAGTGTAACGGATAAAATCACGTCGTTTTCAGAAAATCCTTTGTACGGTGAAAACCAATTCCGAAAATATGCTTAGATTGAAAGTGTACAGAAAAATATTGAAGGCAATATGCTATTGAAGGGGTTTGTAGTAAGGTAATAACAATAAGTAAATGCAAACCAGAGTTTTAGAGTGGTTCGATCAAACGTGACCTACATCCACTTTCGGCTTCCTCCTCCGACGAGGTCACCGACGTCCACTAGAGGCCTTCCTTCAATAGGCAAATGCCAGCCACCCTTTTACAGTTTCACTCCTTTTGACGGGCTTAGGAGACAACCCTTACAGATTTTTCACTCCTCTCTTGAATGATCAAAACTTGAAAGAAAAGAGGGAGAAGAACTTTTGGCCTTTTACAACACTTTTAAGCTCTCAAAATCTCAGAATAAATGCTAAGTTTCGGGGCCCTTTCATGCATGAAAGGGTAGGGTTTATATAGGCCCCAAACTGGTTTGAATTTGGAGCTCAAAAGTGTCATCTCTCGGAATTCTGGGGTCCTGGCGGTACTACCACCATAACTGGGCGGTACTACTGCCTGATAGAGCTTGGAGACCAAGCTCGGGCGGTACCACCACCTAGCCTCACTCGGAGACCGAGCCCAGGCGGTTCCACCGCCTGACATGGGCGGTTCCACCGCCTAGCTGTCCTGGGAGACTCAGCTCGAAATCTAGGTCCAAATGGGCTAATCTTTTCGGCCCAATTTGGGTCTGTTAAGGGCCCAATTGCCCCAAGATGGAAAGATAGATTACAACTCTCATGCATGGCCTCCTCCATCATATTGCAGGGTTTGCACTGATTCTATTCTTCTTAGCTTCCTTGGTAGTAACATTCACTTACTCGGCCTTGTCCTTTGACTTGCTGGGCTCTCTTAAGCAAATATGAGCTCTGGAGTAGTCTAACTCTCCAACCGCTCCGATCATACCTCTGCATGATCAAGTCCCCCCCCCCCCCCCCCCCCAGGGACTCATTGGTTTTTAGGTAGCTAAGTCCCTCTGGACTCGTCGTCGCTTCCTCGCCCCTTTTAACCCCCTGCTCTAACACCTTTGTGTTCTTCGAGCAGTTCCCCTTGTTTGATGAAAGACAGACTACAACTCCCATGCATAGCCTCCGCCATCATGTTGTTGGGTTTGCACCGATTCTATTCTCCTTAACTTCCTTGGTAGCAACGTTTGCTTACTCGGACTTATCCTCTGACTTGTCGGGCTCCCTTAAGTGAATATGAGCTCTAGAGCAGTCCAACTCTCCAACTGCTTCGATCATATCTCTGCATAATCAAGTCCCTCCCATGGGACTCACTAGTACTTGCATTCGCTATACTCCCTCGGTGGTACACAACCCCCATATGCTAATGACCAAGGCTTTTATCTGATGCAAAATACGATGCACACACAGAAGACTCACCTCTACGATACCATGTCATTCACTCATTGAATCTATAGCTTTTCTTGTCGTTGTGTTGTTCACCGAAGTGGAGCTCCAAGTAGCTCCCGATCATACCTCCGTAGTCCCTCGTGGGACTAATTTTGTGTGTATCGCATTGCCATGAACTATTCCACCATGATTCGCTACACCATATCACCTCTTTGTGACATCTCCATTGCATTCTAATCATTGTAGGATGAACTCGGATTGCTATCCCTTCATGTGTGGCCTCTGCCAACATATCACAGGGCTTTTTCCACCTTCGATTGTGTTTGCTCCTTTGGTAATCGACCTTCGTCCACCCGCTCTCGGGTCACACTCAGACGAAGCACCGCTCTAAGATAGTCCGTCACCTAGTAGCTCCCGAAGTCCACCGAATTCACTGAAAATGGTGCACCATTGTTTGGATCCTAGGCCTCTACCCCCACTAGTACAATCTCCGCTGCGCATCACTTCTTTCATGGTAACTTGAATGATAGCACTATGACGTATTCTTTAAGAGTACCCGCCTCTACATCCTCTTGTCCCGTGCCAAGGCCTTCTAAACCCAACTTCGCCTCCACAAGTTGAGTCACCTTGGTTCCTCCATCAAATGCTTCTCCGAGATAAAGTGCATGTGCCTAGAAGCTCCCTTCATCTTTGGCACCATGCAGGATGAGTCTGCTCCATCAGAATAAGGGACATATGGAACGACATGATCCCGCTCTTACCTCTGCAAGAGTTCATGTTCTTGACCTCTATGCAAGGAAAGCTTCGTGCCTCCGCTACATGTTCCATCTTTTATGCCAACTCTCTTCATGCGGCTTGGGTCCTTCACCACATTACACTCAAGTTGCTCCGCTCCTCAATTTACATTGAGTTGATGGTAGCCCTCATGCTCACCATTCCATGGGTCAGCCATCTATTGAGTTCGATCTTCATATCGGCTTTAAGTGTGCCTTCATTTTATATTGTCTTGGGTCTCTCCCCCACTTGATCTCGTAATGCATCTATCAATGCATTACCTCATATGAGATCATGCAATAACCCCTCGCCACTCGCTCGGTTTATTGAGCTTTGTGGGGTTGTTGTCTTGAGGTACTCCTCAATATGTGCGGCTTGTTACACATGATTTTCCCTTTAGAGAACCGAGACTTATGCCTCCAAGGTATCTATCCTGTTGGAGTAACTTCTCTCTTCACATCCTTCCCTCTAGAAGTTTCAAAGGCCATCATCCTCTTGGACTACTTCGCCTTAGTGAACAAACTGTGCATTGTTCTGCCCCCACAAACACACTTGTTAGAATATGACTCCATATCAATACAGCCCCCGCTGCACCCCTCAAGGCCTAGCAATATGCTGAACTCACTGTACACTTCAGCCTTCTATGGACGTATCCTTCTCATACTGAAGAGAAAGTTTCAATGCTCCATGATACCGAAGAGAAAGTTTAGAAAGAAAAGATATCATTAAAGCAAAATTAGAGGTATTACAAATATAATATCTTGTGAGCCCTTGTATAAATATCTCTAGGAATGAAAGACATCTTGATATCTGGGAGAAGTAGAATAAGCTCCCTGATGTCTAATATAATAAACTTCAAAAACTAAGGAAACTCCATTGGTCGTTCGACAAATTTGATAATGTTCAGGGCATTGGTATTGACTAGGATATTGTTATATCTCTCGTCTTATTCTTCAATCTCTTCAGCAAAGCAAGAGCCTTAGCTATCATTGGATTGGATGCATTATTAGGTTGACAAACAGTAGCTAATATGCTCTCATTATTGTCCTTGAAGACAAAGCCGGTTCCTGCTAAAAAAATTAAATTACAAAATAAGCCATCAGTATCAAGAATTATGTTATAGTTAGAAGTACTCTCTGTTTCGATTTTCTAGACCAAATTAGGCTTCCACTCAAACTTTTATCTGATGTTCTAGTCTCCCCAATGTGAGTCAAAACCTTACAAACTAAGGAAGATTGATTAGACTAGTAGTTGTAAAATTTAGCATCATTCCTATTAAGCCACAAAATCAATAAGGCATTGGAAATTAAACAAAGAATCCAATTGCCCTTAGGTTTACTCAAATTAGTACATTCCTCAATCCAAGCACCCAGTGACCAAAATTTGAAAATTCTGAAAGAAATTTGAAGTTTAGTTTGAAACAATTACCAAAAAGATAGTGCACAAGAACATTCAAATGAAAAATGTTTTGCATAATCAGTACCGATACCACAAACCGGACAAGGATTAGTTTGTCCACATAAAACATAAGCAAAGAAAGCTGAAGTTGGCAATCTATTCGAACACAATATCCACAAGAAAATTTTTACCTTAGGAGAAATGTTAAGATGCCATAATAACTTCTATCCAGTCCAATCTTCTTCCTCAGAAAGGGGTTTGTTTTTTATATATTTATATGCTCCCCATGGTGAGATTTTTCCTAATGGATTACAATTCTATATCCATTTATCCTCAAAGGGTTGTTAGAAATATGAACAGAGAGGATCTTTTCCAATGTGAAAGGATGAAAAACCTTTTTATCATGTCAATATTTCACTAATTCTCAATCAAAAGATCAAATACTTTGGAAAAATTCCTCATGTCACTCCTATTAAAGAAAGTAGGCCATTTACTTAAAGGAAGATTGTCAAGCCAAAAAAATCATCCATAAGACTAGTAGTAAGACTACTACCAATAAGTTTTCTAAAAGCCATCCTTAATGTTATAAGCCAATTTTTGAAAATTTCTCATAGACCAAGAATAATTTCTTCTAGTAGTATCATCCTCAAGTTGAAGAGGTTGGCATTTAGAAATAAGAATCTTGACCCACAATACAACATCCTTGTTTAAAAGGAAAATAATTATTTTAGTACAAATAGAATTATTTAGAGTTAAGATATCTCTGACTCCTAAAACCCCCTTATTCTTAGACTTGGTGATGTAGTCCCAACTGATAAGCTTTATTTTTCTCTTATGGGGATCAATGTTGCAAAATAATTCTCAGAATCTTGTTAGAAATCCAACAATTTAGAATTAAATGTGTGGGAATAGAGTTAATAGCAATGTTAATGAGAATAAATTTACCGATTTGGGATAGGAGCCCTTTATTCCATCCTTAAAAAGGCTTTTTTTTTGGCAAAGGGTAAGTGATGAAGGCGAGTTAAGAACCCAAAGAACTTGTAATAAACCGTTAAGGTTTTTACTTTCTAAGTGAGCTAGCACATTCACCATCCTTGAAGTTTGTTATAAGCTTTCTCAATAAAGGTGTTTTGATATTGTTCTTAGAGTCTATCAAATGTTAGATAAGAGGTGTTACAGATTGAGTGCTTAATAGCAGGTTGGCAATGCCTAGGAAAGTAAATATTAGATTTGGCCAAATTAATTTTAAGATTAATGAGCTCCTCATAAATTTGAAGTACAACATCCTCATTGGAATAGGATTTGTTGTTTTCCTGAAATGCCATAAGGAAGTTATTGACAAACATCAAATGAAAGAGACCTTAATACCCTTAATAGTGAAAAGAGTAATTTTTTTATGTTCAACAAATTGAGAGATTAATCCGAAAAAAATTATTGATCTAAGATAAATAATATGAGAGATAGGATCTCCTTAACAAATCCCTCTCCTACTCGAAAACCACTTAGATAAATAACCATTAATAAGACATGAGTAAGAGGAAAAAAAAATACAAGTCTTAATCCATTTAATATACAAATTAGAAAATCTCTTTCTTTCCAAGATGATGGAAACAACCTCTTAGAATAATGGATCATAAGTTTTTTGAACATCTAATTTAAGAATAATAAGAATTGATTTCCCTTGAGGCCATGAACTAATTTATTTATTGTGAGTAAGGTGAGCATTGGGTCAATCAATTAAATTCACATGCTCACACGTGCACACACAAGTGTGTATATATATATATATATATATATATATATATATATATATATATATATATATATATATATATATATATATATATATATATATATATATATATATATATATATATATATGTCTATACAAGGTATGTAATTTCGAATAATACTGTTCAATATAGGCGATACGTATCGGTCCATCAGCTGACCGGTATACGAATCGCCCGTTACCGGACGAAATGAAAAAAAAAAAAAATATATATATATATATATATATTAATATGTATATAAATATTTTTATAAAAAGTGATATTACATCGCCTTTTATAAAAATATTTTATATATAAATATTTATATATAAATATATAATCTTATATATATAATTTTATATATATAAATATATATTTATTAATTTATATATATATAAACAAGGCGACATTCGCTTGGGAGAAGAGGGAGACGATGTCGCTTCGACGATGTCACCGAATTATATATATATGTATATATATACATGTATATATATATACATGTATATATATATACCGAACGGTATGTCATTCGGTATACAGTATCGTACCGTACCGAGTGAACATCGAAACTTCACTATGGTATAATATTTTAATCCTTATGTCTACATATATATATATATATATATATATATATATATATATACATATGTACAAATACATATATACATATATATATATATATATATATACATATGTACAAATACATATATACATATATATATATATACATATGTACAAATACATATATACATATATATATATATATATATATATATATATATATATATATATATATATATATATATATATATATATATATATATATATATATATATATATATATATATATATATATTATATATATGTGTGTACACGCGAACACGTATTTGTGCGCGCGTGCACACACACACAATTAAGATCATAGCCAAATCTCATCTAATTTTCAGCAAGAATTTATTTTCAATTGATAGATTGATGTGTTTAAATACGTGTATTTACTGATAAGTAGGTTCCATTATAGAGTTTTGGCTGGCACTCGTAATGTTTTTTTTTTTTTGTGAAAAAAAGAAACTTTAGAGTGATTGAGCATGACAAATCTAAGGGGAATTAGATACCCAGAATTAGCATTGCAGGTGAAGCCGTTTGCACTGCATCGATCATGTTTAGCCTAAAAATTAGTACAGTTAACTTCCCTTGGCAAAAGCCACAACAGCATAACATTGACCTCAGCGGCCAATCACAAAATGTCAGCGGGAACTCAGGTTTCATGGTGTTAGAGCTGCCCCAAAAAATTTATCAAGTAATTTAACAACTTAATAAAGATAATAAAATAAAAAAAATAAAAAAATAAAAGAGACAAAGCAGATTTACGTGGTTCAATCAAGACCTACGTCCAGACGAGGAGCTACTATAAAAAGGATAATTACAAATATCTTAGGAAAATGTTCCTAGGCCATAAAATACCTAAAAAGTATTAAACAAGAAAAGCCTAAACTATTTTAACTAAGTGTGGACTTAATATAAATTAAACCAAAAGTAAACAATTAGGTTTTTCTTGTGGTGCATCTGGCTTCAAAGCCCAGGCCCTTATTTATAGTTGCAATAGGAGATAACAAATTTGATTTTCCCGATATGGGACTTGCCAAACTAACAAATATCTACCTTGGCATGTCCCAACATTAACAATTAACAAAACTTGCTCCACTTTCTTCACAAAAGCCCCAATGAGCAATCACCAATAATGAACACTAACCAAGTCCAAGCATTGCTTGAACTTGTAAACCAGAAGAGGCTTCGTAAGCATATCAGCTGGATTGTCCTTTGTATGAATTTTCTAAACAAGGACCTTTCTCTCAACAATAGTATCCCGAATAAAATGAAACTTCATATTGATGTGTTTCGTCCTCTCATGATACATTTGGTCTTTAGTCAAATAAATAGCACTTTGACTATCACAGTAAATTGTAGTAATACCTTGATGCATACATAATTCACCAATCTCTTAATCATAAAACTTCTTTAATCGCCTCTGTCACTGCCATATATTCTGCCTCTGTAGTAGATAAAGCCATGACAGGTTGTAAGGAAGCTTTCCAACTAACTACACAACCGCCAACGTAAAAAATATAGCTTGTCAAAGATCTTCGTTTATCAAGATCCACAGCATAATCAGAGTCGACGAAACCAACCAAAATGTCATGATTTTTCCCAAACTCCAAACAAGCATCTAAAGTCCCTTACAAGTATCCGAGAATCCACTTCACAGCCTACCAATGTGTTTTACTCAGGCGAGACATATATCTGCTAACCACACTGACTACTTGTGAAATATCTGGACGAGTACAAACCATTGCATACATAATACTGCCGATGACATTGGAATATGGAACTTGCACCATATATTCTTCCTATTCAACTGATTGTGGTGATTGAGCAACAGATAGCCGAAAATGGCTGGCAAGAGGAGTACTCACTGACTTAGTGTTTTTCATGCCAAACCTCTCTAAGACTTTCTCGAAGTAATTTTTCTAGGTCAGAAATAATTTTCCAACTCCTTATTCTTTTTTGATCTCCATGCCAAGAATTTTCTTAGCTGCTCCCAAATCTTTAATTTCAAATTCACTACTCAACTACATTTCCATAATATAAATTTTTAACAAATTCTTAGCTACAATAAGCATGTCATTAACATAAAGCAACAAATACACAAAAGAGCCATCAATTAACTTCCGGAAGTAGACATAGCTATCATACATGCTCCTCGTGTAACCATGACCCAACATAAAAAAATCAAACCTCTTATACCATTGTCTTGGAGACTGCTTCAATCCGTACAAG
The DNA here is from genome assembly GCA_004837865.1 of Musa balbisiana. NCBI lineage: Eukaryota > Viridiplantae > Streptophyta > Magnoliopsida > Zingiberales > Musaceae > Musa > Musa balbisiana. The sequence goes on along the minus strand of CM017194.1, from coordinate 18,772,635 downwards.
GATTTCTTTAATAAGCAAACATGGTCTTCTTTATCGTCAACTTCAAAACTATGAGGTTGCTCCATGTAAATTTGTTCTTCAAGTTCACAATGTAAGAAAGCTGTCTTAACATCAAGTTGCTCCAATTCCAAATCATACATGGCAACTAAAGTAAGCAAAACACGAATAGAGCTATGTTTAACAATAGGTAAAAATACGTCATTAAAATCAACACCATGTACCTGACTATAGCCCTTTGTAACCAATCGTGCTTTGTACCTTACATCTTCAACCCCTGGAATACCTTCCTTCCTTTTGAAGACCATTTGCATCCAACAATTTTCTTACCTGAAGGCGGCTTCACAAGATCCCAAGTTCTATTCTGATGGAGAGATTCAATTTCTTCATTCATCGCAATCAACCACTTAGCGAAATTATCAAAAGAAACTGCATCTGAGTAGGTAGTAGGCTCACCAACTTCACTTGTTTCTTCTACAATAAACAAAGCATATGCAACCAAATTTGCATATTTTTGTAGTGGTCGAATATCTCTCAGTGGTCTATCCTTGGCTATGGAATATTGCTCTTCCTTTGGATCATTTTCGTCAGTAGACTCGAGACCATCTACTGGCATTCTTTGAGTAGAAGAGTTCGACTAAAAAGAATCAAAACTACCAATCTCAAGCTCCACTTGCTTCTGCGTACTATCATTTGTACAATTAGTAGATTCCTCTTTGGAAGATAACATAGACAATTCATCAAAAGTAACATCTCTACTGATTATAAATTTTAGGGATTTGGGATTAGAACACTATAATTTGTATCCTTTTACCCCAGAAGCATACCTAAAAAAAAAATACACTTTTTAGCTCGAGGCTCTAATTTTCCTTCATTTACATGCATGTATGCTGGACACCCAAAAATTTTTAAATCAGAGTAATCAGCAGGAGTACCTGACCAAACTTCCTCTGGAGTTTTAAAATTAAGTGCTACAGAAGAAGCACGATTGACAATGTAACAGGCCATATTAATCGCCTCTGCCCAAAAGTCCTTTGTCAACCCTGCATTTGAGATCATACACCTTGCTTTCTCCAAGAGTGTTTTGTTCATACGTTCGGCCACACCATTTTGCTGAGGCATCATTTTAACAGTTGGATGCCGAACAATTCCTTCATTTTTATAGAATTCATCAAAGTCACCTTCACAAAATTCCATGCCATTATCTGTTCGAAGCCACTTAATCTGTTTACCTGTTTGCTTCTTAATTAAAGCCTTCCATTGTTTAAAGGTTAGAAAAATATTATTTTTATACTTCAGAAAATAAATTCAAACTTTCTTAGAATACTCGTCAATGAAAGTCAATATATACCTGGCACCACCTTTAGACTGAACACGAGCTAGACCCTAAAGGTCTGAATGAATATAGTCAAGAGTACCTTTCGTTTTATGAACTGCTAGAGAATTGAAGCCGACTCTTTTCTACTTTCCAAAAATGCAGTGTTCATAGAAATCCAGTGGCCCAATACTATGTCTGTAAAGAAGACCCCTTTGCTCAATATGCTCAAACCTTTTTTGCTCATATGACCCAAATGTTAGGATCAAGAGCACTAAGAGGGAGGGGTGAATTAGTGCAGCGGAAAACTTTCGACGATTTAAAACGATGTTCGTATAATAAGAACGATTTCGGTATGAAAGTCGATTCGGAAATTACTTTAACTTAAGATCAAGTAAAGTGCAGTTAAAGTAAAGCTATGGAAGTAGTTGCAGTTAAGATAGAGAACAAAATGTAAATGCAAACCGAGATTTAGAGTGGTTCGGTCAATCTTGACCTACATCCACTTTTGGCTTCCTCCTCCGATGAGGTCACCGACGTCCACTAGAGGCCTTCCTTCAATAGGCGAAGGCCAACCACCCTTTTACAGTTTCACTCCTTTTGACGGGCTTAGGAGACAACCCTTACAGATTTTTCAGTCCTCTCTTGAATGATCAAAACTTCTAAGAAAAGAGGGAGAAGAACTTCTAGCCTTTTACAACACTTTTAAGCTCTCAAAATCTCAGAATAAATGCTAAGTTTCGGTGCCCTTTCATGCATGAAAGGGTGGGGTTTATATAGGCCCCAAACTGATTTAAATTTGGAGCTCAAAAATGTCATTTCCCATGTTTTCGGGGTCCTGGCGGTACTACCGCCATAAATGGGTGGTACTATCACCTGACAGAGCTCGGAGACCGAGCTCGGGTGGTACCACCTCCTGACAGGGGCAGTGCTACCGCCCAGTCTCACTCGGAGACTGAGCCCAGGCGGTGCCACCGCCTGATAGGGGCGGTGCTACCGCCCAGCCTCACTCCGAGACTCGGCTGCTGGGCGGTGCCATCGCCGACCCAGGCGGTGCCACCGCCGGCCAGGGAATCTGGGTCCGAATGGGCTGATCCATTCGGCCCAATTTTGGTCTGTCAAGGGCCCAATTGCCCCAAGATTAAGTTAATGGGATCACCTCTCATTTCTAACTTAATCATCATGCTAACTACGATAATTTTCAAGACATTTACTGCAACTTGCTCCGGTGCGTCAATCGCTTCTTCCGTCGAGCTTCCGGCGAACTTCCGACAATCATCCGACGAACCCTCGGCGATGCTCCGGCGGACTTCCGGCAAACTCCTGGACTTGCGACGATCCACTTGGCAAGTTCTGATGAGCTTCTTTGGCAAGCTCCTGGACTTCTCGGATTTGTTCCCGCAGAACCTCCGATGACCGTCCGGACTTTCGTCGAACTCTCGAACCCCCAACGTGATCATAGTCTTGACTTCGGCGCAACTCCTGTTGCATGTCTTACTTTTATCGTAGTTAATCCTGCATACTTATCTCAACATATGGATTAGATAACAAATGACAATTGACTTCAGCATCAAAATCCGAGATTCAACAATCTCCCCCTTTTTGATGATGACAATCAATTGATAACGGAGTTAACTTTAACTCCCCCTATCTATATGCCATACTCAAGATAAGTCATTCTTGAATTCAAAGCCTTTGAATTCAAGAGACATATTGATAAGTTAAGATTGTTTAACCTTATCAATACTTCCATCATGATTCCTATCATGATGTATCTCTCTGGAAATGATATCAAGGCTTGACATCCATTTTCAAGTTTTCAAATGTGAATGATAGTAATGGTAGCAATTCATCATATGGTAAGATATCAACATGTAAAATTATGATGCAAGTTCTTGATATCTTAACATAATGCAAATATTTCAAAGTGTTTAGCAATCATAGCATTTCTATCATCAATTTAACATAATTCAAATTCAAATATGACACTCATAGCATCAATTCATATATTTCTCCCCCTTTGTCATCAACAAAAAGGAGAACGATATAAGCAAATTTTAAACATAAGTGCGGTAATGATTCATGCCATAACTAGGTTCATGTCATTTTTCAACAATGAGTGATAGGATACCAATTATACAAACATCTCAAGGAAAGATTAAATCACGCTTTATTTTTACAAGGATCAAAATATGTATGTGAATCAATATCCTTGCAAGTAAAAAATCTTCCTTTTTCAAGAAGGAAATTATAAGAAGGAATCATTTTATCAAATCCATTTCTCGAAAATATTTTTCACATTATAAACCTATGAAAGATGCATTTACTAATTGATTCCATATGTCAAAAATCAATGATATGAATCAAACTTGATATGACATATGCTTATGAAAGCTACATTAAGTTCGGAAGAGAATAAGGTATCAAGAAAATCCGAAAATAAAATTTAACACTTTCATACATTCGGACAAGGTTTTCCTATAGATTTGCCAATACAATCATGAAGATAGAACATGCTTATTATCATGGAAATTTTTATATCCAAAACACATAATTTCCAACATATTATTAAGGCATGTAATCATATAAAATCATCATAGCAATTAAGTGATTTGATTATTGAATCAAGAAAGTCCGAAAAATAAATTTAATGAGTTTAAGCATTCGGACACATTAACATTCCTAATTCTCTTCTAATGAAATTAAATTGTTCTTCACTTAAAGGTTTTGTAAAAATATCAGCTAGTTGATGTTTAGTATCAATGAACTCTATAACTATATCATGATTAGTGACATGATCTCGTATAAAGTGATGTCTAATATCAATATGTTTTGTTCTTGAGTGTTGAATGGGATTCTTTGTTAAACATATAGCACTTGTGTTATCACATTTAATAAGAATATTTTTAAGATGAACTTTATAATCTTCTAAGGCGTTTTTCATCCATACAACTTGTGCACAGCATGCACTAGCTGCAATATACTCAGTTTTGTTTCTTAGATGACCAGGAAACAAGAGCATGTCCCAAAAATTGACATGTTCCTGATGTGCTTTTTCTATCTAATCTACATCCAGCAAAATCTGCATCAGCATAAGCAATTAACTCAAACTTCTCGATTTTCGGATACCATAATCCTAGATTTGTGGTATCTTTAAGATATCTAAGTATTCTTTTAACTACTTTGAGATGAGATATCTTAGGGTTCGATTGAAACCTAGCACAAAGTCTTACACTGAACATGATATCTGGTCTAGTTGTAGTGAGGTAAAGTAAACTTCCTATCATACCCCTATAAGTTTTTTGATCGAAGTTTTCTCCACTTTCATCAACTTTTAACTTAGTGGATGTGCTCATAGGAGTGTTAATAGCTTTTGAGCTTTCCATATTAAATCTCTTTAGCAAATCTAAAGCATATTTAGTTTGACTAATAAAGATGCCATTTCTTAGATGCTTAATTTGTAAGCCTAAGAAAAAGGTTAATTCTCCCATCAAACTCATTTCAAATTCTAGACTCATGGTTTTAGCAAAGGATTCACAAAGAGATTCGTTTGTAGAACCAAAGATAATATCATCAACATAAATCTGAACAATGAGAAAATTATTTTCAAAATTCTTGATAAACAATGTAGTATCAACCTTGCCTTTTGTAGAATTATTTTTAATAAGAAAAGAACTAAGTCTCTCATACTAAGCCCTTGGGGCTTGTTTTAAACCATAGAGAGTTTTAGTTAATTTAAACACATGATTAGTGAGGCTTTTATTTTCAAATCCGGGAGGTTATTCAACATAAACTTCTTCGGAAATAAAGCCATTAAGAAAAGCGCTTTTAACATCCATTTGAAATAACTTAAAATTATTATTACTAGCATAGGTAAGGAGCATCCTTATGGCTTTTAATCTAGCCACAGGAGCGAAGGTTTCTTCGTAATCGATACCTTCTTCTTGGTTGAAACCTTTGGCTACTAATCTAGCCTTGTTTCTAACCACGATACCATTTTCATCTTGCTTGTTTCTAAAGACCCATTTAGTACCAATAACTAAATGGTCATTTGGCCTAGGAACAAGCTTCCACACCTCATTTCTCTCAAATTGATTTAACTCATCTTGCATTGCGATAATCCATGAATCATCTTTCATGGCTTCGTCAATACATTTAGGTTCAATTTGGGAGAGAAAAGCGGCGTTGGCACAAAATTCTTTAAGAGAAGAACGTGTTTGAACCCCCTTAGATGTCTCCTAGAATTAGCTCCTTAGGTGAGCATCTACATATTTCCAATCCTTGGGTAAGGATGTTTCGGAAGTGGATGCATCCAAGTTGCTAGTTGGAGAAGGGGTTTCATTTAAATTCAAAGAATCAAAATTAACATCATCATCAAAATCATTTTTCTTGATTTCGGAAATCTCATTGAAAACAACATGAATGAATTCTTCTATAATTAAAGTTCTTTTATTGAAGATACGAAAAGCTTTAGAAACCGAAGAATAACCAAGGAAAATTCCTTCATCGGATTTAGCATCAAATTTTCCTAAGGCATCTTTTTCATTCAAGATAAAACACTTACACCCAAAAACTTTAAAATATGAAACATTGGGTTTTTTGTTGTTCCACAACTCATAGGGAGTTTTGGTGAGTAAGGGTCTTACTAGAACTCTATTCAAAATATAGCATGCAGTGTTTACGGCTTCGGCCCAAAAATATTTGGGTAGGCTATGTTCATTCAACATGGTTCTTGCTATTTCTTATAAATTTCTATTTTTTCTTTCTACTATTCCAGTTTGTTGAGGATTTCTTGGAGTAGAGAAGTTATGATTGTATCCATTAAATTCACAAAATTCTTAAAAATCATGGTTTTGAAATTCACCACCATGATCACTTCTAATTGACGAAATCATAGAACCCTTTTCATTTTGGATAAGTTTGCAAAACTTGGTAAAATATCTAAAGCATTCATTTTTATGTTTTAAGAAATAAGTCCATGTGTATCTACTATAGTCATCTACAATGACGAAAGCGTATTTGCTACCTCCTAGACTTGATGTAGAGATAGGTCCAAACAAGTCCATATGGATCAATTGTAAAGGCCTAGAGGTGCTTATTTGATTCTTAGATTTGAAACTACCCTTAATTTGTTTTCCTAATTGACAAGCATCACACACATTATCTTTAATGAACTTGATATGAGGAATTCCTCTTACAAGTTCTTTGGATGATATTTGAGTGATTAGTTTCATGCTAGCATGACCTAATCTCCTATGCCAAAGCCAAGCATCCTCATTCAAAACCGAGAAACATATTTCATTGCAAAGATCATTGATGTCAATGGTATATATGTTATTTTGTTTTAATGCAATCATAGATGTGTTTTTGTGTGGCTTTTCAATGATGCAAGCATTAGATTCGAATTTGACAACATATCCTTTATCACACAATTGACTAATGCTCAAGAGGTTATGTTTTAAACCATAAACTAACAAAACATCTTCAATAAAGAAGTTAGATTTGTTACCTATGGTTCCTTTGCCAATGATTTTACCCTTATTGTTGTCTCCGAAGGTGACATAGCCTTCATCTATGCTAGTGAGTTTAGAGAATTGAGATGGATCTCCGGTCATATGCCTTGAGCGTCCACTATCAAGGTACCATCTCTTGCTCCTAGCTTGTGATGATGTATGTTTCTACAAGAAAGGATGATTTTTAGGTACCCATTTACTTTTGGGTGCCTCAAACACTGATCTAAATTGTTTATCATGTTGTATAGAATTTATCGTGGTTCCTTTAGGAACCCAAATCAATTTGTTTGGACTAACTTTCTTGAGTGGACAATGATAAGTTCTATGTCCATGTTTGCAACAAAAGTTGCATTTGCTTTGGTGTCGAACATATAAGATAGGGCCTTTAATGAAGGTGGTTTGATTTTGGTGATTACTTCTCACAAATCCGATTCCACTTCTTTTAGGAACATGACTCTTATTTGTAAGGATCATATTCAAAGACTTGCTACCAATCTCGAATTTCTTCAAGGTGTCCTTAAGTAGCAAGTTCTCCTTTTGGAGAGTTTCTAGATCATGACATTTTTACATGGAGCTAAACTATCATGATATTCAATTTCTAATTTATCGAAATTACAAGTAAGACTATCATGCTCCCTTTTTAGCAATTTGTATTTTCTACTAATAGTTTTGCATTCATCAAATAAGTCATGGAAGGCATTTAGTAATTCATCAAATGATAAATCTGCATCAATTAAATTTGTTACCTTATCTCCGATGGCCATTAGGGCGTAATGAGCAAATTGCTCGGTGTTGGACTCCTCTTCTTTGGACGTGCTTGAGTCATCCCACGTTGCTTTGAGCGCCTTCTTCTTTGGTGTTTTCTTCTTGGCTTGGGGACAATCACTTTTGTAGTGTCCTGGCTTCTTGCATTCGTAGCAAATAACTTGGTCCTTTTTGGGTTCAAATTTATTTTTTGAGTCATTTTTAAACTTGTTTCTTTTAATGAATTTTTTGAATTTCCTTGTTAGAAGTGCCAAGTCATCGTCACAGTCTTCATCACTTGAGTTTTCTCTCAAGTGGTCTTCGAAAGTTCTAAGTGCCATATCCTTCCTGTTCTTTGGAAGGATGTCTTCTTGCTCTTCATGAGCTTTGCAAGTCATTTCGTAGGTCATTAATGACCCGATTAATTCTTCAAGAGGGAAATTGTTTAGATCTTTAGCCTCTTGAATAGCAGTGACTTTAGGGTCCCAACTCTTAGGAAGGGATCTTAGAATCTTATTTACGAGCTCAAAATCCAAAAAACTTTTGCCGAGTCCTTTTAGACCATTGACGACATCCGTGAAACGGGTGTACATATCGCCAATAGTCTCGCTTGGTTTCATTCGGAAAAGTTCAAAAGAATGTATCAAAAGATTGATTTTTGACTCTTTCACTCTACTTGTGCCTTCGTGAGTCACTTCGAGTGTATGCCAAATATCAAATGCGGTTTCACAAACCGAAACACGATTGAACTCATTTTTATCAAGCGCACAAAATAAGGCATTCATAGCCTTTGCATTAAGAGCGAAAGTCTTCTTCTCCAATTCATTCCAATCGATCATTGCAAGAGAAGACTTCGAAAATCCATTTTCGACAAGATTCCAAAGTTCAAAATCCATTGAAATAAGGGAAGATTCCGCATTCGGTCTTCCAATAGGGGTGTAGTCCCGTCCCATTGAACATGGGGTGGATGTGTAATAGAGTGGCCCTCTTGATTTCCGACGTACGCCATCTCTCTTGGGTTTAAATATCCGATTGAGAGTTTAACCAGGTGAATTAGTGCACGGAAAACTTCGACGATTTAAAACAGACTTTCGTTATAATAAGAACGATTTCGTATGAAAGTCGATTCGGAAATTGGTTTAACTTAAGATCAAGTAAAGGCAGTTAAAGTAAGCTATGGAAGTATTTGCAGTTAAGATAGAGAACAAAATGTAAATGCAAACCGAGATTTAGAGTGGTTCGGTCAATCTTGACCTACAGTCCACGTTGTGGCTTCCTCCTCCGATGAGGTCACCAGACGTCCACTAGAGGCTTCCTTCAAGAGGCGAAGGCCACCCCCTTTTACAGTTTCACTCCTTTTGACGGGCTTAGGAGTACAACCCTTACAGATTTGTCACTCCTCTCTTGAATATCAAAACTTCTAAGAAAAGAGGGAGAAGAATTTCTAGCCTTTTACAACACTTTTAAGCTCTCAAAATCTCAGAATAAATGCTAATTTTCGGTGCCCTTTCATGCATGAAAGGGTGGGGTTTATATAGGCCCCAAACTGATTTGAATTTGGAGCTCAAAATATCATTTCCCATGTTTTCGGGGTCCTGGCGGTACTACCGCCATAAATGGCGGTACTACAGCCTGACAAGCTCGGAGACCGAGCTCGGGCGGTACCACCCTCCTACAGGAGTCTACCGCCCAGTCTCACTCGGAGACTGAGCCCAGGCGGTGCCACCGCCTGACAGGGGCGGTGCTACCGCCCAGTCTCACTCGGAGACTGAGCCCAGGCGGTGCCACCGCCTGACAGGGGCGGTGCTACCGCCCAGTCTCACTCGGAGACTGAGCCCAGGCGGTGCCACCGCCTGACAGGGGCGGTGCTACCGCCCAGTCTCACTCGGAGACTGAGCCCAGGCGGTGCCACCGCCTGACAGGGGCGGTGCTACCGCCCAGTCTCACTCGGAGACTGAGCCCAGGCGGTGCCACCGCCTGACAGGGGCGGTGCTACCGCCCAGTCTCACTCGGAGACTGAGCCCAGGCGGTGCCACCGCCTGACAGGGGCGGTGCTACCGCCCAGTCTCACTCGGAGACTGAGCCCAGGCGGTGCCACCGCCTGACAGGGGCGGTGCTACCGCCCAGTCTCACTCGGAGACTGAGCCCAGGCGGTGCCACCGCCTGACAGGGGCGGTGCTACCGCCCAGTCTCACTCGGAGACTGAGCCCAGGCGGTGCCACCGCCTGACAGGGGCGGTGCTACCGCCCAGTCTCACTCGGAGACTGAGCCCAGGCGGTGCCACCGCCTGACAGGGGCGGTGCTACCGCCCAGTCTCACTCGGAGACTGAGCCCAGGCGGTGCCACCGCCTGACAGGGGCGGTGCTACCGCCCAGTCTCACTCGGAGACTGAGCCCAGGCGGTGCCACCGCCTGACAGGGGCGGTGCTACCGCCCAGTCTCACTCGGAGACTGAGCCCAGGCGGTGCCACCGCCTGACAGGGGCGGTGCTACCGCCCAGTCTCACTCGGAGACTGAGCCCAGGCGGTGCCACCGCCTGACAGGGGCGGTGCTACCGCCCAGTCTCACTCGGAGACTGAGCCCAGGCGGTGCCACCGCCTGACAGGGGCGGTGCTACCGCCCAGTCTCACTCGGAGACTGAGCCCAGGCGGTGCCACCGCCTGACAGGGGCGGTGCTACCGCCCAGTCTCACTCGGAGACTGAGCCCAGGCGGTGCCACCGCCTGACAGGGGCGGTGCTACCGCCCAGTCTCACTCGGAGACTGAGCCCAGGCGGTGCCACCGCCTGACAGGGGCGGTGCTACCGCCCAGTCTCACTCGGAGACTGAGCCCAGGCGGTGCCACCGCCTGACAGGGGCGGTGCTACCGCCCAGTCTCACTCGGAGACTGAGCCCAGGCGGTGCCACCGCCTGACAGGGGCGGTGCTACCGCCCAGTCTCACTCGGAGACTGAGCCCAGGCGGTGCCACCGCCTGACAGGGGCGGTGCTACCGCCCAGTCTCACTCGGAGACTGAGCCCAGGCGGTGCCACCGCCTGACAGGGGCGGTGCTACCGCCCAGTCTCACTCGGAGACTGAGCCCAGGCGGTGCCACCGCCTGACAGGGGCGGTGCTACCGCCCAGTCTCACTCGGAGACTGAGCCCAGGCGGTGCCACCGCCTGACAGGGGCGGTGCTACCGCCCAGTCTCACTCGGAGACTGAGCCCAGGCGGTGCCACCGCCTGACAGGGGCGGTGCTACCGCCCAGTCTCACTCGGAGACTGAGCCCAGGCGGTGCCACCGCCTGACAGGGGCGGTGCTACCGCCCAGTCTCACTCGGAGACTGAGCCCAGGCGGTGCCACCGCCTGACAGGGGCGGTGCTACCGCCCAGTCTCACTCGGAGACTGAGCCCAGGCGGTGCCACCGCCTGACAGGGGCGGTGCTACCGCCCAGTCTCACTCGGAGACTGAGCCCAGGCGGTGCCACCGCCTGACAGGGGCGGTGCTACCGCCCAGTCTCACTCGGAGACTGAGCCCAGGCGGTGCCACCGCCTGACAGGGGCGGTGCTACCGCCCAGTCTCACTCGGAGACTGAGCCCAGGCGGTGCCACCGCCTGACAGGGGCGGTGCTACCGCCCAGTCTCACTCGGAGACTGAGCCCAGGCGGTGCCACCGCCTGACAGGGGCGGTGCTACCGCCCAGTCTCACTACCGCCCAGTCTCACTCGGAGACTGAGCCCAAGCGTGCCACCGCCTGACATGGGCGGTGCTACCGCCCAGTCTCACCTCGGAGACTGAGCCCAGGCGGTGCCACCGCCTGACAGGTGCGGTGCTACCGCCTAGCCTCACTCCGAGCCTAGATGAGCCCAGGGTGCCACCGCTGCCAGGGGCCGGTGGCTTACCGCCCAGTCTCACTCGGGACTGAGCCCAGGCGGTGCCACCGCCGACAGGTGCGGTGCTACCGCCTAGCCTCCCTCCGAGACTCGGCTACTGGGCTGTGACAGGGGCGGTGCTACCGCCCAGTCTCACTCGGAGACTGAGCCCAGGCGGTGCCACCGCCTGACAGGGGCGGTGCTACCGCCCAGCCTCACTCCGAGACTCGGCTGCTGGGCGGTGCCACCGCCGACCCTGGCGGTGCCACCGCCGGCCAGGGAATCTGGGTCCGAATGGGTTGATCCATTCGGCCCAATTTGGGTCTGTCAAGGGCCCAATTGCCCCAAGATTAAGTTAATGGGATCACCTCCCATTTCTAACTTAATCATCATGCTAACTACGATAATTTTCAAGACATTTACTGCAACTTGCTCCGGTGCGTCAATCGCTTCTTCCGTCGAGCTTCTGACGAACTTCCATCGATCATCCGACGAACCCTCGGCGATGCTCCGACGGACTTCCGGCAAACTCCTGGACTTGCGACGATCCACTTGGCAAGTTCCGATGAGCTTCTTTGGCAAGCTCCTGGACTTCTCGGATTTGTTCCCGCAGAACCTCCAATGACCGTCCGGACTTCCGTCGAACTCTCGAACCCCCAACATGATCATAGTCTTGACTTCGGTGCAACTCCTGCTGCATGTCTTACTTTCATCGTAGTTAATCCTGCACACTTATCTCAACATATGGATTAGATAACAAATGACAATTGACTTCATCATCAAAATCCGAGATTCAACACCAAACGTATATGCCATAATTTGGTGATGTCAGAATCAAACAATGATGATGACGAGACTACAACCGAGCCTGTGACAGTAGTTCCCTATAAAATATACAAGCTACCAAACGTACAAGCTTTCATAACAACAAGGGCACTTCTAGAAACTTTCATAACTTCATCTTCAGCTGCGTATTTACACCCAAGATCCTCTATGGTGCCTAAAGAGATGAGATTCTTTTTTAAATCAGGAACATGTCTAACATTATTGAGCGTCCTTACAATACCATCATATATTTTAATTCGGATTGTACCTCTACCAACAATATCACACGCGACATTATTGCCCATCAAAATAATTTCACCATTACAAGATTCATATGTGGAAAATAAATCTCTATTGGGACACATGTGATAAGAACAACCCGAATATAAAATCCATTAATTTTTAGATCTTGTCCTGTTATCAGTAGCAAAGAAAATATTTCCAACATTCTCATCAGTTGCTACATTAGCTTCAGCGGACTCAGTAATTTTCTCAACAATTTTTCCTTTTTGCTTTAATTTATTTTTTAATTTAAAGCAATCAGCCTTAATGTGTCCCATTTTATGACAATATCTGTACTCCAAATTTCTATGTCTGGATTTAGATCTAGATTTAGATCTATTACTGTCAAATTTTCTTTTATCCGTTCTACCCCTGACAACCAGACCCTCAACCTAATTCCCTCTACTTTCCCCAGTGATATCTCTATCTATCTGCTCCTTAGATTTTAGTGCAGATTTAATTTCCTGATACGAAATTGTTTCTTTTCCATAAATCATAGTATCACGAAAATACTTAAAGGATTGGGGAAGAGAACACAAAAGTAATAGGGTCTTATCTTCGTCATCAATTTTCACATATATATTCTCCAAATCTATAGCTAAGGAATCAAATTTATCAAGATGTGAGAGTATAGATGTACTTTCAGTCATCCGAAGTATATACAAACTCTGCTTCAAGTAGAGACGATTCTCCACTGTCCTCTTCATATATAACGTTTTAAGCTTATCCCACATGCTCTTAGCCGTAGTCTCCATAGCTACCTCCCATAAAACCTTGTTAGAGAGATTTAGAATAATGCTTGATCGGGCCTTCTTATCCATACTTGCAAGATCTTCCTTTGACGTATCATCTAGAATGTTCTCAGCTCCCTATAGTGCCAAATCAACTCCGTCTTGAACCAGAATAGCCTCCATCTTGAGCTGCCACATGCCGAAGTTGACATTTCTATCGAATTTCTTGATAACGATCTTTGTTATTGTCATCATTGCCAAAAGATCCTGTAACCAGGCTCTGGTACCAGTTTGTAAGAGCTGACCTTAGGAAATTTACTAAAAGGTAATTTGACAACCCAATAAAGATAATAAAATAGAAAAATAAAAGAGACAAGGACACCATATTTACGTGGTTCGGTCAATTGACCTACATCCACGGACGGAGGAGGAGCAAAACTATACTATAAAAGGGATAATTACAAATGCCTTAGGAAAATATTTCTAGGCCATAAAACACCTGAAAACTACTAAAAAAAAAAAGCCCAAACTATAAGCTCAAACTATTTTAACTAAGTGTGGACTTAATAGAAATTAAATCCAAAGCAAATAATTAAGTTTTTCTTATGCATTTGGTTTCAAAGCCCAGATCCTTATTTATAGTTACAATAGGAGATAATAAGCTTGATTTTTCCGACATGAGATTACGTATGACTTGTCAAAAACTAACACATGAGATGTCCTTCGTTCCATTTACAAAATGAATGTAGTTTAGAGAATTTGTTCTGATCTGGATATTGTGAATGTTGGCCTTTTGGCATACAAGAAAGCTTCAAAAGAACCCTGCTTTCAGCTTGTATCGGGGATGGTATCAGAGATGAAGCAAGTATTTTTGTGTAACCAGCTACTATCAACATATGTTGTTGATGCCACACTGCATATCCAACACATGCTTCATCAGAAGATTTCTGAAATGAGCCTATCACAATCAATAATAGCATCACATCTCAGGCTAGGATTGCTGTTAGCATTTATGGTTCTCCAATTATATCCCTCATGCTCTTGGATACATAAAATGTGGTCAGGTGGTGGCAGCCACTTTCCTCCATATAGACAACAGATTGGTCCTGTGATTGCGATGGATTTCATCGTTATGACTCAATAATAAGAACCGTCAAGTTGCAGAGTTTTTTATTTTTGTCTAAGGTGTTCCCTTCATTTAGCTAAGAGCATAGGTTCCAATTTTCAAAATAGTAAATGGGGTAGTAGTCAGACCAGATCCCAAAGTTCTCTAGTTAGTTTACATTCAAAGAAGAGATGGTAGCTACAATCAAGAGTACAGCAAACAATGAGGGCATGGATTAGGTTGAGAATGCAGAATCTTGGACATATAATTAGTGGTAGGGAGTCTGTTCTTAAGGAGTTTCCATAGGAACATTGGTTTTAGGTTGAACTTTGAGATGCAACATCATCGTCTAGATAGGCCACTGTTGGTCATTCAACTAATTCCTCTCTCTCAACTAGCGGTAGGTATTATTAATAGAAGAGGCTTTGTCACTTGGAGTAAAGGACCAAATCCAAGAATCATCAATGGGGGAATTTGAGATATGAATACTAATAATTCTCTTAACTAGCGACGTATGGAAACAAAGGCTGAAATCGTGAAGTATCCATGCAAAGTTGTTGATAAAATCATACACTTTGCTGTAATCATTTATAAAGCCTGCATTTATAAAGGTTGGCCATTTTGATATAAGAATGTTCTCGATCCAAGGGTCCTTGCAGGTATTAATAGATGAACCAGACTCGACAGATTTACTAACCCCAGATTTAATGTTGGACATGAGGGAGCAGAGGTTTGCAATTGATCCAAGGATGCACATCTCCATATGTAGCTTTGAGGAGTTGTACTTAGATTTTGTTATCATTGTTGAGTAAGGGAAGGAACCTTTTAGCATCAAAGGTATCTCTAACAAACGTAAAGTCTTTCACCCCAGGTCCCCCGTCTCTCTTCTGCTTGGTGACACACTCCCAACTGATCAAGTTTATATCTCTAGAATTGGAAGAATGTGACCAAAAGAATTATCTAGAGAGATGAGCAATTTTGTTAAGAATGCAATATGAGATTCTTATGTTCATAAGGTAGTATAAAGGCATGGAATTGATGATCGAATTGATTACGACAAGCTTCCCAGCTTCAGAAAGGAGGTTTTCTTGCCAACTTTGGATTCTAATAAGAGCTTTGTTCACAAGGGATTACTGTAGGGAGGGTGAAAGCTCCTTGTGTGAGACCAGCCAAGGTAGCGACATAGGCCACGAGCCGACACTCATAATGATGCTTGTACTATCACTATTTGCTTATAAAATTGCCTTGACTTGTGAAAATAGATCAAAATTAAGTTTTAAAATATTTTATCATAGAAATTTGGGAAGGGTGTGAGATTCAGTATGATTATAGACAAACAAAAAAATATAGAAGTTTGATTATGTAGTTAGTTAAGAAATTTAGAAAATAAAAGTTTATGATATTCTATGTACATATTAAAACGGAAAGTAAAGATGGAAAGGTTATTGCTTAAGAATTAATGGGGGATATCTAAAATGGTGAGTGTTAGAAAAGGGTCGGCACTAAGAGAGGGGGGGGGGGGGGGGGGGGGGGGGGGGGGGTGAATTAGTGCAACGGTAAAAATTACGTCGGTTCAAAACCTTTCGTTTTGATTAAAACTGATTCCGACGAAAATCATTTCGTAAAGATCTTAACTTGAAAGCGTATGCAAGCGTAGGAGTAGTAAAAGCACAGTAAGGAAGAAAGGCAGTTTGCTATAAAAGTAAATTGCTTAAATATAAATGCAAACCAGACCAACTACCCTTTTAGGGTGGTTCAGACATCATGACCTACATCTACTTCGTTGATTTCTCTTCTGTCGAGGCCACCGGCATTTACTATCGGTCTTCTTTCAATAGGCGAAGACCAACTACCCTTTTACACCCCTCTTCTCCTTTTCACAGGTTTAGGAGAAAACCTTTTACAATCCTCTTTTACAAGATATCCCTCTCACACCTCCCTTAAAACTCTCTCTAAGCTTTGGGAGGAGGGATTCAACTTTCTAAGGTTTACAACTTTAGAATCATAAGATTTTGCTTAATATTTCTTGCTAATCTATGTAGGAATAGCTGGGGTATTTATAGGCCTCAAATGGATTCAAATTTGAAGCCCAAAATTCAAACCCCTGAAATTCAGGATACGGGCGGTACCATCGCCTGCAGTCTGACACTGGGCAGTACCACCATCCAGTCTGGTGATACCACCATCTAGAAGACTATGCTGGGTGGTACCACCGCCCAGACTGGCAGTACCACCGCCTGACACAGTCTCGGAGACTGTGCCACGATAGTTTTATCTATTTAGTCACTGTTTAGGCCTTTCTCTTTGCCCAACCAGCCCAAACTTGGGCCCAACTATCCCCTAATTGGGATAACCCAATTCTAATCCTAATTATATGCTAACTATGAATTTTAAAATATTTACTAAGCTAAACAAAGTCCGTATGTCAAGTTTTCTTCCGGTGAGCTTCCGCCGATCTTTCGGTGAACTTCCGACGTTCTCTCGACAATGTTCCAGTGGACTTCCGGCAAGCTCCTGGACTTCATGACGATCTTCTTGGTGAGTTCCAACAAGCTTCTTTGGCAAGCTCCAGGACTTCTCAGTTGGTTCCGATAGAACTTCCGACGAACATCCAGAATTTTGACGAACTCTCGAACTCCCAACGAAATCACGTTCTTGATTCTGGGACTTCAATTTGCTTTATGTCTTGCTATCGTAGTTAATCTTACATATATAAAAACATACTTCGATTTAGACAATTAATACTAAGCATGAATCATATTGTCCGGCATGTCATTGGTCCATCGATGCTTCATCCAATTCTTCGATGCATAGTCCTCTCTTATGGCCTATTGCCCAATTGGCCAGTTGACTCCGTAACTCCGATATCCTTGGCGCAATATCCACTATTCTTGGCCCGATGCCCGAACTCATGGCCCAAAACCTTCTGTCGATACGTCGACCGATTCTCCGGCTCGACGTCCAATCTTCTGACATGTTCCATTGGCCCAACATGATTCTTCCTGCTTTAATTGTCTCAACCTAATCAAAGCATCCTGCGTCACTCAAAACACATATCAAATCATAAATACTTATCAATTAGTTTTATCATCAAAATCCGAGATTCAACAATCTCCCCTTTTTGATGATGACAACCAATTGATAACAGAGTTAATCTTAACTCCCGGAGTTTAAACAAACTCCCCCTATCAATATGTCATATTGATAGAACTCTTGATTCCAAAAATCCAAGCAACATGTTATCATAAAACTTATGCATAACATCATCATACTTCTCTCTCTTTGTCATCAACAAAAAGGAGAAATCCAACTATCAAATGTTTGAGGTATTCAATATCAAACATTGCATTTATCATCATGCAATATGTAAGCTAGAAAATTTAGCAAGTGTTACATCATACAAGCTATCAAGTTTTAGATATGCAAGGTAGTAAGATTGCATATTCTACAACATACAAGCTAGCAAAATTTCGAAAGCAAATGCAAGATAGCTTTCTTGTTGAAGTGTGTAAGCTAGCGATTCTTGCTTCCTTTTGCAATGTGCAAGTTGCAAGTTTTGCTTCTTGAGATAGGCAAGATAGCAAGCTCTTTTTGAGAAATGCCATTTTTGCTTCATTTGCAAAGTGCAAGCTAGCAAAATTTTACATTATTTTACAACATACAAGCTAGCAATTTGACAAGTGTTACTTCTCTTTGAAGTATGAAGGCTAGCAAGTTTTTGAAAAATAATGTAAGATAACAAGCTAGCAAGATACAATGTTTTATATGAAGCAAGCTATATGAAATATGTTTGCATTTTCTCTTTAGATGTGCTAACAAGCAAGCAAGTTTTTCTCCTTATAAT
This sequence comes from Musa balbisiana, assembly GCA_004837865.1. Taxonomy (NCBI): domain Eukaryota; kingdom Viridiplantae; phylum Streptophyta; class Magnoliopsida; order Zingiberales; family Musaceae; genus Musa; species Musa balbisiana. Next base: position 18,754,433 of record CM017194.1, on the reverse strand, counting down.
TTGTGAACTAGCAAATTTTACACATATGAAAGTTGGCAAGATTTGTGCATCTTTTTGACTTGTGCAAGCTAGCTATCTCCCCCTTTGTCATTGTCAAAAAGAAGGGAAGAATACAATTTTGTATCTATTTTTTCCTTTACAACAATTTTCAAATCATGACAAAGGATAAATGACAAAAATGAAAAATCAAGTTATGAATGTCAAAATAATTTTTTATCATGAATATTTCATCATTGCATGCATCATTATCATAAGTTGAAGTATAGCATGCATAATACGAAATCATCATGTATATTTCTAAAATATAAAATGTATAATTCCAAATCATCATTCATAATTACATCAATATTCCAATCATTATTTCAATCATAAAAAACGAAAGATCAAGTCTAAAATTCAAGAGATCAAGATCATAATATGGAAAATGTATAAGAAGAATTTATGCATTTGGAAGATCTAACATGTCTAAGTTTCTCATTTAAGCTAGCAATTTTCTTTCTCCCCTTTGTTATTGTAAACAAGGAAGAAGTAGAGTGGAAGAATACAATTTTTACATCAATACTCTAGTTATAACATGAGGTTTACAACCACAAATACAAAGGAATTTACACATCATATCAATACTCTAGTTATAACATGAGGTCTACAACCACAAATACAAAGGAATTACACATCATATCATAAAAGATAATAAATCAAATCATGAATGCCACAAGATAAGATTTATTTTATCAAATTCTTCTTTTTATAAATAGCAAACAGAAACATAAGAAGATCAAATGATACAATATCTTGATTCATGCCTAAGAACATCTCAAGTTATAAATCTCAAAAAATCAAGATAAAACTCATTCAAATTCAAATCGTCAACTCAAAATCATTTTCAAGAGATTAAAAAAAAAACAAACATACATTCATTGACATCTTTTTTCGAAAGATCAATAAAGTAGAGATTGAGAAATTCTTTAAAAAAAATGTTTTCCTTCCCCCTTTTTTATTTGATTTATTTCACACAAGCATGCACAAGTTTTTATGCCAAGTTAAAGCATGCATCATCGTTTAAGATCGAAAAGTAGATTTTGTCATAAAAACCATCAAGACCAAAAAAGTATAACACATTAAACATAAGACTTCTTTAAACAAGAGATTTGATTCATCATTTTAATTCCAATGATAACATATTTTCCTTTTTTTGTGTTTCATTTTAAGTGATTGATTTCATATAAACATGATCAAGTTTTTCCTATGAAAACATACCTCATAGTTTAAAATTGAAAAGGCTACGTTCATTATCGTAAAAATCGATAATCCATAAATCTCAAGAATCATCATGCATAAATTCAAAACATAAAATTATTGAGCATTAATCATAGAGCATCTTTAATTAAAATTGAGAAACATAAAATCATTACTTTAAATGAAACTTGATTACATTAATCATAGAGCATCTTTAATTAAAATTGAGAAACAATATGATTAATCTTGTCAAGTGTACAAGCATTAGATTTATATTTAACATTTTATTACATTATTACATTATTAAAACATTAAGCATGATTTCAATCAAAATTGGAAATACACATTATTTCTTCTTGAAAAACATACATAGGATTATTATTAGATTTAAATCTAACATTTTATTCGTTTAACATGAAATATGCAATTATAATTTTCAAAATTACTAGCATGATCCCAATTTGTGCATTTTCATTACATTATTAAACATATAATTTTCAAAACGAAATTTATATAATTTTTTAAAACTAAATTAAAAACAACTCATGAAGAACATCAAGTAATTTCAAAGTAAACTAAGGGAGTTTCATTTGAGTTGTTTACCTTATTGTAGAAAGCCGTTAAGATGTAGTTTGCCACTTCGCCTTTGTTGATTTTCTCCTCATCTTTGAAGGAGCTCAATTCATCCAAAGTCACATTCTTCTTCTTGGGTTCATAGCAAGTAGTTCCGTTCTTTTTGTTCTTTAATTTTTGTTTCATGAACTTTTTAAATTTCATAGTAAGGAGTTCAAGTTTACCATCACTTGAGCTTATGCTCGAGTGGTCTTCGATTATTCTTAGTCCGAAATGCTTCCTATCCTTTGGAAGGTGGTTCTCAAGTTCTTCACATGCATTGCACGTCATTTCATAAGTCATTAGAGATCCGATAAGTTCTTCGATCAAAAAAGTATTCAAATTTTTTGATTCTTAAATAGTTGTTATTTTCGAATCCCAATTTTTAGAAAGCGATCGTAAAATCTTGTTAACGAGTTCAAAATTAGAAAAGCATTTGCCAAGAGCTTTTAAACCATTGATGATATCCGTAAAACGGATGTACATGTTGACAATAGTTTCGCTCGGCTTCATTCGAAATAGTTCAAAATTGTGCATTAAAAGATTGACCTTCGAAACTTTTAATTTACTTGTGCCTTCGTGAGTGGTTTCAAGAATGTGCCAAATGTCAAAAGCTGTTTCGCAAGTGGAAACCCGATTAAACTCGTTTTTGTCTAATGCGTAAAATAGAGCATTCATAGCTCTAGCATTTAAAGAAAATGTTTTCTTTTCCAAATCATTCCATTGGTTCATTGGAAGAGAAGACCTTCGAAAACCATTTTCAACAATATTCCATAAGTTCAAATCCAAAGAAAGCAAGAAAACTCTCATTCGAGTTTTCCAATATATGTAGTCCATCCCATTGAAAAAGGGAAGACGAATGAGAGAGTGACCATCTTGAAAGCCGAAAAGAGCCATTTCTCTTGGGTGTTAAACCAAATGAGAAATCATGAGGCTCTGATACCAATTGTTAGGAAAGGATCGACACTAAGAGGGGGTGAATTAGTGTAGCAGTAAAAATTACGTCGGTTCAAAACCTTTCATTTCGATTAAAATTGATTCCGACGAAAATCATTTCATAAAGATCTTAGCTTGAAAGCGTATGCGAGCATTAAAATAGTAAACGCACAGTAAGGAGGAAAGACAGTTTGCTATAAAAGTAAATTACTCAAATATAAATGCAAACTAGATTTTAGGGTGGTTTGGTCATCGTGACCTACATCCACTTTGCCAATTCCTCTTCTGTCGAGGCCACCAGTATTTATTATCGGTCTTCTTTCAATGGGCGAAGACCAACTACCCTTTTACACCCCTCTTCTCCTTTTCACAGGTTTAGGAGACAACCTTTTACAAACCTCTTTTAAAAGGTATCCCTCTCACATCTCCCTTAGAACTATCTCTAAACTTTGGGAGGAGGGACTTAACTTTCTAAGGTTTACAACTTTAAAATCATAAGATTTTACTCAATATTTCTTGCTAATCCATATAGGAATAGTTGGGGTATTTATAGGCCTCAAATGGATTCAAATTTGGAGCCCAAAATTTAAACCCTTGAAATTTCAGGGTACGGGCGGTACCATCGCCTGTAGTCTGACACTGGGCGGTACCACCACCTAGTCTAGTGGTAACACCACCTAAAAGATTGTGCTGGGTGATACCACCGCTTGACATAGTCTCGGAGACTGTGCCACGATGGTTTCACCTGTTTAGTCACTGTTTAGGCCTTTCTTTTGGCCCAACCAGCCCAAACTTAGGCCCAACTATCCCCTAATTAGGATGACCCAATTCTAATCCTAATTATATACTAACTATGAATTTTAAGATATTTACTTAGCTAAACAAAGTTCGTATGTCAAGTTTTCTTTCGGCGAGCTTTCGGTGATCTTTCGGCGAACTTCTAACGATCTCTCGACAATGTTCCAACGGACTCCCAGTAAGCTCCTAGACTTCATGATGATCTTCTTGGTGAGTTCCAATGAGCTTCTTTGGTAAGCTCCAGGATTTCTCGGTTGGTTCCGACAGAACTTCCGACGAACATCTGGACTTCCGACGAACTCTTGAACTGCCAATGAAATTGTGTTCTTGACTCTGGGATTTCATTTTGCTTTATGCCTTGCTATCGTAGTTAATCCTGCACACATAAAAACACACTTCGATCTAGACAATTAATACTAAGCATGAATCATGTTGTCCGGCATGTCATTGGTCCATTGACGCTTTGTCCGATTCTTCGACGCATCATCCTCTCTTATGGCCTATTGCCCAATCGGTCAGTTGACTCCACAACTCCGATATCCTTGGCACAATATCTGCTCTTCTTGGCCCGATGCCCGAACTCATGGCCTGAAGCCTTCTATTGATACGTTGACCGATCCTCCGGTTCGACATCTAATCTTCTGACATGTTCCACCAGCCCAACATGATTCTTCTTGCTTTAATTGTCTTAACCAGATCGAAGCATCCTACGTCACTCAAAACACATATCAAATCATAAGCACTTATCAATTAGTTTCATTATTAAAATCTGAGATTCAATAGTGAGTGGTCATAGTAGTGGTGAGTGATTGTTTGATCCTAGTTGAGGAAGATCATAGATTTGACTATTAATATGTGGGCTTATTAATAAGACCATACTTTTTCTGTTTCCTTTTTGTGTTTCATAAGGTCTACCACATTACTTGGATATAACATTAAGACCAAGTGTTAATCTGCATATCTAAAATTAATCATCTCAGAAAGTGGCTGCAACCCTTCTAACCAAGTTTTATAAGTGCACCATAAAGAACAGAATAAGAATACCTTAGGCACATGTTTTAGAGTAGTGTTTTTTTTAATTCAAAAGAAAATTCACATTTCCATTAAGGATCTCAGAAAAGAAAAAGGTTACATGAGTAGTGCCTATCAAACTAGCCTTTCCAAAAGAGAATAATTATTCTCCACACCTTAGATTTTGTTGTTCTATGGGTTGAGTTTGTTAGGGCAGATTTTGAGTTGTCTGACTTATAGGTCGAGTTGGATTCAACTTGAGTTTTCTTCGAGCCAATCTTGAGTAGAAACCTTACCTCATTGGATGAGAGAAGTCAAATCCTGCAAGATTATATCTGGGGCAAATTCCTCTCCGAAATTTAAGTCAGTAAGCTAGTTGGACAAGTCAAATTGAAAAGTGAGTGAATGTGTCTAGATTGTACATGGGGCTCCTTTTTATAGTGGTAACTTGGAGTCATTACACCCATTTATTGTGTAGTTGATATAGTAATGGGGGCATGAAGTTAAGCCAAAACTATTGCCACCTAGCGTCAAACTCGAGATTAGATAATTTTCTCCATATGGCACTCATCAGGAGTAGCCAACTGGCCCCATTAATCAATTGATCGTTTCAGGTTTTGACGATAGGAGATTATTGTTCAGTCGGCCATGTGACCCTAATGCATCCTCCACGTGGAATAGTAGGTGTTGTTCGATGTCATTGGTTGGTGGCCATATGTCCCAGACACTTCCTCTACGTGGTACAGTAGGTGTCGACCAACATGGTTGGCTGGTTTGCCACGTGCCCTCGATGTGCCTATTGATTGAGGCTGACACATCGATGAGTGGAGCTAACATGTCAGCCACGTCAATCTTGCCATATCATATGCCCCCCCCACTTCCCGGGCTGGGAGAGCAGCAAAATCAAGTTAGGAAGTAGAGTTAGCTCAATGATTTGGTACAAGTACGCGTAACGAGTTGACATGATTCAGCATAGTGGCGAACGATAGAGAGTGCACTAGGTTGACTTAGTTGGACGTGGCGGAAAACGTACTTGGCTGACACAATCGAGTGTGGTAGAGACTGACAAAGAATGACAAAGAACGTACCAAGCCGACATGGTCAAGCATGGTGAAGACCGACGGAGAATGTCGGAGAATGCATCGGGTCAACACGACTAGATGTGGAGACCGACAAAGAATAGTGGAGAATGCACCAGGTTGACATGGTCGTGCGTGGTAGATATCGACAAAGAATGGCTGAGAATGCATTAGGTCGACATGGCCGGGCATGAGCACGTGCCGTGCATATCTTTTCCCTTATTGGATAAGAGAATTCGAGTGGTTCCAACTTGATTTGACAACCAAGTACTTGTCATACCTGCCTACTAAAAAGTCAACATGGTGCATTTATTGTGTGTTGCATGCCCCCAGCAAAGATTGTGATGGATTCAACGTGATCTTTATTGAATCTCGAATTTTTATGATGAAACCAATTGATATTATTTATGATTTGATCTGCATTTTGAGTGACGCAAAAAGCTTCAATTAGGGAGAGATAATTAAAGCAAGAAGAATCATGTTGGGCTAAAAAAATATGTCAGAAGATTGGATGTCGAGCCGAAGGATTGGTCGACGTATCGGCAGAAGGTTTCAAGCCATGAGTTCGGGCATCGGACCAAGAAGAGTAAAAATTACGCTAAGGAAATCGGAGTTACGGAGGTCAACTGACCGATTGGATAATAGGCCATAAGAGAGGACGATGTGTCGAAGATTCGGACGAAGCGCCAATGAACTAATGACATATTGGACAACATTTGATTTGCTTTGTAATAATTGTCTAGATTGAATTAGGTTTTAAGTGTACAGGATTAACTATGATAGTAGTCAAGGCACAAAGCAAAATAAAGTTTTGGAGTCAAGAACGAGATTTCGTTGGGAGTTCGAGAGTTCGTCAGAAGTCTGTGTTGAATCTCGGATTTTGATGATGAAGTCAATTGTCATGTTTATCTAATCCATATGTTGAGAGAAGTATGCAGGATTAACTACGAAAGCTTGAAGACATAAAGCAAGTCTAACCGAAATCAAGTTCGATGGGTGTTTGAGAGTCCGAAGATTCGTCGGAGATGCTGCCGGGAACCAATCGAGAAGAAATCGGGGACTTGTCGGAGTTTTCGGAAGTCCGCCGAAGAGATCATCGGAGGTTCACAGAGATCGCCGAGAAGGCTCGGCTACTCGTTGATTTCACCACAAGAGCGGGAGCCACTGCGAGTCCGTCGGAAGAAATCCAGGGGCGTCAGCACCCGAGAGCCAGGCGGTGGCACCGCCCAGCACCCGAGAGCCAGGCGGTGGCACCGCCCAGCACCCGAGAGCCAGGCGGTGGCACCGCCCAGCACCCGAGAGCCAGGCGGTGGCACCGCCCAGCACCCGAGAGCCAGGCGGTGGCACCGCCCAGCACCCGAGAGCCAGGCGGTGGCACCGCCCAGCACCCGAGAGCCAGGCGGTGGCACCGCCCAGCACCCGAGAGCCAGGCGGTGGCACCGCCCAGCACCCGAGAGCCAGGCGGTGGCACCGCCCAGCACCCGAGAGCCAGGCGGTGGCACCGCCCAGCACCCGAGAGCCAGGCGGTGGCACCGCCCAGCACCCGAGAGCCAGGCGGTGGCACCGCCCAGCACCCGAGAGCCAGGCGGTGGCACCGCCCAGCACCCGAGAGCCAGGCGGTGGCACCGCCCAGCACCCGAGAGCCAGGCGGTGGCACCGCCCAGCACCCGAGAGCCAGGCGGTGGCACCGCCCAGCACCCGAGAGCCAGGCGGTGGCACCGCCCAGCACCCGAGAGCCAGGCGGTGGCACCGCCCAGCACCCGAGAGCCAGGCGGTGGCACCGCCCAGCACCCGAGAGCCAGGCGGTGGCACCGCCCAGCACCCGAGAGCCAGGCGGTGGCACCGCCCAGCACCCGAGAGCCAGGCGGTGGCACCGCCCAGCACCCGAGAGCCAGGCGGTGGCACCGCCCAGCACCCGAGAGCCAGGCGGTGGCACCGCCCAGCACCCGAGAGCCAGGCGGTGGCACCGCCCAGCACCCGAGAGCCAGGCGGTGGCACCGCCCAGCACCCGAGAGCCAGGCGGTGGCACCGCCCAGCACCCGAGAGCCAGGCGGTGGCACCGCCCAGCACCCGAGAGCCAGGCGGTGGCACCGCCCAGCACCCGAGAGCCAGGCGGTGGCACCGCCCAGCACCCGAGAGCCAGGCGGTGGCACCGCCCAGCACCCGAGAGCCAGGCGGTGGCACCGCCCAGCACCCGAGAGCCAGGCGGTGGCACCGCCCAGCACCCGAGAGCCAGGCGGTGGCACCGCCCAGCACCCGAGAGCCAGGCGGTGGCACCGCCCAGCACCCGAGAGCCAGGCGGTGGCACCGCCCAGCACCCGAGAGCCAGGCGGTGGCACCGCCCAGCACCCGAGAGCCAGGCGGTGGCACCGCCCAGCACCCGAGAGCCAGGCGGTGGCACCGCCCAGCACCCGAGAGCCAGGCGGTGGCACCGCCCAGCACCCGAGAGCCAGGCGGTGGCACCGCCCAGCACCCGAGAGCCAGGCGGTGGCACCGCCCAGCACCCGAGAGCCAGGCGGTGGCACCGCCCAGCACCCGAGAGCCAGGCGGTGGCACCGCCCAGCACCCGAGAGCCAGGCGGTGGCACCGCCCAGCACCCGAGAGCCAGGCGGTGGCACCGCCCAGCACCCGAGAGCCAGGCGGTGGCACCGCCCAGCACCCGAGAGCCAGGCGGTGGCACCGCCCAGCACCCGAGAGCCAGGCGGTGGCACCGCCCAGCACCCGAGAGCCAGGCGGTGGCACCGCCCAGCACCCGAGAGCCAGGCGGTGGCACCGCCCAGCACCCGAGAGCCAGGCGGTGGCACCGCCCAGCACCCGAGAGCCAGGCGGTGGCACCGCCCAGCACCCGAGAGCCAGGCGGTGGCACCGCCCAGCACCCGAGAGCCAGGCGGTGGCACCGCCCAGCACCCGAGAGCCAGGCGGTGGCACCGCCCAGCACCCGAGAGCCAGGCGGTGGCACCGCCCAGCACCCGAGAGCCAGGCGGTGGCACCGCCCAGCACCCGAGAGCCAGGCGGTGGCACCGCCCAGCACCCGAGAGCCAGGCGGTGGCACCGCCCAGCACCCGAGAGCCAGGCGGTGGCACCGCCCAGCACCCGAGAGCCAGGCGGTGGCACCGCCCAGCACCCGAGAGCCAGGCGGTGGCACCGCCCAGCACCCGAGAGCCAGGCGGTGGCACCGCCCAGCACCCGAGAGCCAGGCGGTGGCACCGCCCAGCACCCGAGAGCCAGGCGGTGGCACCGCCCAGCACCCGAGAGCCAGGCGGTGGCACCGCCCAGCACCCGAGAGCCAGGCGGTGGCACCGCCCAGCACCCGAGAGCCAGGCGGTGGCACCGCCCAGCACCCGAGAGCCAGGCGGTGGCACCGCCCAGCACCCGAGAGCCAGGCGGTGGCACCGCCCAGCACCCGAGAGCCAGGCGGTGGCACCGCCCAGCACCCGAGAGCCAGGCGGTGGCACCGCCCAGCACCCGAGAGCCAGGCGGTGGCACCGCCCAGTACACTGTCAGTGTCAAAACTGACAAGCGGTGGCACCGCCCAGCACCCGAGAGCCAGGCGGTGGCACCGCTAGCTTCGGAAACCGAAGAGAATTTAAATTTTGGAGCCCAAATTTGAATCCTCTTGAGGCCTATAAATACCCCTCTATTCTCAGTTGAGATTACAACTTTTGAGAAGCAATAGATTGAGATAAAAGCCTTAGCAAAGTCTTTAGCAAGTCTTGTTTTCAATTGCTTGAGTGTTCACCTCCTTCTTTCTCGTTGAAACTTTGTAAGAGTGTGAACCACTTCTAAAAAGTTGTAAGAGAGGTATTTGTCCTTCCCCTTCAAAGTGATTTGCTAGTGGAAGTTGGGAGCCTCATCGAAGAAGGCTTCGCAAGTGGATGTAGGTCATTTTGACCGAACCACTTTAAAATTGGCGTGCTCACTGGTTTGCATTTATTTACTGCACTTTACCTTACTGCAAATCTTTATAAGTGCTTTACTTCCTCATTACTTTTGCTGCACACATTTACGAACACGCTTTCCAGTTAAGCACTTCCGAGTTTTGTTTTATTGTACGAAAAAGTTTCCAAAACCGACGTTTTAATCCGCTGCACTAATTCACCCCCCCCTCTTAGTGCCGCTCCGATCCTAACAATTGGTATCAGAGCAAGGCTCACTCTCATATTTGGTTTAATACCTAAGAGAGATGGCTTACTCCGGCATGCATGAGGGACATTCTATTACACGTCCACCTATGTTTAATGGGTCGGATTACACGTATTGGAAGACACGTATGAGAATCTTCCTCATTTCCATGGATTTCGAGCTTTGGACTATTGTTGAAAATGGATTTCAAAAATCTTCTCTTCCGATGAGCGAATGGAATGAATCGGAGAAGAAAGTTTTTGCTTTAAACGCGAAGGCTATGAATGCCTTGTTTTGTGCACTAGACAAAAATGAATTTAATCGCATTTCAATTTGTGATTCTGCTTTTGATATTTGGAGAACTCTTGAGGTCACTCATGAAGGTACTAGCCGAGTGAAAGAGTCCAAAATCAACATTCTTGTGCACTCTTACGAACTTTTCCGAATGAAACCAAGTGAGTCCATCGGAGACATGTACACCCGTTTAACGGATGTCATCAATGGACTCAAAGCTCTTGGTAAAGATTTTTCTAACTTTGAACTAGTAACTAAAATCTTAAGATCCCTTCCTAAAAGTTGGGATCCAAAAGTTACTGCCATTCAAGAGGCCAAGGACCTTAAAACATTCCCTCTTGAAGAACTTATTAGGTCTCTAATGACCTACGAAATGACATGTCAAGCTCATGACGAGCTCGAGAACCCCCTTCCAAAGAACAGGAAGGATATGGCACTCAAATCACAAGAAGACCACTTGAAAGGAATATCAAGTGATGAGGACAGTGACAATGACATTGCACTTTTGACTCAAAAATTTAAAAAATTTATAAGAAAGAACAAATTTAAAAATAACACAAAAATAAACTTGAACATAAAAAGGACCAAGTGATATGCTATGAATGCAAGAAGCCGGGGCATTTCAAAAATGAATGTCCCCAAGCCAAAAGAAGAACATCAAAGAAGAAGGCGCTCAAAGCAACGTGGGATGATTCAAGCGCATCCGAAGAAGAGGAGTTCAACACCGAGCAAGTTGCTCATTACGCCCTAATGGCCATCGGAGAGGAGGTAACGAATTTAATTGATGCAGATTTATCTTATCATGAATTATTAAATGCCTTCCATGAGTTATTTGATGAATGCAAAACAATTAGTAGAAAATACAAATTGTTAAAAAAGGAGCATGATAGTCTTACTTGTAATTTTGATAAATTAAAAACTGAATATCATGATAGTTTAGCTTCATGCATAAAATGTCATGATCTAGAAACTCTCCAAAAGGAGAACTTGCTACTTAAGGACACCTTGAAGAAATTCGAGGTCGGTAGCAAGTCTTTGAACATGATCCTTACAAATAAGGGTCACGTTCCTAAAAGAAGTGGAATCGGATTTGTGAGAAGTTCTCACCAAAATTCAACCATCTTCATTAAAAGTCCTATCTTACATGTTCAACACCAAAGCAATTGCAACTTTTGTTGCAAATATGGACATAAAACTTATCAATGTCCATTCAAGAAAATTAGTCTGAACAAATTAATTTGGGTTCCTAAAGGAACCACGATCAAGTCTATGCAACATGATAAACAAGTTAGATCAGTTTTTGAGGCACCCAAAAGTAAATGGGTACCTAAAAATAATCCCTTCTTGTAGAAACATACACCATCACAAGCTAGGAGCAAGAGATGGTACCTTGATAGTGGATGCTTAAGGCATATGACCGGAGATCCATCCCAATTCTCCAAGCTCACTAGCATAGATGAAGGCTATGTCACCTTCGGAGACAACAACAAAGGCAAAATCATTGGCAAGGGAACCATAGGTAACAAATTAAACTTTTCTATTGATAATATATTACTAGTTGATGGATTGAAACATAATCTCTTGAGTATTAGTCAATTATGCGATAAAGGTTATATCGTTAGATTTGAATCAAATGTGTGTATTATTGAAAAACCAAACAATAACATGACTATGATTGCATTAAAACAAAATAATGTCTACACCATCAATCTTGATGAACTAGGTAATGAAATGTGCCTCTCCGCTTTAAAAGATGATGCTTGGCTTTGGCATAGGAGATTAGGCCATGCAAGCATGAAACTAATATCTAAGATCTCATCTAGAGAATTAGTACGAGGGATTCCAAATATGAAGTTTGTTAAAGACAAAGTATGCGATGCGTGTCAACTAGGTAAACAAATAAAAACTAGTTTCAAACCAAAAAATCAAATTAGCACCACTAGACTATTACAATTGATCCATTTGGACTTATTTGGACCAATTGACACGACAAGTCTAGGAGGAAGCAAATACACTTTTGTGATTGTAGATGATTATACTAGATACACTTGGACCTATTTCTTGGCTCACAAAAGTGATTGTTTCAAATGTTTCTCTAAATTTTGTAAACTCACTCAAAACGAAAAAGGTCTCATGATTTCATCAATTCAGAGTGATCACGGTGGCGAATTTCAAAACCGTGATTTCCAAAATTTTTGTGAAGTTAATGGATATAACCACAACTTCTCTACTCCAAGAAACCCTCAACAAAATGGAGTAGTAGAAAGAAAAAATAGAAATCTACAAGAAATGGCAAGAACTATGTTGAATGAACATAGTCTACCCAAGCACTTTTGGGCCGAAGCCGTGAATACGGCTTGCTACATCATGAATAGGGTTCTAATAAGACCATCTCTATCAAAAACTCCCTATGAATTATGGAATAACAAAACACCAAATGTTTCTTATTTTAAAGTTTTCGGTTGTAAATGCTTTATTTTAAATGAAAAGGACGCCTTAGGAAAATTTGATGCTAAATCCGATGAAGGCATCTTTCTTGGTTACTCTTCCGTTTCTAAAGCTTTTCGTGTTTTTAACAAAAGAACTTTAGTTATAGAAGAGTCTATTCATGTAATTTTTAATGAAATTTCCGAGTTAAAGAAAAAAGATTTTGATGATGATATTGGTTTTGAAAATTTGGATTTAAAGGAACCCCCTCCTCAAAATAGCAACTTGGATGCATCTTCTTCCAAAATCTCCTTACCCAAGGAATGGAAGTATGTAGATGCTCATCCAAAAGAGCAAATTATAGGAGATACATCACAAGGGGTTCAAACTCGTTCTTCTTTCAAGAATTTTTGTGCTAATGCTGCCTTTCTCTCTCAAATCGAACCTAAATGCATTGACGAGGCCTTGAAAGATGATTCTTGGGTCATTGCAATGCAAGAGGAATTGAATCAATTTGAGAGGAATGAGGTATGGAAGCTTGTTCCTAGACTTAGTGACCATTTAGTCATTGGTACTAAATGGGTCTTTAGAAACAAGCAAGACGAATGTAGTATCGTGGTTAGAAACAAGGCTAGATTAGTGGCCAAAGGTTTCAACCAAGAAGAAGGTATCGACTATGAAGAAACATTCGCTCTTGTGGCAAGATTAGAAGCCATTAGGATGCTCCTTGCCTATGCCAGTAGTAATAATTTTAAACTATTTCAAATGGACGTCAAAAGTGCCTTCTTGAATGGTTTTATTTCGGAAGAAGTATATGTCGAACAACCTCCTGGATTTGAAAATTCTCTTCTTCCTAATCATGTATTCAAATTAACTAAGGCTCTCTATAGTTTGAAACAAGCTCCTAGAGCTTGGTACGAAAGGCTTAGTTCCTTTCTTATTTTAAATAATTTTACCAAAGGCAAGGTTGATACTATATTGTTTATCAAACATTTTGAAAATAATTTTCTTATTGTGCAAATTTATGTTGATGATATTATTTTTGGTTCTTCGGATGAATCACTATGTGAATCATTTGCCAAAAATATGAGTCATGAATTTGAAATGAGTTTAATGGGTGAATTAACATTCTTTTTAGGATTGCAAATCAAACAACTTAATGACGGTATATTTCTTAACCAATCTAAATATATATTAGAATTGTTAAAATGATTTAACATGGATAATTCAAAAGCAATAAACACCCCTATGAGTACTTCGACTAAGTTAGATATGGATGAAAACAACGAAAATTTCGATCAAAAAACGTATAGGGGAATGATAGGTAGTCTACTCTACCTCACCGCGACTAGACCGGATATTATGTTTAGTGTGGGACTTTGCTCTAGGTTTCAATCTAATCCTAAATTATCTCATCTCAAGAGTGTTAAAAGAATATTTAGATATCTTAAAGGAACTCCAAATTTAGGACTTTAGTATCTGAAATCAGAAAAATTCGATTTAATAGCTTATGCAGATGCTGATTTTGGCGGATGTAGGATAGATAGGAAAAGTACATCTGGAATATGCCAATTTTTAGGACATGCACTTGTTTCTTGGACTTCCAAGAAACAAAATTCAGTTGCACTATCTACAGCGGAAGCCGAATACATCGCTGCAAGTGCATGCTGTGCACAAATTGTTTAGATGAAAAATACATTAGAAGACTATAGAATTCACTTGAAAAACATTCCCATAAAATGTGATAATACAAGTTCCATATGTCTTACCAAAAATCCAATTCAGCACTCTAGAACTAAGCATATCGACGTTAGGCATCATTTCATACGCGATCATGTCCTTAACAATAATGTTGTTCTAGAATTCATTGACACAAAGTATCAATTGGCAGACATATTTACAAAAGCCTTAAATGAAGACCAATTTGAATTTATTAGAAGGGAACTAGGCATGTTAAATTGTCCCTAAGAATGTACTTTCCGAAAAAATTTTCATCCTCTTTCCGTTCCTTAGTAGATTTGATCATTCTCTTTCAATTCCAAAAGAAATGTTTATCCTAACATCTCTGAAAAATAAAATAAAAAATAAAAAATAAAAATAAAAACGGAAAAGGAATGAAATTTTTTTTCGCGGCAGCCAGCGGTAGCACCGCCAGAACCAGCGGTGGCACCGCCAGAACCAGCGGTAGCACCGCCTGAGCGTTCAGTCGCTAGGCGGTGGCACCGCTCGGTTTGGCGGTGGCACCGCCCGAGAGCCCTTATTTATATCCTAAGGGTTAGGGCCGGCGGTGACACCGCCCCCAACCCGTGGGAATCTGCCTCAACCCTCCCCCAACCTCTCAAAAGCCTCATTCCAACATTTAGAAGCCTTGGAAAGGGATTTTTGTTGGTCCAAGCTCTCCATCTTTCAAGAAATTTTCCATAAGGTAAAACTTGAAATTTTCTTCTTCCTCTTTTCATTATTTTCCCTACCCTTTACAGTTTCATATTTTTGATCCATCATCTTGTCTAGATAATGGCTCCTAAGAGATCAAAAGGGAAAATGATTGTAGGAGATTCATATGACTAAAATCTTTTTCAATCTAAAGAAGTAGCACTTAAATTTCCAAATTTCGAAACAAGAACTATACATAAGGGTAAACACGTTGATCTAAATGAACTAGGAAACCTTGAATCCATTAGGTGGTTTGCACATTAGATGCCTTATCTCTCCTACAAATCAATGAACCAATTTATCCTAGGTTAGTTAGGCTATTTTATGCAAATTTGTGTGTGGACAACGAAAGCCTAAGTACTTACCTTTTAGAAACACAGATTAGAATCTTTGACAGCACTATTTGTGAATTAATTGGACTCACTGAAAAAGATAGGGGCTGTTATTTTAGAGGTAAATGGGATGTAAATGTAATCGGAGCAACTTACTTCGAAGCTCGTAGAAACTATTTTTGCAAATCCGAACCTCGGCATACTACCCAAGAGTTGCGAACACTTACTACCCTTTAACTCTAAAATTCTTCATCACATCATAACAAGCATCATATTTCCTAAACAATTTCATCTTGATGAAATAAGTCAAATAGAGATGAGCACAATGTATTGGATTATGACCGGTCAACATAACTGCTTTGGATACTCAATCCGGCAACACATGAAGGATATTATAGCTAGAGACGGTATGTTATCATATGGGGGGTTAATCACACGACTTATACTTGCTCATGACATTTGTATCCCACCCGATGAAGAGACAATTCAAAGTGATCGATATAACATCATCAACATAAATCTGTTGAAAAGACTTAGGTGCACTTTTAGCAACGGTATATGGGTGAGGCAACCTAGAAGGACTGATCCAATTTCCCCACCAGTAGAACACCCTGAAACAACAATTCTTAGGGGAAATGAGTCTCCTCCTCCTAGTCCCTTTGGCGCAGCACCTTCAGCTCCTGCTTCCTCCTCTGAAGAACTCATTTTGGCAGAATTGTATCAGATCAAATCACAACAAGACTAACTCAAAACACAGCAAGAGTAGATTCAAACTCAGCAATTTGAAATTTTGCAGGAACTACGGCAAATGAATCAAAAATAGATGTCCTGTATCAGCACTATGCATTTCCTCCTAAAGATTAATCGATGTATCTTTTATATTGACATGCGATCTTTGTCATCTTCTTTCCTTGAATGACATGTTGAACCTTCTTTGCAATGTATTTTGAATGATGTTGAACCTTCTTTTGTGATGTATTTTGAATGAAAGATGATGTTGAATTCCTTTGCCTTAACAATCACAAATTATATGCTTAAAGACGCTCTCCTTTTTGATGATGACAAAGGGGGAGAAATATGGTAAATTGATAATTGCTATGCTATGATTGCCATATTTTCACTATGAAATGTTTGCATTATATGTTGATATCTAGCAATGATCACTATTATTCACGTTTGAAATATAAAACTTGAAAATGGTTGTCAAGTCATTGATAATTGCTATGCTATGATTGCCATATTTTCACTATGAAATGTTTGCATTATATGTTGATATCTAGCAATGATCACTATTATTCACGTTTGAAATATAAAACTTGAAAATGGTTGTCAAGTCATTGATAATTGCTATGCTATGATTGCCATATTTTCACTATGAAATGTTTGCATTATATGTTGATATCTAGCAATGATCACTATTATTCACGTTTGAAATATAAAACTTGAAAATGGTTGTCAAGTCATTGATAATTGCTATGCTATGATTGCCATATTTTCACTATGAAATGTTTGCATTATATGTTGATATCTAGCAATGATCACTATTATTCACGTTTGAAATATAAAACTTGAAAATGGTTGTCAAGTCATGATTGCCATATTTCACTATGAAAATATTTGCATTATATGTTGATATCTAGCAATGATCACTATCATTCACGTTTGAAATATAAAACTTGAAAATGGTTGTCAAGTCATTGATAATTGCTATGCTATGATTGCCATATTTTCACTATGAAATGTTTGCATTATATGTTATATCTAGCAATGATCACTATTATTCACGTTTGAAATAGAAAACTTGAAAATGGTTGTCAAGTCTTGTCTTGACATCATTTTCAGAAAGATACATCATGATAGGGAATCATGATGGGAGTATTGATAAGGTTTGACTTATCAATATGTCTCTTGAATTCAAAGGCTTTGAATTCAAGAATGATTTATCTCAAGTATGACATATAGATAGGGGGAGTTAATATTAACTCCATTATCAATTGATTGTCATCATCAAAAAGGGGGAGATTGTTGAATCTCGAATTTTGATGATGAAGTCAATTGTCATGTTTTATCTAATCCATATGTTGAGATAAGTATGCAGGATTAACTACGAAAGCTTGAAGACATAAAGCGAGTCTACCGGAATCAAGTTCGATAGGTGTTTGAGAGTCCGAAGATTCGTCGGAGATGCTGCCGGAACCAATCGAGAAGAAATCGGGGACTTGTCGGAGTTTTCGGAAGTCCGCCGAAGAGATCATCGGAGGTTCGCAGAGATCACCGAGAAGACTCGGCTACTCGTTGATTTCACCACAAGATCGGGAGCCAGCTGGGAGTCCGTCGGAAGAAATCCAAGGGCGTATCGGAAGTCCGTCGGAAGATCGCCGGAAAGCTCGCCGGAACAAGACTTGAAGTTCGCCGGTTAAAAACTTGCTTAGGATTATGTTTTTAGTTACGTAGTTTGCATGTAATTAAGGTTAGGATTAAGAAATAATCTTATATCTTGATTAGGGGCCAACTGGGCCCAAGATGAAACCTGGTGTGGGCCGGACTTAAAGCCCAACCAGTAACCAATAATACTGGGTGGTGGAACCGCCCTACTGGGCGGTGGCACCGCCCAGCACCCAAGAGCCAGGCGGTGGCACCGCCCAGTACACTGTCAGTGTCAAAACTGACAGGCGGTGGCACCGCCACTGACAGGCGGTGGCACCGCTAGCTTCGGGAACCGAAGAGAATTCAAATTTTGGAGCCCAAATTTGAATCCTCTTGAGGCCTATAAATACCCCTCTATTCTCAGTTGAGATTACAACTTTTGAGAAGCAATAGATTGAGATAAAAGCCTTAGCAAAGTCTTTAGCAAGTCTTGTTTTCAATTGCTTGAGTGTTCACCTCATTCTTTCTCGTTGAAACTTTGTAAGAGTGTGAACCACTTGTAAAAAGTTGTAAGAGGGGTATTTGTCCTTCCCCTTCAAAGTGATTTGCTAGTGGAAGTTGGGAGCCTCATCGAAGAAGGCTTCGCAAGTGGATGTAGGTCATTTTGACCGAACCACTTTAAAATTGGCGTGCTCACTGGTTTGCATTTATTTACTGCACTTTACCTTACTACAAATCTTTATAAGTGCTTTACTTCCTCATTACTTTTGCTGTACACATTTACGAACACGCTTTCCAGTTAAGCACTTCCGAGTTTTGTTTTATTGTACGAAAAAGTTTCCAAAACCGACGTTTTAATCCGCTGCACTAATTCACCCCCCCCTCTTAGTGCCGCTCCGATCCTAACAGTCTGAACGTTCATTGGAAGTTCTATCGAAATTAACCAAGAAATCTAAGAGCCTGCCAAAAAAGCTTATTGGAACTCGCCAAGAAAATCGTCGTGAAGTCCAAGAGATTGCTAGGAGTCCACTGGAACATTGTCAAGAGATTGTCGGAAGTTTGTTGGAAGATCACTGGAAGAAACCTAGACTTACAGACTTATTTAGCTTAGTAAATGTCTTAGAATTCATAGTTAGCACATAATTGGGTTGGAATTGGGCCAACTCAATTAGGGGTTAATTGGGCCCAAGTTTGAGCTGTGTTTGGCCAAGTAAAAGGCCCAAACAGTGACCCAACAGGTGGAACCTTCGTGGCACAATCTTTGAGACTGTGTCCGGCGATGGTACCACTAGTCTGGGCCATGGTACCGCCCAGACTCGGTCTCTGAGATAGTCAGGTGGTGGTACCACCCAAACACAATCTCCTAGGTGATAGTACCGTCAGACTAGGCAGTGGTCCCGCCTAGTGTCGATGCGTACCCCGAAATCTTGGGGATTTAAATTTTGGCTCTAAGTTTTGAAGTCATTTGAGGTCTATAAATACCCTAGCTATTCCTGCATGAAGTAGCAAGAAAGATGATCAAAAACTCTGTGTTTTTAAAATTGAAAACCCTTGTAAAGTGTTGAGTCCCTCCTCCTAAAGTTTAGAGACCATTCTAAGGGAGAGTGTGAGGGAAGCTTTGTAAAAAGGGGTTGTAAAGGTTCTCTCCTGAACTTGTCAAAAGGAGAATCGTGTTGCAAGGGTAGTTAATCCTCTCCCATTGAAGTAAGATCGTTAGTAGATACCGGTGGCCTCGATGGAAGAGGAATCGGTGGAGTGGATGTAGGTCACGACGACCAAACCACTATAAAACGGTTTGCATTTTTGTTTTATTGTTTATCTTTATTACAAACCACTTTACTTCCTCATTACTTTTGCTGCACACCCTTCCGAACGTATTTCAAGTTAACATCTTTTCGAAATCAGTTTTATCGTATGAAGATTTTTCAAACCGACATTTTTATCTGCTACACTAATTTATGGCCCCCTCTTAGTGCCGACTCGTTCCTAACAATTGGTATCAGAGCCACGTTTTTCTTATTTGGTTTAACACCCAAAAGAAATGACTCTTTTTGGCTTTTAAGAGGGCTTTTCTATCGTTTGTCCTCCCATATTCAATGGGATGGACTACACTTATTGCAAAACTCGAATGAGAGTTTTCTTGCTTTCTATAGATTTGGATTTATAGAATATTGTCGAAAGCGGTTTTCAAAAGTCTTCTACTCTAATGAACGAATAGAATGATTTGGAGAAGAAAATTTTTTATTTAAATGCTAGAGCTATGAATACTTTATTTTGTGCTTTAAGCAAAAATGAGTTTAATCGTATTTCTACTTGTAAAACGACTTTCGATATTTGACATACACTTGAAATCACACACGAAGGCACTATTCTAAGGTAAATCTTTTGATGTATAATTTTGAACTATTTCGAATGAAGTCATGCGAAACCATTATTGACATGTACACCTGTTTTACGGATATCATCAATGGCTTAAAAGCTCTTGACAAATATTTTTTGAATCTTGAACTTGTTAATAAAGTTTTATGATCTCTTTCTAAAACTTGAGATCTTAAAGTAATGATTATTCAAGAAGTCAAGGATTTAAATACTTTCCCTCTCGAAGAAATTATCGAGTTTTTAATGACCTATGAAATGAGTTGTATAGCATAAAATGAACGTGAGAACAACCTTTCAAAGAACAAGAAGGATTTGATACTTAAAATAAATGAAGACTACTTGAGCGAAGCTCAAGTGATGATGAACTTGAACTTCTCACTATAAAACTTAAAAAGTTTATTAAATAAGAAAGTTATTAAACAAGAATTAAAGAATAAAAATGAACTTAAAAAGAAGTGCTAAAGAAGAAGAGTACTACTCAAAGTGACTTGGGACGAAACGAGCGCATCCGAAAAGCAAATCGATGAAGAAGAAACGACAAACTTTGCTTTGGTGACTCTCGACAATGAGGTAAAAAACTCAAACGAAACCCCCTTAGTTTATTTTGAAATTACTTGATGCATTTCATATGTTTCTTTTAAATTAGTTCGTAAAAAATATTAAATAAATAAATAAAAGGGGATCATGCTTTTCTTTTTCTAGCTAATTTTGAAATGATAATGACAATTGCATGTTTATGAAAATATAATAAAATATTAGATTTAAATCTAAAGATTAATCCTATACATGTTTTAAGAAAAATAATGTGTATCTAAATGGATTATTTCCAATTTTGATTGAAAATACTTTATGAAATCATGTTTGATGATATCATTCTTAATGAGTTTATAGTTCGAAATTGTGCATGTTATATCTTGAAAACTTGAAATCATGTTTTAAATTTCATGCCTAAAGTAGTGATGCATAATGATCATGCTTAATAAGTTTATATTTTGAAATTATGCATGATGATTTGTTTTATTCATGGCTTATTGATCTTTGTCATAATGAAAGTTGCTTTTTAGGTTTTAAACAAATGGATTGTTTTCATATGAAAAACTTGAGCAATCATATAAAAATGAAACACAAAAAAAGAAAATGTATTGTCATTGAAATTAAAATGATAAATCAAATCTCTTGTTTAAAGAAGCCATATGTTTAATGTGTTATATTTTTATCATGATGATGAAATTTATTTTTCGGTCTTAAACGATAATGCATGCTTTGACTTGGCATAAAAAAACTTGGGCATGCTTGTGTGAAATAATCAAACAAAAAAAAAAGGAAGGAAAATATTTTTCTTAAAGAATTTCTCAATCCCTACTTATTGATTTTTTAAAAAGGAGATCAATGAATGTATTTATGTTATTTTATGAATCTCTTAAAAATAATTTTAATGATTTGATGATTTGAATTTGAATAAGTTTTATTCAAATCATAATCTAGATTTCTTGGAATTACTTAAGATTTTTTAATCAAGATCTCTTCTTTGTACTCCTATGATTTTTTCTTAGTATTTTATTTAAAGAGGAGATTTACTATATGAATCATGTCTTTTGTACTCATATAATCTTATCTTTCATGATATGATTTTTATAATTCCTTGTATTCGTGAAATATATCTCATCACCAAATTTTCTTGTTATCCTTTTTGTGATGATATGAAATATGATGATTTGTTTTATTCATGGCTTATTGATCTTTGTCATAATGAAAGTTGCTTTTTAGGTTTTAAACAAAATGGATTGTTTTCATATGAAAAACTTGAGCATATTTATATGAAATCAATCATATAAAAATGAAACACAAAAAAAGAAAATGTATTGTCATTGAAATTAAAATGATAAATCAAATCTCTTGTTTAAAGAAGCCATATGTTTAATGTGTTATATTTTTTATCATGATGATGTATATGATGTATTGCATATGATGTGAATCATGATTAAAATTGCTTCGACTTGAATTCAATTTGAATTCAAGATTTATCTCAATTATGACATATTGCAAAACTCGAATGAGAGTTTTCTTGCTTTCTATAGATTTGGATTTATAGAATATTGTCGAAAGCGGTTTTCAAAAGTCTTCTACTCTAATGAACGAATAGAATGATTTGGAGAAGAAAATTTTTTATTTAAATGCTAGAGCTATGAATACTTTATTTTGTGCTTTAAGCAAAAATGAGTTTATAGTTCGAAATTGTGCATGTTATATCTTGAAAACTTGAAATCATGTTTGATGATATCATTCTTAATGAGTTTATAGTTCGAAATTGTGCATGTTATATCTTGAAAACTTGAAATCATGTTTGATGATATCATTCTTAATGAGTTTATAGTTCGAAATTGTGCATGTTATATCTTGAAAACTTGAAATCATGTTTGATGATATCATTCTTAATGAGTTTATAGTTCGAAATTGTGCATGTTATATCTTGAAAACTTGAAATCATGTTTGATGATATCATTCTTAATGAGTTTATAGTTCGAAATTGTGCATGTTATATCTTGAAAACTTGAAATCATGTTTGATGATATCATTCTTAATGAGTTTATAGTTCGAAATTGTGCATGTTATATCTTGAAAACTTGAAATCATGTTTGATGATATCATTCTTAATGAGTTTATAGTTCGAAATTGTGCATGTTATATCTTGAAAACTTGAAATCATGTTTGATGATATCATTCTTAATGAGTTTATAGTTCGAAATTGTGCATGTTATATCTTGAAAACTTGAAATCATGTTTGATGATATCATTCTTAATGAGTTTATAGTTCGAAATTGTGCATGTTATATCTTGAAAACTTGAAATCATGTTTGATGATATCATTCTTAATGAGTTTATAGTTCGAAATTGTGCATGTTATATCTTGAAAACTTGAAATCATGTTTTAAATTTCATGCCTAAAGTAGTGATGCATAATGATCATGCTTAATAAGTTTATATTTTGAAATTATGCATGATATTATGTTGATGCATACAAATAAGAAGTTATGATCATGTATGGTAGGATGTAATGTAATTTGATAAATTGATACCATCATGATGTGAAATATTTATGATTTGGAATGATGCATGTAATACTTATGATGATGTATATGATGTATTGCATATGATGTGAATCATGATTAAAATTGCTTCGACTTGAATTCAATTTGAATTCAAGATTTATCTCAATTATGACATATTGCAATAAGAATGATATAAAGGGAAATGAATTGCACCATTGTTTTATTATTCTCCTCTTTTTGCCAATGACAAAGGGGGAGAAAGAATTGCTAGTGTGCACATCTCAAAAAAGAAAGATTTGCTAGCTTGCACAATTCAAGAAGATGCAAAAACATGCTTACTTGCTCATCTAAAAAAAGAAGCAAATATTGCTAACTTGCATATTTCAAGAAGCAAAAATTACTTTCTTGAACATCTCAAATATTGCTAACTTGCATATTTCAAGAAGCAAAAATTACTTTCTTGAACATCTCAAATATTGCTAACTTGCATATTTCAAGAAGCAAAAATTACTTTCTTGAACATCTCAAATATTGCTAACTTGCATATTTCAAGAAGCAAAAATTACTTTCTTGAACATCTCAAATATTGCTAACTTGCATATTTCAAGAAGCAAAAATTATACTTCTCAAAAGAGAAGAAAGAACTTGTTATCTTGAACATCACCAAAAATTACTAGCTTGCCTATCTTAAGAAGTAAAAGTGTAAAATTACAAAATTTACAATCTTGCACATCTTTAAAATTAATGATGATTTAGTGATTAGGCATGTTGTAAAGTAATTTAAAAAAAAACTTGGGCATGCTTGTGTGAAATAAATCAAACAAAAAAAAAAGGAAGGAAAATATTTTTCTTAAAGAATTTCTCAATCCCTACTTTATTGATTTTTTAAAAAGGGAGATCAATGAATGTATTTATGTTATTTTATGAATCTCTTAAAAATAATTTTAATGATTTGATGATTTGAATTTGAATAAGTTTTATTCAAATCATAATCTAGATTTCTTGGAATTACTTAAGATTTTTTAATCAAGATCTCTTCTTTGTACTCCTATGATTTTTTCTTAGTATTTTATTTAAAGAGGAGATTTACTATATGAATCATGTCTTTTGATACTCATATAATCTTATCTTTCATGATATGATTTTTATAATTCCTTGTATTCGTGAAATATATCTCATCACCAAAAATTACTAGCTTGCCTATCTTAAGAAGTAAAAGTGTAAAATTACAAAATTTACAATCTTGCACATCTTTAAAATTAATGATGATTTAGTGATTAGGCATGTTGTAAAGTAATTTAAAAAAAAACTTGCTAGTTGTACTTCTCTTTTTTGTTAATGACAAAGGGGAAGAAGTTATGTTGATGATCATGCATGGAATAATGTATTGAAAATTTGATTATGCATGATTTTATGTTGCTTGGACTCATAATGATTTTATGATTAAATTTTCTTTAACTTGAATTCAATGTTATATCAATATGGCATATTGATAGGGGGAGTTAAGGTTAACTCATCGTCAATTAGTTGTCATCATCAAAACGGGAGAGATTGTTGAATCTCGGATTTTGATGATGAAACTAATTGATATTGTTTATAATTTGATATGTGTTTTGAGTGACGCAGGAAGCTTCGATCAGGGAGAGATAATTAAAGTAGAAATAATCATGTTGGGCTGAAGAAAAATATGTCAGAAGATTGGACATTGAGCCAAAGGATCGGTCGACGTATTGGCAGAAGGCTTCGGGCCATGGGTTTGGGCATCGGGCCAAGAAGAGCAAAAATTATGCTAAGGAAATCGGAGTTGCGGAGGCAACTAGCCAATTGGGCAATAGGCCACAAAAGAGGACGATGCACCGATGAACCAATAACATGCCGAACAAAATTTGATTTACTTTGTAATAATTGTCTAGATCAAAGTATGTTTTAAGTGTATAGGATTAACTATAATAGCGGTCAAGGCATAAAGCAAAATGAAATCCCGGAGTCAAGAACGAGATTTCGTTGGGAGTTCGAGAGTTCGATGGAAGTCCGGACGTTCGTTAGAAGTTCTGTCGGAATTGACCGAGAAGTCTAGGAACTTGCCAAAGAAGCTCATCGGAACTCACTAAGAAGATCGTCGTAAAGTTCAGGAGCTTGCCAGGAGTCTATTGGAACATTGCCGAGAGATTGTCGGAAGTTTGCCGGAAGAATCGCCGGAAGAAACATAGACTTATGGACTTATTTAGCTTAGTGAATGTCTTAGAATTCATAGTTAACACATAATTAGGTGAAATTGGGCCAACTCAATTAGGAGTCAATTGGACTTAAGTTTGGGCTGCGTTGGGCCAAGTGAAAGGCCCAAACAATGACCCAACGAGTGGAACCGTCGTGGCATAGTCTTCGAGGCTGTGTTAGGTGGTGGTACCGCTAGTCTGGGAGGTGGTACCGCCCAACTTAGCCTCCGAGATTGTCAGGCAGTGGTACCTCCCAGACACAGTCTCCTAGGTAGTAGTACCACCAGACTAGGTGGTGGTACTGCCCAGTGTCAAGCTGCAACCGGTGGTACTGCCCAGTGCAAGCGATGGTACCGCCCATACCCTGAAATCTTGGGATTTCAATTTTGGCTCCAAGTTTCGAAGTCATTTGGAGTCTATAAATACCCCGCTATTCCTGCGTGGAGTAGCAAGAAAGATGATAAAAAACTCTATGTTTCTAAAGTCGAAAACCCTTGTAAAGTGTAGAGTCCCTCCTCCTAAAGTTTAGAGACCATTCTAAGGGAGAGTGTGAGGGAAGCTTTGTAAAAAGGAGTTGTAAAGGCTCTCTCGTGAACCTATCAAAAGGAGAATCGAGTTATAAAGTTAGTTGATCTTTGTCCATTAAAGGAAGATCGTTAGTGGATGCCAGTGGCCTCGATAGAAGAGGAATCAGTGGAGTGGATGTAGGTCATGACGACCGAACCATTATAAAATGGTTTGCATTTCTATTTTGCTATTTATCTTTATTTCAAACCACTTTACTTCCTCATTACTTTTGCTGCACACCCTTCCGAACATATTTCAAGTTAATATTTTTCTGAAATTGATTTTATCATATGAAGATTTTTCAAATCGACGTTTTTATCCATTGCACTAATTCACCCCCCCTCTTAGTGCCGACTCATTCCTAACAATCTTCGTGATGATTAAAATGACTACTAGATCGAGCAAATCATGCCATGTGTCCTAAAGTGTTCCTGATGACACCATATGCCCCATTACCCTTGTAGTTTTTGGGAGCCAAGTAGGCAGAAGGACAGTGGAACCCATCATCCTTGGAGCCTATAAATAGTGGCCCTTAGCCATTTATTGCTCTTCACTTCTTACATCTTCGACATTCTCAGACAATCAACTCGAACTTCCTCCTCTAGCAAACATAAGGTCCAAGATATCATCTTTCTCCTCTTTTAATGCCTTAGACTTAGATAGGTCATTGATTTCGTCACCACCCTTGGTGTCGGCAATGAAAAATCTATCCTCAGATAGAGCCAAGTCAGTCACGCTGATGGAAGTTACCCCCCTCGGAGGCGAACCCATCGTGCGATATGGCTCTGTGTCCAATGGTGGTCCTTCAGTTCAGACTTAGTGGTGTCGACCTCCAACTTGAAGATTCTTCGGGAGGTCTATCACATTTTGGTCGAGTTCAAGTTGGTGCCTGCTCAACCAGGTGATTGACCTTATGAGTTGCATCATATGTTTTACATAAGCACACACAGACACACTAGAAGCGAGATTGTGCTTTCCCCTCTATCCTTTTTTTTGTGGAGGCTTTCAATTTTTGGAAGTTCTCACCTACCTAAATAGCATCGAATTCCTAGTGCTTTCTTGTGATGTTTTTCAGGGAATGTATAAGGACCCACATCCCGACCCTCTGGTTTGCCTGTAATAGTTTATGTTTCAAGAGGTCAAACTATTTCCTCTCCACCCTGTTGTTGGTGCTACAACCTCTTGCAAGGGTTGGAAGAAGAGGTATTATTTTGTTTATTTGAGAAGCGATTGGTCGATTAACTTAGATTGGTCTATCCATAAATTTTTTAATGCTGCCCTGGGGTTGCACAGGTCAGAAAAAGAGCCAGTTTTACCAACTATCTCTAGCCTTGCTTGAGTCCACCATTGTCTTTCAAATGAGTGAGCAGTGGCTCATTGATGCAGGATTGAGCCCACTTCCTCGAGCTAAGCTGTTGGAGTTTTGCTTTCTGCATGTTATTTGAGTTGTCTAACATTTGGTTTTTACTATAGACATAGACCTTCAAGGAGACACTTTAGCCATCGCCTTGTCATTAGGGAGGGTGCGTGAAGTAGGTAGTTTCTCGAGGCGAGGCGTCAAAGGCTCAACATGAAGAAGAGGTCGACAAAGAACATTACTATCTATCTAGCAAGGGGAGGGGGTCCTCCATGTTAGGAAAATAGTCGGCACCAAGAGGGAGGGGGGGGTGAATTAGTGCAGTGGTAAAATTACATCGGTTTAAAACTTCATTGCAATTAAATTCATTTTTGATGAAAAACCATTTCGTAAAAGTATTAACTTTGAAAGCATACAAAGGAGCATAGTGGATGTAAAGCAAGTAAGGAGGTTTGTAGTTAAAGTAAATTGCTCAAGAGAAATACAAACCAAATTTTTATAGTGGTTCGATCATCGTGACCTACATCCACTTCGTTGTTTCCTCTTCCGTTGAGGCCACCGGCATCCACTATCGGTCTTTCTTCAATAGGCGAAGACTAACAACCTTTTACAACTTGATTCTCCTTTTACCGGGTTTAGGAGATAACCCTTACACCCCACTTACTCCTCTCTCAAACTATTCTAACACTTAGAACTTTGAGAGGAGTTCACACAAGATTACAGCAGCGTTTTCTTTCTTTTTTACTCTCAATACTTGTGTTTCTAACCAGGGATGAGAGGGGTATTTATAGGCCTCAAGTTGATTCAAACTTGGAGCATAAAAACATTTCATCCTGAGTTTCCTAGGCACGAGTGGTACCACCGCCTGTGCTGGGCGGTACCATCGCTAGTGTTAGTCTAAGGATTTCTAAGAATTTTGATACGCTAGATGTGTAATACATTTTGAGGTTTAGTGATTTCTATTTAGAGACTGATCAAAAGTTTTCTTTTGTTATTTTTAGGAAGCAAGGATGACAAGGTCATCTGGTTCTCCTGTTGCATCTACTTCTGATCAATTGAGTGGAATTATGAAAACTTTAGAGGCTATGACACAAGTAATGCAACAACAAGTCCGACAAGGAAGAAATGATGAAACGGGGAATTCAAACTAGACTGGGTTAGGAATTGAATAGTTTAAGAAGCTTAGTCCTCCAGGTTTTAGTGGTGAACCTGATCCAATGGTAGCAGAATAATGAATGATGCGGATAGAGAAAATATTTGATGTTTTAAATTGCTCAAATGATAAGAAGGTTTCTCTTGCTACCTTCATGCTAGAAGGAGAGACTGAGCACTGGTGGCGAACCATGAAGAGGATTTCTGAAGCTCGATAGGAGCCAATCACTTGGAAGGTATTTATAGAAAAGTTCAATGATAAATATTTTCTAGATTGCATCATAGAGCAGAAAGAATTGGAATTCCTGAATCTCATCCAGGGAAATTTGACAGTAGCCAAATATGAGTCTAAATTCACTAAACTCTCTAGATTTGCCATGCATATGATTGATGATGAATATAGGAAAGCAAGAAGATTTGAAAGAGGATTAAGGCTGGCAATAAGAAGCCAAATATCAACTTTAAAACTCCAAGTATACATTGATATAGTAGAAAGAGCTTTCATACTTGAAAAAGACTTGGAGGAGATCTAAGAAATTAGGGACAAGAACAACAAGGATAAGTTTGTTGGTAAAAGTAAGAGAGGAAATGAAGCAGAAAGAATTGGAATTCCTGAATCTCATCCAGGGAAATTTGACAGTAGCCAAATATGAGTCTAAATTCACTAAACTCTCTAGATTTGCCATGCATATGATTGATGATGAATATAGGAAAGCAAGAAGATTTGAAAGAGGATTAAGGCTGGCAATAAGAAGCCAAATATCAACTTTAAAACTCCAAGTATACATTGATATAGTAGAAAGAGCTTTCATACTTGAAAAAGACTTGGAGGAGATCTAAGAAATTAGGGACAAGAACAACAAGGATAAGTTTGTTGGTAAAAGTAAGAGAGGAAATGAAGCAGAAAGAATTGGAATTCCTGAATCTCATCCAGGGAAATTTGACAGTAGCCAAATATGAGTCTAAATTCACTAAACTCTCTAGATTTGCCATGCATATGATTGATGATGAATATAGGAAAGCAAGAAGATTTGAAAGAGGATTAAGGCTGGCAATAAGAAGCCAAATATCAACTTTAAAACTCCAAGTATACATTGATATAGTAGAAAGAGCTTTCATACTTGAAAAAGACTTGGAGGAGATCTAAGAAATTAGGGACAAGAACAACAAGGATAAGTTTGTTGGTAAAAGTAAGAGAGGAAATGAAGCAGAAAGAATTGGAATTCCTGAATCTCATCCAGGGAAATTTGACAGTAGCCAAATATGAGTCTAAATTCACTAAACTCTCTAGATTTGCCATGCATATGATTGATGATGAATATAGGAAAGCAAGAAGATTTGAAAGAGGATTAAGGCTGGCAATAAGAAGCCAAATATCAACTTTAAAACTCCAAGTATACATTGATATAGTAGAAAGAGCTTTCATACTTGAAAAAGACTTGGAGGAGATCTAAGAAATTAGGGACAAGAACAACAAGGATAAGTTTGTTGGTAAAAGTAAGAGAGGAAATGAAGCAGAAAGAAGTAACAATAGGGTAAAGGTACCTAGATTTGAGAAAGGAACTCTATCGCAAAGAACTCTATCGTGTATAAAATGTGGACGTAATCATGAAACAGGTGAGTGTTTTCGGGTGATTGGAGCATGTTTTGCTTGTGGAAAATTAGATCATAAAGTCAGAGACTGCCCACTAAACAAGAAGAAAGAACCAGTACCCCCTAAGCCAACAGTGCATGCTAGAGTATATGCTATCATAGAACAAGATTCCAGAGCCTCTAAATCGGTGGTTGAAGGTATTCTACATGTTTCTAATAGAAATGCAAAAGTTTTGTTTGATCCAGGTTCCAACTTGTCTTTTGTTTCATAATATTTTGCTTGTCACTTGAGCATTCAACCTAAACCACTAGATTATTTACTACACATAACTACTACTGTTAGGGATTCTTTGACTACAAATCTGGTTTATCCATCTGTTTGATTTCTATCGGAGAACATGAACTCCTTGTCGATTTGATACTCCTAGAAATCCAAAGTTTTGATATTATACTGGGCATGGATTGGTTATCTTCATATCATACTAGTATTGATTGCTATACAAAAATAATTACTTTCTGCATACCAAATCAAGGTTATCTTCTACTTTGAGGTATTAGGCATCATTTGCCTTTTGCTTAATATCGGTACTTCAAACTCAACGGCTTATGCAGAAGGGATGTTTTTGTTATGTTATATGTGTAAAGAAACATTCAAAACAAGAAACTCATCTAAATAAATTTTTGTGGCTAAAGAGTTCCCTGACGTATTCCTAGAGGATTTGCTTGGACTACCTCCAGACAGGGAAGTTGAATTTGTTATTGATTTAGTCCCTAGGATAACCCCAATATCTAAGCCTCCTACAGAATGGCACCACTCGAGCTCGAGGAATTGAAGAAGCAAATACAATAGTTGTTAGATAAGGGTTTCATTCGACCCAGCGTCTCGCCGTGAGGTGCTCGAGTGCTATTAGTTAAGAAGAAGGATAGGATGTTGAGACTTTGTATTGATTATAGACAATTGAATCAGGTGACCATCAAAAACAAGTATCCCCTACCCATGATTGATGACTTGTTTGATCAATTGCAGGGTGCAAAAGTATTCTCCAAGATTGATCTAAGATCAGGTTACGATCAGTTGAATGTCAAGAAGGAGGATATTCCAAAATAGCCTTTAGAACTCGATATGGTCATTACGAATTTTTAGTAATGCCTTTTGGCTTGACTAATGCTCCTGCAGCTTTTATGGAACTGATGAATAGAATATTTCAGCCACTCTTAGATGATTATGTAATTGTATTCATTGATGACATATTAGTATATTCAAGGAGTAATCAAGAGCATGATAAACACTTAAGAGATGTATTATCTATACTAAGAGAAAAGAAGTTGTATGCAAAGTTCAGCAAATGTGAATTTTGGTTGAAGGAAATTACTTTCTTAGGCCACGTGATTTCAAGAAAGGGCATATTTGTTGATCCAAAGAAGGTGGAAGCAGTAGTTAATTAGGAAGTGCCAACAAATGTAATAGAAGTTAGAAGTTTCTTAGGCATGATAGGTTATACAGGAGATTTGTGGAGGGAATTTCTCAAATTGCTCATCCCCTCACCAAACTGACTCAAAAGAATGTGAAATTTGAATTGGAGTGGTGATTGTGAGCAAAGTTTCCAAGAATTAAAAAGAAGATTGACTAGTGCCCTTATTCTCACTATTCCGAGTAGTAATGAAGGATTTGTAGTTTATACTATGCTTCAAGAAAGAGCCCTTGGAATGTGTTTTGATGCAAGAAAGGAAAGTAATTGCTTATGCTTCAAGGCAGCTAAAGAATATAAATTGAATTATCCGACTCATGATTTGGAATTGATAGCAATCATCTTTGCTCCAAAGATTTGGAGACATTACTTGTATGGGCAGACATTTGATATCTTTACTGGTCACAAGAGTTTAAAGTACATTTTTACATAGGAGTTAAATATAAGGCAGCGAAGATGGATAGAACTTCTAAAGGATTATGATTGTACCATCCGTTATCACCCAGGTAAAGCAATGTTGTAACTTATGCACTTAGTAGAAAATCTACAAGTTTTATGGCTAGTCTGGTTGTGAAACAATGGAAGCTATTAGAAAGAAATTATGATTCAAATGTAATGAGGAAAGGGCAAGACTCAATAATGTTGATGGTCTCTATCCAGGTGCAAACTGATCTCATTCAACAAATTAAAAAAGGACAACTACAAGATCCACATTTAATATACTTGAGGAATAAAGTTGAAAAGGGATTGAGTTGAATTTTCAAATTTTAGATGATGGCCTATTGAGATTTGGGGATAGAATATGTGTTCCAAATGATCCAGATATCAAGAACCAAATCTTGAACGAAGGTCACAATTCAAAGTACACCGTGCATCCTGGTAGCACAAAAATGTATAGAGATCTCCAAAGTCATTATTGGTGGAAAGGCATGAAGAAGGAGATTTCAATATATGTGTGTTTGACATGTCAACAAATCAAAATAGAACACCAGAGACCTGGAGGTTTGTTACAGCCCTTAGATATTCCTGACTAAAAATGGGAATGCATTACTATGGACTTTATTCAGGACTACCCAAAACCTCTAGAAAGTATGATACTATTTGGGTCATTGTTGATAGGTTAACTAAATTTGCACATTTCTTACTAATCAATATATATATATATATATATATATATATATATATATATATATATATATATATATATATATATATATATATATATATATATATATATATATATATATATATATATATATATATATATATATATATATATATATATATATATATATATATATATATATATATATATATATATATATATATATATATATATATATATATATATATATATATATATATATATATATATATATATATATATATATATATATATATATATATATATATATATATATATATATATATATATATATATATATATATATATATATATATATATATATATATATATATATATATATATATATATATATATATATATATATATATATATATATATATATATATATATATATATATATATATATATATATATATATATATATATATATATATATATATATATATATATATATATATATATATATATATATATATATATATATATATATATATATATATATATATATATATATATATATATATATATATATATATATATATATATATATATATATATATATATATATATATATATATATATATATATATATATATATATATATATATATATATATATATATATATATATATATATATATATATATATATATATATATATATATATATATATATATATATATATATATATATATATATATATATATATATATATATATATATATATATATATATATATATATATATATATATATATATATATATATATATATATATATATATATATATATATATATATATATATATATATATATATATATATATATATATATATATATATATATATATATATATATATATATATATATATATATATATATATATATATATATATATATATATATATATATATATATATATATATATATATATATATATATATATATATATATATATATATATATATATATATATATATATATATATATATATATATATATATATATATATATATATATATATATATATATATATATATATATATATATATATATATATATATATATATATATATATATATATATATATATATATATATATATATATATATATATATATATATATATATATATATATATATATATATATATATATATATATATATATATATATATATATATATATATATATATATATATATATATATATATATATATATATATATATATATATATATATATATATATATATATATATATATATATATATATATATATATATATATATATATATATATATATATATATATATATATATATATATATATATATATATATATATATATATATATATATATATATATATATATATATATATATATATATATATATATATATATATATATATATATATATATATATATATATATATATATATATATATATATATATATATATATATATATATATATATATATATATATATATATATATATATATATATATATACTTATTCTCTTTGCTAAGCTTTGTCTTTCTAGATTATGGAGGAGATTACAAGATTCTATGGGCACCAAAGTAAAGTTTAGCACTGCCTATTCCCCTCAGACTTATGGTCAATCTGAAAGAACAATTCAAGTACTTGAGGATTTGCTTAGAGCCTATGTTATGGATTGGAGAGGTGAATGGGATAAAGATATTTCTCTTATTGAGTTCACTTACAATAATAGTTACCATTCGAGTATTCAGATGACTCCTTATGAAGCATTGTATGGGCGAAAGTGTAGGACGCCTATATGTTGGGAGGAAGTTGGTGATAGAAAGTTGTTAGCACCAGATAAAGTACAAGAGACTACTGAAAAGATTCAGGTTATCATAAAAAGGCTAAAGGCTGCTCAAAGTCGGGAAAAGAGCTATGCTGACAATAGAAGATGAGATATCGAGTTCCAAGTAGGGGATTTTGTATTCTTAAAGGTCTCCCCTTCCAAAGGTGTTGTAAGATTTGAAAAGAAAGGAAAGTTAAACCCCAGGTTCATTGGACCTTTTGAGATCCTTGAAAGAATTGGCTCTGTCGCTTACAAGATTGCCTTGCCACCATCGATGTGTCATATCCATGATATATTTCATATGTTAATGCTCAGAAAGTATATACCTGATCTCTCTCATGCCATTGAGTATGAGCTAATTGTGATTGAGAAAGACTTATTTTATAAGGAAGAGCCCATTTGGATTATTGATAAAAAGGAGAAGATCATAAGAAATAGAATCATTACTCTGGTGAAAGTAATTTGGAAGCATCATCCTACAAATGAAACGACTTGGGAGCTAGAGGAAGAAATGAAGAAAGCTTATCATCACCGAAAGAGGTACGACAAATTTAGATGACTAAATTTTCTTTTAAGGAGGGTTGAGTGTAACATCCCTCATTTTTTTGAAAATTTATAATGACTTATTTGTAAATATGAGGATTTTTTTAATAATTCTTTAGCACTAAATATTATATTATATATATATATATATTGAAAGTATTGTGAGGGACCAAAATGTGAATCTCATTAATTGGAGATGATTTGTGAAAGATTCACACTAAGAAAAAAATAAATAAATAAAATAAAATGGAGGACTTGTGGCATTAGCAAGGATGAGCCACTTGCATTTATTCTAAAGATGACACCCAAACCTCCATGCATGCTTGCCACCTCACTATTTTACCATGAGCCAAACCTAAGTAATTTAAGGCACAATTAAGGGAAACTTTGCAGCCAACATAACTTGAGAAGAGGAGAAGGAATTGAAGGAGAAGAGAAAGAGAAAGAATTGAAGAAGAAAAAGTTTTATCTTGGCTTAAGGCTTTGCATCAATTCCCCAACATTTGAAAATCAAAACATTTTAAGGCAAGTGTTCTAACCCATCCTAGAGATAAATTTTGATCTGTGTTTTCACCTTGATTTTGAGAAAATTGGAAGATTGTGGCAGCATGTAAGATATCTATGCCGTTTATACATCAAATGTTGAATCTGAAATTTTTCAGATTTTGACCTTTCAGTACTAGTGCGGCCATAACTTTTTACACAAATTCGGATTGAGGAAAAACCTCTTTCATACGAAAGGAGACTTATAGAGCTTTCATTTGATATAAAAATTGAAAGATTTAGAGTAAATTTACCTATCCAAACACATGAATGAAAAGACCTCATGTATTCAGTAAAATAGATACTATAGCTTCTGACCTTTGGTTACTAAATTACTTATAACTCTCTAGTGAAAATTCTAAATTATACAAACTTCATGCTTTGGAAACTAGATTCCCATATATTTTTTTTGACACCTAATTTAGAAATTTTGAAGTATGTTTACCTTCTAAAACATATGTTTAAATTGATTCTATTCTATTAATTCTGCAAAACAGAGATGATCAATTCTGACCTTTCGTTACTCTATTTGTTATAACTTCCTATTAGGAACTCAAAAAAAAAAATTACAAATCTGAGTTCATCTAAAAATAGATTGATACAACTTTCCAATGACACCTATTTTTAGTGAATTGGAGTATGCTTGGTCACTCAAACAAATCAGGAAATGTACCATTCAAATTCTGCCAGAATTGAAAACTTTGTTGAGTTTTGCCTATTCAAGTTTCATTCCATTGGATATTTGATTTCTGCTAAATTCTTCTTCAATCAAGATTTATATTAGTCCTTTGAAATTCTTGTATTGTTCATCCTGAAATTATTGTATGTCTGAAATTTATTATGTAATGCTTTGTTTGCATTTTCTTGTTTGATAAAGGCACACACATATCTCCGTTGTTCCGCATGTGCTTCCGATATGTGCCAATGTTATTGTTCATACTACCCTTTTGTACTCTGGTGTCTTGTGGGATATTGTAAACCTTTTCCAGAAATGATAAAGGGAGTTATGCATAGAGCCCACGATGCTCTACCGGCCCCCATTGACTTCACTCAAACGTGGGTGGATGGAGCTCCCAAATGTGGGAGACTTATGCTTGGTGGTCTTCTTGAAATAGATGAATCACATTATATATGGAGTCCCACAGCGCCCTCTATGTTTTTGATATGTTATCCAAAGCTTTGCTTATGAGTTTATATTTATGCTTTGGATAAAAAATGGAATGCATGCTACATCAAAAATGACATACAAGCTTGTGTTTATTATTCGGTTCACTTGTTATACTTTGAAGTGTTTCATATATCATTGTTATGCTCTCAAACACTCTTATGCCTTTGATATGCACCTAAATGCTTCATGTGCCATTTGATACATGCCTAAATGCTTCTTTTGCCAATGAAATGCTCCAATTTCCTTTCTCCTATTGTTATGTCTAACGCCTATTTTCGAATGAGATAACCCTTTGTGATTTTTATATCAAATGAGATGATTTCAAATGAACACTGGTATTTCTACTTTTGTTATCTTGATACTAAGCCTGCTTGAACTTCTCCTATCGCCATGGATATGTTAGTCGCTTGCTGAGCTCTTTATGCTCACCCTGTTGCTATATAAATTTTTTAGGGTAGCTTGTCAGTACTGAAAAGGTAGAATTGGGTTGAAGCAATGAAAGGCTAGAAGATTTTTGGGCTAATCTTTGTTGGTTGATAGGTTTTTGTTGTATAGTATACTTTACTTCTGATGTAATGTTAAGGATATATTGATACTTATGTGTTGTAAAAGTTTAAAGGACCGCTCATGTTTATGGAATGATAAGTTTAAGTTGTATAAGGATAAGAACTCATGGTAAATAATTATTTTTTTATGATTATATATATTTCTATGATTATGGATTTGTGTTGTGGTTGATGTTTAGTTGAGTTGCCTTTGGATTTTATGAATCTCTGAGTGAAGTGAAGTATGATTTATGAAACATACAGGTTTATGAATTGTGAATATTGATTTGAATGGTTCTTCGTGTCCTCAAATGTTAGATTGGATCCTAGATTGATTTATGATGATGAATTATAATATTATTGATTTTAGACAGGGTCACACCTCCTGAATGCGATAATTCGGAGGGCGTGACAATGGTGAGTAGTCATATTCTTCTAGTTTAACTCCCTTCAAAGTTTGCGCAAACTCAAGGTTGATAGTTGCAGCATCAGTAGCTCATGACCTTTATCCTCAACCAAGCTCGGGACTCGACAGTGGTGGTAGGGAGCCTCCTAAAAGGGTGGTGTCCCTTAAAAGGGAGTGGGATGACACAATTGCTGCGAAGTCCCAAGCCAAGGAAGAGTCGACCTAGTTCCGGACTCAATTCAGTGAAGTCGAGCGCGAGTTCGTGGTCGAGTCTTCAGCCTTACGAGAGCCAGAGGTGGAAAATAAAAGGGCGATGAAGGCGGAGGCTGTTAGCAACGAGTCGGCACTAAGAGGGGGGTGAATTAGTGCAGCGGTAAAACCACATCGATTCTGAAATCTTTCATTTTGATTAAATCCATTTACAACAAAAACCATTTTGTAAAGGTATTAACTTTGAAACTGTATTCGTAAGCGTATTGGAAGCAATAAGAAGGTGAGGCGATTTGCTATGAAAGTAAATTACTCAAAGTAAATGCAAACCAGATTTTTATAGTGGTTCGGTCATCGTGACCTACATCCACTCCACCAATTCCTCTTCCATCGAGGCCACCAGCATCCACTATCGGTCTTCCTTCAATAGGCAAAGATCAACCACCTTTTACAGTTCTTTCTCCTTTTACCGAGTTTAGGAGATAACCCTAACACCCTCACTTACTCCTCTCTCAAACTATTCTAACACTTAGAAGAGGGAGAAGAGATCACACAAGATTACAGCAGCGTTTCTTTCTTTTTCACTCTCAATTCTTATGTGTTTTAACCAAGGATAAGAGGGGTATTTATAGGCCTCAAGTTGATTCAAACTTGGAGCCTAAAAACATCTCATCCCGGGTTTCCCGGGTCCTGACGGTACCACCGCCTATAGCACTAACACTGGGCGGTACCACCGCCCAAACTGATGGTACCACCACCCAGACTGGAGGTACTACTGCTTGACCTTGCTATTGGGCGGTACCATTGCTTGACACAATCTCAGAGATTGTGCCACGATGGTGCCACTTTTTGGGTCACTGTTTGGGCCTTCCACTTGGCCCAACACAGCCCAAACATGGGCCCAACTGGCCCCTAATTGGGTTAGCCTAATTCCAATCCTAATTATGTGTTCACTATAAAATTTAAAACATTTACTAAGCTAAACAAGTCCGTAAGTCAAGGTTTCTTCTGGTGAGCTTCCGGCGAACTTTCGACGATCTCTCGGCAATGTTCCAGCGGACTCCCGGCAAGCTCCTGGACTTCACGACGATCTTCTTGGTGAGTTCTAATGAGCTTCTTTAGCAAGCTCTTGGACTTCTCGGTCAATTCCAGCAGAACTTCCGACTAACTCTCAAACTCCCAACGAAATCGTGTTCTTGACTCTAGGACTTCATTTTGCTTTATGCCTTGCTATCGTAGTTAATCCTGCACATGTAAAACATACTTTGATCTAGAAAATTATTACTAAGCATGAATCATGTTGTCCGGCATGTCATTGGTCTATTGACGCTTCGTCCGATTCTTCGGCGCATCGTCCTCTCTTGCGGCCTATTGCCCAATCGGCTAGTTGACCTCTACAACTCCGATTTCCTTGGCGTAATATCCGCTCTTCTTGGCCCGATGCCCGAATCCATGGCTCGAAGCCTTTTGTTGATACGTCGACCGATCCTTCAGCTCGACGTCTAATCTTTTGACATGTTTTTCACCGGCCCAATATGATTCTTCCTGCTTTACATGTCTCATTCTGATCGAAGCTTCCTGCATCACTCAAAACGTAGATCAAATCATAAACACTTATCAATTGATTTCATCATCAAAATCTGAGATTCAACAATCTCCCTCTTTTTGTTGATGACAACCAATTGATGATGGAGTTAATCTTAACTCCCAAAGTTTAAATAAACTCCCTCTATCAATATACCATATTGATAGAACTCTTGGATTCAAAAATCCAAGCAACATGTCATCATAAACTTATGCATAACATCATACTTCTCCCCCTTTGTCATCAACAAAAATGAGAAGTTCAATTATTAAGTGTTTTAGGCATACAAGTTCAAATCATTACATAATAAACATAATATCTAGTTTTATTATCATGCAAGCTAGTGAATTTTACAACATTTTAGAGCATGAAAGCTTGCAATTTTGAGATGTTCAAGAAAGCAACTTTTGCTTCTTGAAATATGCAAGTTTGTAAATTTTGCTAGATGTGCAAGTTGTTAGGTCAGATCGGCACTAAGAGAGGGGGTGAATTAGTGCAACGGATAAAATCATGCCGTTTTCGGAAAAACCTTCGTACGTTGAAAACCAATTCCAGAAATATGCTTAGATTAAAAGCGTATGGAAAAGTATTGAAGGCAGTAAGCTATTGAAGGGGTTTGAAGTAAGGTAATAGCAATAAGTAAATGTAAACCAGAGTTTTAGAGTGGTTCGGTCAAACGTGACCTACATCCACTTTTGGCTTC
Organism: Musa balbisiana; assembly: GCA_004837865.1. Lineage (NCBI taxonomy): Eukaryota > Viridiplantae > Streptophyta > Magnoliopsida > Zingiberales > Musaceae > Musa > Musa balbisiana. Next base: position 18,714,329 of record CM017194.1, on the reverse strand, counting down.
CTCCTCCGATGAGGTCACCGACGTCCACTAGAGGCCTTCCTTCAATAGGCGAAGGCCAATCACCTTTTACACCCCTCTTCTCCTTTTCACGGGTTTAGGAGACAATGCTTACAAGCACTCACTTACACTTCTCTCAAACTAGTCTAACACTTTAGAAGAGGGAGAGGAGATCACACAAGATTTCAGCACCGTTTCTTTCCTTTTAGACTCTCTATGCTTGTGTGTTTTAACCAGGGATGGGAGGGGTGTTTATAGGCTTCAAGTTGATTCAAATTTGGAGCCTAAATCTTTCCCATCCCAGGTTCCCTTGGTACGGGCAGTACCACCGCCCAGGTCTGGTGGTACCACCGCTTGGGGGGCTATGCTGGGCGGTACAACCACCCAAACTGGTGGTACCACTGCTTGACACAGTCTCGAAGACTGTGTCATGACGATGAGACTTCCTTGGGCACTATTTGGGCTACTTATTAGGCCCAACATAGTTCTTACATGGGCCTAGCTGACCCCTAATTGGGTTGGCCCAAATCCAAGCCCAATCATGTGCTAACTACAAAATCCTAAGACATTTGCTAAGCTAAACAAGTCCCTATGTCTATTCTTTCGACGAGCTTCCGACGAACTTCTAGCGAACATCCGACGAACCCTCGGCGATGCTCCGGCGGACTCCCAGCATGCTCCTGGACTTCACGACGATCTTCTTGGTGAGTTCCGACGAGCTTCTCTGGCAAGCTCTGAGACTTCTCGGTTGGTTCCTCCAGAACTTCCGACGAACGTCCGGACTTCCGATGAACTCTCGAACTCCCAATGTGATTGCATCCTTGACTCTGGGACTTTATTTTGCTTCATGCCTTGCTATCGTAGTTAATCCTGCACATGTAAAACATACTTCGATCTAGACAATTAATACTAAGCATTAATCATGTTGTCTGGTTATGTCATTGGTCTCTTGACGCTTCGTCCGATTCTTCGGTACATCATCCTCTCTTGTGGCCTATTGCCCAATCGGCCAGTTGACTCCGCAACTCCGATATTCTTGGTGCAATGTCCGCTCTTCTTGGCCCGATGCCCGAATCCATGACCCGAAGCCTTCTGTCGATACGTCGACCGATCGACTGGCCCGACGTCCAATATTCTGACATGTTATCCTCCGACATAACATGATTTTCCTATTTTAATTGTCCCATCTTGATCGAAGCATCCTGCATCACTCAAAATGCAGATTAAATCATAAACACATATCAAATGGTTTCATCATCAAAATACGAGATTCAACAATCTTCCCCTTTTTGATGACTTGATGACGGAGTTAACCTTAACTCCTGGAGTTTAAACAAACTCCCCCTATCAATATGGCTTATTGATAGAAACTCTTGGATTCAAAAATCCAAGCAACATGTCATGATCAAATTATGCATGACATCAACATACTTCTCCCCCTTTGTCATCAACAAAAAGGAGAAGTCCAACTATTCATGTGTTTAGATATTAATTCAACTTATTGCATGAAAAACATAATATCAAGTATTATCATCATGCAATTTGTAAGCTTGAAAATTTAGCAAGTGTTACATCATGCTTAGAACATTCAAGCTATCAAGTTGTAGATATGCAAGTTTTACAACGTTCAAGCTAGCAAGTGTTTGAAAAAGAAGACAAGTTTTGTATCATACAAGCTAGCAATAGTTACAATATTTTAGAACATACAAGCTAGCAGTTTTGAGATGTTCAAGAAAGCAACTCTTGCTTCTTGAAATATGCAAGTTTGCTAGATGTGCACGTTAGCATGTTTTGCATCTTGAGATAGGATTTCCAACATATTATTGAAGCTTATAATCAAGTAAAATTCGTATCATAAGATTTTCAACATTGAGTTTGTAAGTGATTGATCATAGAATCAGGAAAGTCCGAAAATGAAGTTCAACAAATTCATGTATTCATATCATCACATAAGGAATATTAAGAAGAATCATAGGAGTACAAAGAAGAGATCTTGTTTTAAAAGAAAATCAAGTAATAAATCCAAGAACTCACAAGGGAAAAATCATGATTCATTTAGAAAATCTCCTCTTAAGAAAATACCAAGTAGAATCGTAGGAGAACAATTAATAAAAAATCTTGATTCATAATAAATCTTAATTTGTAAATACTAAAGAATCAAGATCATGATTTGGATAAAAAATTATTCAATTTTAAATCATCAAATCAATTTCATGGTTCACAAAATTCATAACATAAATAGATTCATTCTTTTAATTCCAATGATAATATATTTTCCTTTTTATGTGTTTCATTTTAAGTGATTGATTTCATATAAGCATGCTCAAGTTTTTTGTATGAAAACCATACATCATAGTTTAAAATCGAAAGAGCAAATATCATCATGGAAATCATCAAGATCAAATAATCATTTCTTCAAATCATCATGCTTTAATTAAATATAAAATCATCAAGCATGATACTTATATCGTTTCATATAAGCATGCCTTTTTCATTTATGTCAAATCAAAATATGCATTATTTTTAAAACCGAAAAAGCCACTTTCATTATGGTAAAAATTGATAGTCCAAAAATCACTAAAATCATCATGCATAATTTCGAAAGAAAACTCATTAAGCATGATCATTATGTATTACTTCAAATCATACATGATTTCATTGAGCATAAGGTATTTTCAACAAAAATCATTTTGCTATTTGTTGTAGTCATGCATTTTTCTTTTTAGGTGAATCTATCTTTTCATGCTTAGTTTTTCATAAAATAGCCATACATCATCATTAAGCATGATGTTAAACTTCTTAATATTTTCATTAAGACATCAAGCATGGTTTCAATCAAAATCGAAAATCATTAAGATACACATTATTTCTTCCTTTTTTTAAAAAACATTCATAGAATCATCATTAGATTTAAATCTAACATTTTATTCCATTAACATAAAACATGCAATTTTCGTTATTATTTTCAAAATTACTAGCATGATCATAATTTTTGTATTTTCCTTTTTAAACATGCAATTTTCAAGAAAAATATATAATAATTTTTTTTAAACTAAATAAGGAAAATGCATTATGAAAAGCATCATGTAATTTCGAAATAAACTAAAGACTTTTTTATTACCTCAACGTTGAAAGTCGTTAAGGCGTAGTTTGTCACCTCGCCTTTCTTGTTTTTCTGCTCATCTTCGGAGGAACTCGATTCATCCCACTTTGTGTTCTTCTTGTGTTCAAAGTAAGTCATTGCATTCTTTCTGTTCTTGCTCTTTAATTCTTGTTTCATGAACTTTTTAAATTTCTTAGTGATTAGTTCAAGTTCACCATTACTTGAGCTTATGCTCGAGTGGTCTTCAAATGTTCTAAATACCAAGTCCTTCCTCTTCTTTGGAAGGTGGTTTTGTTCGTCATATTCATTACGTGCATTGCACATCATTTCATAAGTTATCAAAGACCCTACGAGTTCTTTGATCAAAAAAGTATTCAAATTTTTTTATTCTTGTATAGCAGTTACTTTTGAATCCCAAGTTTTAGAAAGTGATCGTAAAATCTTATTAACAAGTTCAAAATTCGAAAAGCCTTTACCAAGAGCTTTTAAACCATTGACGACATCCGTAAAACGGGTGTACATGTCTCCAATGGTTTCGCTTGGTTTCATATGAAACATTTCAAAATCATGCATCAAAAAATTTACTTTAGAATATTTTACACTACTTATGCCTTCATGTGTGATTTCAAGAGTGCGCCAAATATCAAAAGTTGTTTCACACAAAGAAACCCGATTAAACTCCATTTTATCTAAGGCGCAAAATAAGGCATTCGTAGCCTTAGCATTTAGAGAAAACGTCTTTTTCTCCAAATCATTCCAATGGTTCATTAGAAGAGAAGACATTTGAAAACCATTTTTAACTAAATTCTATAAATTGAGATTCAACGAAAGCAAGAAAACTCTCATTTGAGTTTTCCAATAAGTGTAGTTTGTCCCATTGAAAAAGGGAGGACGTATGAGAGAGTGACCCTCTTGAAAGCCGAAAAGAACCATTTCTATTTGGGTATTAGACCAAAGTAGAAAATCGTGGCTTTGATACCAACTGTTAGGGTCGAATCGACATTAAGAGGGGGGGTGAATTAGTGTAGCAGATAAAATCACATTGTTTTCGAAAAAACCTTTATATGTTGAAAACCGATTCTAGAAATATGCTTAGATTGAAAGCGTATGGAAAAGTATTGAAGACAGTAAGCTATTGAAGGGGTTTGCAATAAGGTAATAGCAATAAGTAAATGTAAACTAGAGTTTTAGAGTGGTTCGGTCAAACGTGACCTACATCCACTTTCGGCTTCCTCCTCCGACGAGGTCACCGACGTCCACTAAAGGCCTTCCTTCAATATGCGAAGGCCAATCACCTTTTACACCCCTCTTCTCCTTTTCATGGGTTTAGGAGACAACCCTTACAAGCACTCAATTACTCCTCTCTCAAACTAGTCTAACACTTTAGAAGAGGGAGAGGAGATCACACAAGATTTCAGCAGTGTTTCTTTCCTTTTAGACTCTTTATGCTTATGTGTTTTAACCAGGGATGGGAGGGGTATTTATTGATAAGACCCTAAAGTCTTATCGTAGGCTCTGATACCAAATGATAAGACCCTAAAATCTTATCGTAGGCTCTGATACCAAATGATAAGATTCTAAAGTCTTATCGTAAAAGAAATAAAAGAAATGATAGAAAAGGGGATGAAATGGTAAGGCTCTGATACCAAATGATAAGACCCTAAGGTCTTATTGTGGAAGAAAGGGAAGAAAAGGGAATAATAATGATCGCTTCGAGGAGATCAGCCTCCTTGATCGCTTCGAGGGGATCAGCCCTCCTTGATCACTTCGAGGGGATCGACCCTCCTTGATCACTTCGAGGGGATCGGCCTCCTAGGGTTTGTCCACAGAGTGGAATAATATTTCATTCATTGATTGATTCAAAGAAAGGGTTACATCACTATTTATAGAGTTCCACCTAGAGTCCACCAAGACTTGGACTCTTAATAATAAATAAACCTCTACCCGACTCTAACTGAACTAAATAGACTCAATAAACAACTGGACTAAATAGACTGAATAAACATTATTCAAAAGCTCAGAAAAAGGGTCCTAACAGTTCCTCTCTCTTCAAATCAACCTCGTCCTCAAGGTTGAGCAGCATCAATCTCGAGGGGGCTTCTCTTTAGTCATAGATTATCTGCAACGTATCACAACCCATTGATCAAGTAAGTATGGTCTCCACCTTTTGATAGTGTAAGCAACAGGTCGGTCTTTCAGTGTAGTAATCATTGCAAGAAATTGCTGGCCCTGTATAATCAATTTTATCTTTGAACCTTTGCTATCACAAGTGAAAATCCATCCATCAACGATCTTTACTTCAAATCTGTCATAGTCTTCAATGTGGTGGGCCAATTGGTCAACAGTCTCATTGTCCACAAAATTATTAGTGCTACCAGTATCAACCAAAACTATAATAGGCTTATGCTCCAGAGTTCCGCCAACTTCCATAGTTTGCAGATTAGAGTAGTCGGCTAATATATGCATTGTATGTATGGTAGGTTCAACATCTTCATTAGAATTTATACCTTCATGATCGGAGTCCACATTCTTAGCTTTCAACTCCTCTCCAATTGGTTCAATCATTAGAAGTTGTCCTTGTTTACATCGGTGCTCTATACTCCACTTTTCATCATAGCACAAACCCCTTGCTGATATTTCCTTACTAATTTTTTTCTCATGTAGATGTGTGAATGAGATCGCAACTATCATAGTGTGGGGTTGACGAGCCTTAACTTCATCCCGGATCTCTGGAATAAGCCCTTCAATAAATGTACCCAGAAGTTGTCGTTCCAACGAATTTCTAGCTTGATTTGATAATCTTTCAAACCTACTCTGATATTCTGACACAGTAGAAGTTTGATAAATTTTGGTAAGCTAGCCATCAACATTCTCATAATTGGATGGACTAAAGCGAACAAGAAGCCCTCTTTTCAACTGCTCCCACGAAGGAACTCCATAGCAAGTTTCATACTAATTGTACCATTGGATTGCATCTCCATCGAGCTAGATTGAGGCCACTTCTACCTTAAATTCTTCTAGGGTTCTGTGAAAATGAAAGAAATTTTACGCCTTAGAGATCCAACTAGTCGGATCTCCATCTTTCCATCTCGGAAACTCTACCTTCATGTGTGAGTAGTTTGCGTCACAATCCTGGGGCCCTATTCCTGTATTTTCAGATCTATGCAACATAGAACTTGAGCCCCTATCTTGTTGAAATTTGTTGAGACTCTTGAGTAGGCTCTTTTTGAAATCATTAAGTGTTTCTTACAGCCGATTCTCAATTCTAATTTCCCATGCTTCCATTTGTGCTTTCACTGCGTTATCGGTGGCTATTGCGCAAGACTGCAAATCTGGGTTCTCAACTCCTGTTTTTGATGTTAGTTAAGGGCATCAGCATTGTCAATGCGAAGTTGCCAAGGAGGTGGATGCCGAGGGCAGTGCTGTGGTCATTGCGTTGGAGGAAGAGTTGCTGCCCTGTTTCTGTCACTGCGTGGGGGGAGAGCGCCGGTGCTGAAAGGCGACTGCGTCGATGTGGCTGCAATTGCTGGACCCAAGGGCGATCATCGAGCAGTGGGGTTGAGGCTGCAATGATGGCAACCTGCGGTGATGGTGCGGCTGGGGCAGCGCCGCCAAGGGCTCGCCGCTGCGGTGGATGCGACTGTGCGGATGGAAGGCAGCGTTGCTTTGTCTCTGTCGCACTGTAGAAGGAGGCGCTGGTGACGCCGAGGGATCACGTTCGGTTGAGGAAATGGCAGTGGCTGCGACGATCATGGTTGCCTTGGTTTGATCGCCACGAGGAGGGATGGTCAAGCGACTACAGTTGCGACCCAAGGAGAGGCAGCGATGGTAGCACGGTTGCGGCCATGTCACCGACGGTAGAAGTGACGAGGGGGTTGGTCCATTGGCCGGGAAATAGTGGTGGCAGCCCTTCTCGCTCAAGCAGGGTGGAGCATCAAGGAGGGAAGGCTGCTGGCCGGAGAGCAGCGGCGATGGTGGTCGCTGGCCGGAATGCAGTAGCTGCGGTGGGGCTGGCCGAAAGCAGGGGAGGTAGGGGCCCCTTTCGACCAGGTGGGCTTCAAAGGGAAGAGGATGTCGTTGTGGCGGGCATGGCGCAATAAGGATGAGAGGTTGTTGGTTGGGGAGCAGCGGCGGTGGTGGTCGAGTGGCCGAGAAGTAGTGGCGGCGGTGGAGAAGGAGGAGTCAGCGGTGTCACGGTTGGGAACAAGGGCAACCGGTGAGTTGCCCTGTTTTTGTCACTATGGATGCAAAGCAAGGGGGATCCATGGCTGGGAGGCATGCGGCGATCGTCGCACGGTGGCTGGCAGCGGTGGTGGCTCGGCAATGAAGGAGAGGGGTGGCGTTGAAGTGGCTTGGAAGCAGCGGCGGCGGTAGAGGTAACCGGCGCCTGTGGTAGCAGAGGGACCGATGGCTGCTCTATTTCTATCGCACCACAGAAACAGCAACGCCGACAGATCACATGGCCAAAGCTGCAACCAGGGGAAGGCAGCGATGGCGGTGCGGCTAGGGCAACGTCGCCGACGGTAGAAGCGGCGATGGGTGGTCCACTCGAGCGAGATGCGGAGGAGGCGAGGTCGCCGGCCTCGGGGGGGGGGGGTAGCAGCGGCAGTGGTGCAGTAGCAACGACGGTGGTAGTCCCTTGACCGAGAAGCAGCAGCGACGAGTGGCTGGCCGAGGCATGAGTGCGAATGACGGCTGTCGACCTCTTCTCTCTCTTTTTTATTTGTTTTGTTTGATAGCTATGGCGCAGCGAGAACGTCAAGGATCGCCTCTATGATACCAACTGATACGACCTTAAAGTCTTATCGTAGGCTCTGATACCAAAGGATAAGACCCTAAAGTCTTATCGTAGGCTCTGATACTAAATGATAAGACCTTAAAGTCTTATCGTAGGCTCTGATACCAAATGATAAGACCCTAAAGTCTTATCGTAAAAGAAATGAAAGAAATGAAAGAAATGATAGAAAAGGGTATGAAATGGTAAGGCTCTGATACCAAATGATAAGACCCTAAGGTCTTATTGTGGAAGAAAGGGAAGAAAAGGGAATGATAATGATCGCTTCGAGGGGATCAGCCTCCTTGATCGCTTCAAGGGGATCGGCCCTTGATCGCTTCGAGGGGATCGGCCCTCCTTGATCACTTTGAGGGGATCGACCCTCCTTGATCACTTCGAGGGGATCGGCCTCCTAGGGTTTGTCTATAAAGTGGAATAATATTTCATTCATTGATTGATTCAAAGAAAGGGTTACATCACTATTTATAGAGTTCCACCTAGAGTCCACCAAGACTTGGACTCTTAATAATAAATAAATATTAAATAAACCTCTACCCGACTCTAAGTGAACTAAACAGACTCAATAAACAACTAGACTAAACAGACTGAATAAACATTATTCAAAAGCTTAGAAAAAGGGTCCTAACAGTTCCTCCCTCTTCAAATCAGCCTTGTCCTCAAGGCTGAGTAGCATCAATCTCGTGGGGGTTTCTCTTTAGTCATAGACTATCTGCAACGTATCACAACCCGTTGATCAAGTAAGTATGGTCTCTACCTTTTGATAGTGTAAGCAACAAGTCGGTCTTTTAGTGTAGTAATCATTGCAAGAAACTGCTGACCCTTTATAATCAATTTTATCCTTGAACCTCTGCTATCACAAGTGAAAATCAAATTGATAAGACCCTAAAGTCTTATCGTAGGCTCTAATACCAAATGATAAGACCCTAAGGTCTTATTGTGGTCGCTGCACTGGAGGAAGACTTGCTTCCCTGTTTCTGTCGCTATGTGGGGTGAGAGCGCGTGGCTGAAAGGCGATTGCGTCGATGTGGCTACAGTTGCTGGACCCAAGGGCGATCGTCGAGCAACGGGGTTGAGGTTGCGATGATGGCAACCTGCGTTGATGGTTCGACTGGGGCAACGCCGCCAAGGGCTCGTCGCTTGGTATCAATTGGTATCACAAGCGGCGATGGGTGGTCCGCTGGCTAGGAAACAGCGACCGCAGCACTACCCTCGACGTCCACCTCCTTGGTAACTTCGCATTGACAGTGCTGATGCCCTTGACCGACATCAAAAATAGGAGTTGAGATTACAGATTTGTAATAATACGTAATGGCTACTGATAACTTAGTGAAAGCACTAATAGAAGTATTGGAAACCAGAATTGAGAATCGTTTGTAAGAAATACTTAATGATTTCAAAAAGAGCCTACTGGAGAGTCTCAGCAAATTTTAACAAGATAGGGGCTTAAGTTTTACGTTGCATGGATCTGAAAATACAGGAAAAGGGCCCCAAGATTGTGACACAAACTACTCACACATGAAGGTGGAATTTTCGAGATGGAAAGATGGAGATTCGACTAGTTGGATCTCTAAGGTGGAAAATTTCTTTCATTTTCACAGAACCCCAGAAGAATCGAAGGTAGAATTGGCTTCAATCCAGCTCGATAGAGATGCAATCCAGTGGTACAATTGGTATCAGAGTAGCGATCCTCAGCTTTTCTCACTACAGTTATCTTCCTCCTAAAAAAAAAAAGCCGCAGCCACGCCCCTGCTTCCCAAGTCGCATCCACGCCCCTGCTTTCGCCCGGCCCACCCGCCGCCGCTGCTCTCCGGCCAGCAGCCGCCGCCATTGCCCCCCAGCCACCAACGTCTCCTTCTCCATAGTCGGTGTTGTTTCCTGGTCGATCGACCACCGTCGCCGCTGCTCCCCCAGCTAGTGACCGCTTCTCCTCGCTGTCTGCATCTCGCTCAAACGAGAAGGGTCGCGACCGCCATTTCCCAGCCAGCGGACCACCCATCGCCGCTTCTACAGTCGGCAACGCTGCCCTAGCCACACCACCATCGCTGCCTTCCCTTGGTTACAACTTTGGTTGCGCGATCTGTCGGCGTTGCTGTTTCTGTGGTGCGATAGAAACAGAGCAGCCGCCGGTCCCTCTACTGCCACAGGCGTCAGTTACCTCTACCATCGTCGCTGCTTCCAGGCCACTTCAACGCCACCCCTCTCCTTCGTTGCTGAGCCACCACCGCTGCCAGCCACCATGCGACGACCGCCGCACGCCTCCCAACCGCAGATCCCCCTTGCTTTGCATCCGTAGTGATAGAAACAGGGCAACTCACCGGTTGCCCTTGTTCCCAACCGTGACATCGCCAACTCCTTCTCCACCGCCGTCACTGTTTCGAGGCCGCTTGACCACCACCGCCGTTGCTCCCCAGCCAGCAACCTCCTGTCCTCGTTGCGCCGTACTCACCACAACCACATCCTCTTCCCTTTGAAGCTCATCTGGTTGAAAGGGGCCCCTGCCTCCCCTGCTTTCGGCCAGCCCCACCGCAACTGCTGCATTCCGGCCAGCGACCACCGTCGCCGCTGCTCTCCGGCCAGCAGCCTTCCCTCCTTGATGCTCCACCCTGCTTGAGCGAGAAGGGTCACCACCACTGTTTCCCGACCAGCGGACCAACCCCCTCGTCGCTTCTACCGTCGGTGACACGGCCCCAACCGCTCCACCATCGCTGCCTCTCCTTGGGTCATAGCTGCAGTCGCCTGACCATCCCTCCTCGTGGCGATCAAACCAAGGCAACCACGACCGCCGCAGCCATCGTCATTTCCTCAACTGAACGTAATCCCTCGGCGTCACCAGCGCCTCCTTCTGTAGTGCGACAGAGACAAAGCAACGCTGCCTTCCATCCGCACCGTCGCATCCACCGCAGTGGCGAGCCTTTGGCGGCGCAGCGTCAGACGCATCATCACCGCAGGTTGCCATCACCGTAGCCTCAACCCCGTTGCTCGATGATCGCCCTTAGGTCCAGCAACTGCAGCCACATCGACGCAGTCGCCTTTCAGCCCTGGCGCTCTCACCCCAAATAGCGATAGAAACAGGGCAGCAAGTCTTCCTCCAGTGCAGCGACCACAATAAGACCTTAGGGTCTTATCATTTGGTATCAGAGCCTACGATAAGAGTTTAGGGTCTTATCAATTGGTATCAGAGCGATGGGTGGTCCTTATCGAGTCCGATCCCCCTAGCAAACCCTAGGAGGCCGATCCCCTCAAAGTGATCAAGGAGGGTCGATCCCCTCGAAGTGATCAAGGAGGGCTGATCCCCTCCAAGCAATCAAGGAGGCTGATCCCCTCGAAACGATCATTATCATTCCCTTTTCTTCTCTTTCTTCCACAATAAGACTTTAGGGTCTTATCAATTGGTATCAGAGCCTACAATAAGACTTTAGAGTCTTATCAATTATAGGCTTCAAGTTGATTCAAACTTGGAGCCTAAATCTTTCCCATCCCAGGTTCCCCGGGTACGGGTGGTACCACCGCCTGCATTGGGCGATACCACCGCCTAGTGTCAGTTTGACTAACACTATCTTGGGCAGTACCACCGCCCAGGTCTGGCGGTACCACCGCCTGGCACCCTGCTAGGGGCGGTACCACCGCCTAGACTGGTAGTACCATCGCTTGACATAATCTTGAAGACTGTGCCACGACGGTGAGACTTCTTTGGGCACTGTTTGGGCTTCTTATTAGGCCCAACATAGTTCTTACATGGGCCTAGCTGACCCCTAATTGGGTTGGCCCAAATCCAAGCCCAATTACGTGCTAACTATGAAATCCTAAGACATTTGCTAAGCTAAACAAGTCCCTACATCTATTCTTCTGGCAAACTTCCAGCGAACATCCGACGAACCCTCGGCAATGCTCCGGCAGACTCCCAGCATGCTCTCAGACTTCACGACAATCTTCTTGGTGAGTTCCGATGAGCTTCTCTGGCAAGCTTCGAGACTTCTCGGCTGGTTCCTCCAGAACTTCTAACGAACATCCGGACTTCTGATGAACTCTCGAACTCCCAATGTGATCGTGTCCTTGACTCCCGGACTTCATTTTGCTTCATGCCTTGCTATTGTAGTTAATCCTGCACATGTAAAACATACTTCGATCTAGACAATTAATACTAAGCATTAATCACATTGTCCGGTCATGTCATTGATCTCTCGACGCTTCGTCCGATTCTTTGGCACATCATCCTCTCTTGTGGCCCATTTCCCAATCGGCCAATTAACTCCGCAACTCCGATATTCTTGGCGTAATGTCCGCTCTTCTTGGCTTGATGCCCGAATCCACGGCCCGAAGCCTTCTGTCGATACGTCGACCGATCCACCGGCTCGATGTCCAATATTCTGACATGTTATCCTCCGGCACAACATGATTTTCCTGCTTTAATTGTCTCATCTTGATCGAAGCATCCTACGTCACTCAAAATGTAGATTAAATTATAAATACATATCAAGTGGTTTTATCATCAAAATACGAGATTCAATATAAGTTAGCATGTTTTGCTTCATGAGATAGGCAAGATAGCACTTATTTCTCCATGCAATTTGTAAGCTAGCAAATTTTGCTTCCTTTGCAATGTTTGAGCTAGCAATTTTTGCTTCCTTCGTAAAGTGCAAGTTTCTAAATTTTGCATCTTGAGCTAGCAATATTTCTCTTCCTTTGTCATTGTCAAAAAGAAGGGAAGAATACAATATTGTAATTCTTTTTCCCTTTACATCACTTTTCAAATCATGACAAAGTTGAAGTATCAATCTTTTTTTCAATATGTTTGTGCATCATAATAGTTTCAAATTAAAATATGCATAATTTTAAAACCTTACATTTTATTTTTCATGTATGATACCAAAAAATAAATCAATCATAATTATGATTATATCATACATGATACTAAGACATTAAAATTTTTAAGTATTTATCAACCTTTTGATCATGATACCAAACATTCATCATTTAAAACATTCATGATACCAAACATTAAATCAACATTTTTCTTAAGCATTTATCACTTTATGATTATTGGTACCAAATATTCATCATTTATTTTCTCCTCTTTCGTCATAGGCAAAAAGGAGAATCACTCAACAACGCAAACATTTGAAAGCTTATCAAGTTTACACCAATTTATCCAAGCTAGCAAAACTATCTCCCTTAATGTGCAAAACTTTTCCCATTACAATATTTTTCAAATCATCACATTATATCAAGAAAAAAAATTAACTTGGTGATTAGATATACAACTCATGAAAATAAATTATGAATATTAAAAGACAAATTATGATTCTTTTGGATAGCAAAAAGAAGAAACTTATTAAATAATCTTGATTCATAAGAATCTTTGTCAAGATCATGATTTATATATTAATGAAAGATCTCAAGTTATAAAAAAATCATGATTCATAAAAAATCTCCTCTTAAATAATATGCCAAGAAAAATCGTAGAAGTACAAAGAAGCAATCTTGATTCAAAAACAATTTCAAGTTATAAATCTTGAGAAATCAAGATCATGATTTTGATAAAACCCATTAAATTCAAATCATCAAAATCAATTTCATGATTCACAAAATTCATAACATAAATAGATTAATTAATAAGGATCTCTAAGATGAAGACTCGATAGGATTGAGAGATTTTCAAGAAATGTATTCCCTTTTTATTTCATACAAGCATGCCTTTGCTAAATAAAAACATTCATCATCATTTTAAAATCAAAAAATTAAATTTCATCACGACAAGAATCAACAAGCATGATCATTATGCATCATTACTTTGGGCATGATACTAAAACATGGTTTCAAGTTTTCAAGGTATAACATGCACAATTTTAAACTATAAACTCATTAAGCATAATATCAAATCTCTTAACATTTTCATTAAGACATTAAGTATAGCTTGATTGAACATAAAGCATAATCAAAGTCGGAAATCATCAAGACCAAAAATATAACATATTAAACATAAGGCCTCTTCAATCAAAATCAAAAAGCAATACAAAGATCAACATGATACACAATATTGCTTCTTAAATACATACATAAGATTAATCTTACTAGGTGTATAAGCATTAGATTAACATTTTATTGTATTTTTATAAAACATACAATTGTCATGATCTTTTTCAAAATTACTAGAAAGATAAGTATGATCCTAAAACTTTTAACATTTTCATTACATTATTAAACATGCAATTTTCAAAACAATTTATATAATTTTTTTAAACTAAATTAAAAATAACTCATGGAAAAAAAACATCATGTAATTTCAAAATAAACTGAGGGGATTTTGATTACCTCATTGTCAAAAGCCGTTAAGGCGTAGTTTGACACCTCGCCTTTGTTGGTTTGTTCCTCGTCTTCGGATGAGCTTGATTCGTCTCAAAGTGCTTCCTTCTTCTTGCGTTCATAGCAAGTAGTTGTGTTCTTTCCAAGTTTGTTTTTATTCTTTGATTCTTGTTTTAAGAATTTTTTAAGTTTCATTGTGAGGTATTCAAGGTTATCATCATCATTACTTGAGTCATTACTCAAGAGGTATTCTTTTGTTCGAAGTGTAAAATCCTTCCTGTTCTTTGGAAGGTTGTTCTCAAGTTTATTTTGTTCCATGCAATTCATTTCATAGGTCATTAAAGACCCAATCAGTTCTTCAATAGGAAAATAGTTCAAGTTCTTATATTCTTATATTGCTGTTACTTTAGAATCCTAATTTTTAGAAAGTGAACGTAAAACTTTGTTAACAAGTTCAAAATTCGAAAAGCATTTGTCAAGGGCTTTTAAACCATTGACGACATCCGTAAAATGGGTGTATATGTCAACAATAGTTTCGCTTGGCTTCATTTGAAAGAGTTCAAAATCATGCATTAAAAGATTTAACTTAGAATCTTTTACTCTACCTTCATATGTGATTTCAAGAGTGTGCCACATATCGAAAGTCATTTCGCAAATAGAAACCCGATTAAACTCAGGTTTATCCAAGGTGCAAAATAAGGCATTCATATCCTTTGCATTTAAAGAGAAAGACTTCTTCTCCAACTCATTCTAACTGTTCATTGGAAGAGAAGACTTTTGAAAATCAAATTCGACTATATTTCATAAATTGCAATGAAAGTAAGAAAACTCTCATTCGAGTTTTTCAATATGTGTAATCCATCTCATTGAACATGGAAGGACGAATGAGAGAGTAACCCTCTTGAAAGCTGAAAAGAGTCATTTCTCTTTGGGTGTTAAACCAAATGAGAAAATGTGGCTCTAATATCAACTGTTAGGAACGAGTCGGCACTAAGAGGGGGAGGTGAATTAGTGCAGCAGTAAAACCACGTCAGTTCTGAAATATTTTGTTTCGATTAAATCCATTTATGATGAAAACCATTTGGTAAAGGTATTAACTTTGAAAGTGTCTTCGTAAGCATATTGGAAGTAATAAGAAGGTGAGGTAGTTTGCTATGAAAGTAAATTACTTAAAGTAAATGCAAACCAGATTTTTATAGTTGTTCAGTTGTTATGACCTACATCCACTCCGTCGATTCCTCTTCCGTCGAGGCCACCGGTATCCACTATCAGTCTTCCTTCAATAGGTGAAGACCAACCACCTTTTACAGCTCTTTCTCCTTTTACCGGGTTTAGGAGATAACCCTTACACACCCACTTACTCATCTCTCAAACTATTCTAACACTTAGAAGAGAGAGGAGATCACATAAGATTACAGCAGTGTTTCTTTCTTTTTCACTCTCAATTCTTATGTGTTTTAACCAGGGATGAGAGAGATATTTATAGACCTCAAGTTGATTCAAACTTGGAGCCTAAAAATATCTCATCCCGGGTTTCCTGGGTCCTGGCAGTACCACCGCTTGTGCTGGGTGGTACCATCGCCTGCAGCATTAACACTAGGTGTTACCACCGCCTAGAAGACTGTGTCTGGGTGGTACCACCGCCTAGACTGGTAGTACCACCAACTGACACAGTCTCGGAGACTGTGTCATGACGATGCCACCTGTTGGGTCATTGTTTGGGCCTTCCACCTAGCCCAACACAGCCCAAACATGAGCCCAATTGGCCCCTAATTAGGTTGGCCCAATTCCAATTCCAATTATATGCTAACTATGAAATTTAAGACATTTACTAAACTAAACAAGTCCATAAGTCAAGGTTTCTTCCGGTGAGCTTCCGGCGATCTTCGGATGATCTCTCGACAATGTTCCAGCGGACTCCCGGCAAGCTCTTGGACTTCGCGATTATCTTCTTAGTGAGTTCTAACGAGCTTCTTTGGTAAGCTCCTGGACTTCTTGGTCAATTCCGGCAAAACTTCCGACGAACGTTCGGACTTCCGATGAACTCTCGAACTCCTAACGAAATCGCATTCTTGACTCCAGGACTTCATTTTGCTTTATGCCTTGCTATCGTAGTTAATCCTACACATGTAAAACATACTTTGATCTAGACAATTATTACTAAGCATGAATCATATTGTCCGGCATGTCATTGGTCTATCGATGCTTCGTCCGATTCTTCGGTGCATCGTCCTCTCTTACGGCCTATTGCCCAATCGACTAGTTAACCTCTACAACTCCGATTTCCTTAGCGTAATATCTGCTCTTCTTGGCCTGATGCCTGAATCCATGGCCCGAAGCCTTTTGTCAATACGTCGACCGATCCTTCGGCTCGACGTCCAATCTTCTGACATGTTTTTCACCGGCCCAACATGGTTCTTCCTGCTTTAATTGTCTCATCCTGATCAAAGCTTCCTGCATCATTCAAAATGTAGATCAAATCATAAATACTTATCAATTAGTTTCATTATCAAAATCCGAGATACAACAAAGGCGACTTAAGAGTATCACCGAGCCTTGGACGTTGAGGTGGAGGTGGAGCGACTTAAGCGAGAGAACCCAATCCTTATAATGGAAATCAGCAACCTCTGGTGCATGAACGAGCAATGATTTGGCAGCCGAGGAAGTTGGCAATTGGGAGGCCAAGGTGGAGGCCCATGGGGTGAAGAAGTACAAAGCCTCGAGAGGCTTCAAAAAGGGCCTAGCAAGGCTGAGGCATAACTCCTTCGCCTTTGGCTATGACCTTGCCATGTCTCAGGCCAAGTACAATAACCCCAACATTGAGCTCCCTGAGAATCCGATTGATAGGCACTTCATTGTGACGAGGTCATGATCGGCTCAAGTGACATCGTTGACTGAAGCGAGACAACCATCTACATGGAGGGAGATGTTGCTGAGACCGATAACAAGGTTGAGGGAGGGGTGCTTGCAGAGGAAGGATTGCTAGATCCCGAGGAGCTAACGTCAGATGCCCCCGATGCCCAGGGTCCACCCGACATACCCCAAACCGCTGGCCAAAGCCCCTGCTGTTGATGAACTCGAATTACGATTTGGTTTATCTGTAAATATCTCATGCATCTTTGGGTTTTGGTGAAGGAGAGCAAGATATAAGAAATACATTTGGTACTCCTTGGTTTCTGTCTGAGGTGTTTAGAGTAGGTACTCTCTAAGGTTTCTAGAGAAGGTGAGAAAAGGGTGTTAATTCTTCGGAATTTATATAAGAGGGTTTATAAAGAATCATGCTTCAATAGGGATAACTCAAGGTCTTATAGTTGATCTCATATTGTGAAGAATCTGATTTTCTCTATGGATATAAGTAGGATTTGCCAAACCATATTAAATCATTTTTTAGTATAACTTTTGATTATTGATTTCTAATGAATTTCTCTTTTGGTTTTTGGTCCTCTCCCTCAACAGAAGGAACTACTCTTCCAATTATATCGCAACAATAGTCACATAAATAGGAATCAGAGCAAGAGTACAAATGTTTCTGCAATCCTAAGAAACAGCATTGAACCAATCAAGTTACCCCCTTTTGTTGATGAATTGATGCGTCGTGGCTGATGAGTTAGCACAGCCTAGTCCACGGGGTAGTGTCAGGAGTCTCTGGTCGGTTGAGCTGACTTTCAGGATCGATCGACCACCGTTGCGAGCATTGGGAGCGATTGTGATCAGCGTCTTCTAGCTTGCGGATGATAGCTCTCCTGCAAAAAAGACCTTCATCGGGTTTTTCCCAACTTTGGTCCCTCCGATGATTCAGTCAATAATGGATTGGATCTCTCCTCTTTTTATTTTCCCCCCCTGAGTCGTATGCCGGCCCGAGGCTTTTATACTACTGTATGAGGGTCGGTCGTACGCCGGCATAGCAGTCGATCCTCGGGAGGTGAGGCGGTACCTTTGTGCAACCGTCACCCCAGGATGCGTGGAACGTCGCCATGCGGCATCGTCCCGAGCTTTCCGGGATGGGACGTGCTGAGCGATGCATGGAACGTCGCCATGCGGTGCCGTCTCGAGCTTTCTGGGACGGGACATGCCGGACGACGCCTTGGTACGGTCTCGAGCTCGTTGTGTGGGAGTTTTGCTTTTTTGGCATGAGCACCCCGTGCCATCGATCGTGATGTGGTTTGGGTCTAAAATATACCTTATCACTTCTCCCTCCCCCATTGAGGTGTGTCGTGGGGTCTTTGAGAGGGTGAGAGGCGTGCCTGGGTCGAAACGCCATGGATGCGTTGACTGCTTGTGGGGGGAAGTTGGATCGGCTCATCGTGGGGTGGTATTTGGACGGTGCCCTGGTAGGGCGATATTGGTAGGACGTTGGTGAGAGGATCAAGCTGTGTGATTTGAGTTAGAGACCGGTGAGTTGTAAGTCAGGATGGACCTAGAGCGACTCGCGCAATGAACTGGCCAATGAGTCACAAGCCGGGATTGACATGGAGAGACTTGGGCAATGAACTGGCTGGCGAGCCGCAAGTCGGGATTGACCTGGAGCGACTCGAGCAATGAATTGGCTGGCGAGCCGCAAATCGGGATTGACCTGGAGTGACTCGGGCAATGAACTAACCGGCGAGTCGCAAGTTGGGATTGACCTAGAGCGACTCGGGCGATGAACTGGCTAGTGAGTCGTAAGTCAGGATTGACATAGAGCGACTCAGGCAATGAATTGGCCGGCGAGTTGCAAGTCAAGATTAACCTAGATCGACTCCGGCGATGAACTGGCCGACGAGCCGCAAGTCGGGATTGACGTGGAGTGACTCGAGCAATGAACTGGCCGGTGAGCCGCAAGTCGGGATTGACGTGGAGTGACTTGGGCAATGAACTGGCTAGCGAGCTGCAAGTCGAGATTGACTTGGAGCGACATGGGCGATGAACTGGCCGACGAGCCGCAAGTCGAGATTGACCTGGAACGACTCGGGCAATGAACTGGCCGGCAAGTCGCAAGTCGGGATTGACCTGGAGCGACTTGGGCAATGAACTGGCTAGCGAGTCGTAAGTCAGGATTGACCTAGAGCGACTTGGGCAATGAACTAGCTGACGAGTCGCAAGTCGGGATTAACCTAGAGCGACTCGAGCGATTGCGCCATGTGGCGCGCTGGTTGGGACAGCATTGGTTTTGGTGGGAGACTGTTACGTGCGGGGCCATACACCACGTGTCGTGCCGACCGGGGCGGCGCTGGTTCTGGCAGGAAACCTCCTATTGCGAGTGTCCTTTTGGCGGGAGATATCAGGTGACGAGGTGTTTTTGGCGGGATCTCCAAGACCGACGAATCTGGGGAATCTGAGGAGTTATGATGGTTTTAATGTTATGATCAAGAGCACTAAGAGAGGGGGGGGTGGTGAATTAATGCAACGGTAAGATAACGACGGTTTAAAAACTTACGTACTATAAAACCATTTCTGATGTAAAACCGATTTCGGAAACTTAACTTTGAAACATGTCCATAAATGAATAGAAGGCAGTAAGCTATTAAAGAGGTTTGCAGTAAAGATAAACAGCAGAGAGTAAATGCAAACTAGAGAAGATGGCAGTTTATAGTGGTTTGGTCAATCGTGACCTACATCCACTCCTCTGATTCCTCTTCTATCGAGACCACGGGCATCCATTAGAGGTCTTCCTTCAATAGGCGAAGACCAACTCCTTTTTACACCCTTCTCCTTTTACCAGGTTTAGGAGATAACCCTTACAAGCACTCACTCTCCTCTTAAGCTATTTCAACACAGACTCAAGGAGGAGGATTCTAAAGAGATTACAGTAGAGTTTTCTCACTTTTGAATGCTCTATGCTTGTGTACTTTAACTAGGGATGAGAGGGGTATATATAGGCTTCAAGTTGATTCAAACTTGGAGCCTAAATCTTTCCCCGGGTTCCCCTGGCACGGGCGGTACCACCGCTTGCGTTAGGCGGTACCACCGCCCAGTATCAGTTTGACTGACAATGTCCTGGGCGGTACCACCACCCAGGTCTGGCGGTACCACCACCTGAGGGCCAATGCTGGGCAGTACCACCGCCTGGCACCCTGCCGGGGGCAGTACAACCGCCCAGATTGGCGGTACCACCGCCTGACACAGTCTCAAAGACTATGCCACGATGATGAGACTTCTTTGGGCATAGTTTGGGCCTCTTATTGAGCCCAACATAGTTCTTACATGGGCCTAGCTAGCCCCTAATTGGGTTGGCCCAAATCCAATCCTAATTACGTGCTAACTACGATTCCTAAGACATATTCTAAGCTAATTAAATCCCTATGTCAATTCTTCCGACGAGATTCCAGCGATCTTCTGGCAAACCTCCGACGAACTCTTGGCAATATTCCGGTAGACTCCCGGCAAGCTCCTAGACTTCGCAACGATCTTCTTGGCGAGTTCCGTCAAGCTTCTTTGGCAAGCTCTGCGACTTCTCGGCCGGTTCCCGTAGAACTTTCGATAAACGTCCGGACTTCTGACGAATTCTCGAACTCCCAATGAGATCGCGTCCTTGACTCCGGGACTTCATTTTGCTTCATGCCTTGCTATCATAGTTAATCCTGCACATGTAAAACATACTTCGATCTAGACAATTAATACTAAGCATTAATCATGTTGTCCGGTTATGTCATTGGTCTCTTGACGCTTTGTATGATTCTTCGGTACATCATCCTCTCTTGCGGCCTATTGCCCAATTGGCCAGTTGACTCCGTAACTTCAATATTCTTGGCGCAATGTCCGTTCTTCTTGGCCCGATGCCCGAATCCATGGCCTGAAGCCTTCTATCGATACGTCGATCGATCCACCAGCCCGACATCTAATATTCTGACATGTTATCCTCTAGCACAACATGATTTTCCTGCTTTAATTGTCTCATCTTGATCGAAGCATCCTACATCACTCAAAATACAGATTAAATCATAAACACATATCAAGTGGTTTCATCATTAAAATACGAGATTCAACTATCTCCCCCTTTTTGATGATGACAACCACTTGATAACGGAGTTAACCTTAACTCCCAGAGTTTAAACAAACTCCCCCTATTAATATGGCTTATTGATGGAAACTCTTGGATTCAAAAATCCAAGCAACCTGACATCATAAACTTATGCATAATATGTCATGTCATCATACTTTTCCCCCTTTGTCATCAATAAAAAGGAGAAGTTCCAACTCTTATGTGTTTGGAAATACAAGTTCAACACATTGCATGAAAAACATAATATTCATTTTTATCATCATGCAAGTTTGCTATCATCATAGATGTACATGGTAGTACAATAGCAAGTTTACAATATACAAGCTAGCAAAAAATTTTCAACATTTTAAAACACACAAGCTAGCAATTTTGAGATGTTCAAGAAGGCAACTCTTGCTTCTTGAAATATAAGTTTTACTAGATGTGCAAGTTAACTTTTTGCTTCTTAAGATAGGCAAGATAGCACTCCTTGGTGATGTTCAAGATAGCAAGTTCTACATCATGCAAGCTAGTGAATCTTACAACATTTTAGAACATGCAAACTAGCAGTTTTAAGGTGTTCAAGAAAGCAACACTTGCTTCTTGAAATATGCAAGTTGCAAGCTAGCAAATTTTTGCTTCCTTTGCAATGTTTGAGCTAGCAATTTTGCTTCCATTGCAAAGTGTAAATTAGCATGTTTTACATCTTGAGGTAGACAAAATAGCACTTTTGCAATTTTTGTTTCTTAAGATAGGCAAGCTAGTGACGTTCAAGATAGCAAGCTCTTTCTTGTCTTTTGAGAAGTGTCATTTTTTGCTTTCTTTACAAAGTGCAAGCTAGCAAAATTTTGCTTTATTCTTGAATTGTGCAAGCTAGCATCTTTGCTTTCTAGCAAGTTTTGCTTCCCCTTTGTCATTGTCAAAAAGAAGGGAAGATCCTTTATATCAATTTCTAAATCATGACAAAGGTGAATAGCATAGATGAAAATTCAAGTCATGAATATCAAAATAATTATTTTATCATGAATATTTCATCATTGCATGCATCATTATCATAAGTTAAAGTATTGCATGCATAATACCAAATCATCATGTATATAAAATATAACATCATCATTACATGCATGATTCCAAATCATCATTCTATCAAAAAATGATAATTATTGATTTTCATATTATTTCAAAAAATCATAGTGTTGCATGCATTTTCATCTAAGGGAAAAATCATAGTGTTGCATGCATCTTTATCTAAGGGAAAAATCATAGTGTTGCATACATCATTCCAAAACATTTCAAGCCATGCAAGCTATAAATACAAATTAATCATGTCATGAAGGATAAGACTATGTGAATACCAAAAGACATGATTCATAAATATATTTTTTTATTAAAATGCAAGAAGTCATGGTGAACGATCTTGATTTACATAAAGTTTCAAAACATATATCAAAATCATAGTTAGTTTTATAGCTCCCCCTCTTTAGTAAATGGTAAAAGGAAACATAGGAGTACAAAGAAGAGATCATGATTAAAAAAATCTCAAATAATTTCAAGAGATCAAGATCATGATTTGAATAAAACTCATTCAAATTCAAATTATCAAATCAAAATCATTTTCAGGAGATTCATATAAATCAATAAGATAGAGAAAAAGAATTTTCAAGAACAATGCTTTTCTCTTTTTAGTTGTTTAAATTCATATGATTTATTTCATTTATGCCAAATAAAAATGTGCATCAACGTTTAGGATCGAAAAATGAATTTCGTCATAAAAACCATCAAGACCAATAAATCACAAAATCATCGTGTATAACTTTAAAATCTCATGCATAAAATCATCAAATCATGGTATCAAAACTTCAATATTTTCATTACAACATCCAGCAAGGTTTCATTTAACATAATTTTGAATGATTCTTATAGATATCTAAAACTTCTTTAGTTTTAATTTATATGATTGACTTTATATTAGCATGCTCAAATTTTTGTTCTTATGTCAAAACCATACATCATGTTTGAAAAACAAAGACAAGGTTCATAAAAAAAATATCAAGCCTTCTATACAAAAGCCATGCATCGTCATTGAAAAGCAATATGGAAATCATCAAAATACACATTCTTGCTTCTCAAGCACATATATAAAATTAATCATATTTGGTGTGCAAGCATTAGATTAATATTTTATTATATTTTTATACAATTTTCATGATTATTTTCAAAAATTACTAGAAGGATAAGCATGATTCCTAATTTTATTTTTACATTTTCATTAAACATGCAATTTTTAAGAAAATTAATTCAAAACTAAATTAAAAATATATATCATGAAAAGCATCATGTAATTTCAAAATAAATTAAGGGCATTTTTATTACCTCATCGTTGAAAGCCGTTAAGGTGTAGTTTGCCAACTCGCCTTTGTTGATTTTATCCTCGTCTTCGAAAGAGCTCGATTCATCCTAAGTTGTGTTCTTCTTCTTGTGTTCAAAGCAAGTAGTTCTGTTCTTTTTGTTCTTTAATTTTTGTTTCATGAACTTTTTAAATTTCTTAGTGAGTTCAAGTTCACCATCACTTGAGCTTATGCTTGAGTGGTCTTCAAATGTTCTATGTCCCAAATCCTTCCTGTTCTTTGGAAGGTTGTTTTGTTCATCATGTTCATCATGTGCATTGTGCACCATTTCATATGTCATCAATGAACCGATAAGTTCTTCAAGTGGAAAAATATTTAAATCTTTTATTTTTTGTATTGCTGTTACTTTCGATTCCCAAGTTTTAGAAAGTGATCTTAAGATTTTGTTAATAAGTTCAAAATTGAAAAGATTTTACCAAGTGCTTTTAGACTATTGACGACATCCGTAAAACGGATGTACATGTCTCCAATAGTCTCTCTTGGTTCCATACAAAACATCTCAAAATCGTGCATCAAAAAATTTACTTTAGAATCTTTTACACTACTTGTGCCTTCATGTGTGATTTCAAAAGTGCGCCAAACATCGAAAGTCGTTTCGCACAATGGAATCTGATTAAACTCAGTTTCACCCAAAGCACAAAATAGAGCGTTCATAGCTCTAGCATTTAACAAAAACGTCTTCTTCTCCAAATCATTCCAATATTTCACTGGAAGAGAAGACCTTTTAAAACCAGAGTCGACAATATGCCATAAATTCAAATCCAACAAAAGTAAGAAAACTCTCATTCGAGTTTTCCAATAAGTGTAGTCTGTCCCATTGAAAAAGGAAGGACGAATGAGAGAGTGACCCTCTTGAAAGCCGAAAAGAACCATTTCTCGTGGGTGTTAATCCAAGTGAGAAATAACGAGGCTCTGATACCAATTGTTAGGATCAAGAGCACTAAGAGGGGGGGGGGGGGGTGGGGGTGAATTAGTGCAGCGGTAAGATAATGATGGTTTAAAAACTTTCATACGATAAAACCGTTGGCGATGTAAAACCGATTTCGGAAACTTAACTTTAAAACACGTTCATAACTGAATAGAAGGCAGTAAGTTATTAAAGAGGTTTGCAGTAACGATAAACAGCATAGAGTAAATGCAAACCAGAGAAGACGGAAGTTTACAGTGGTTCGGTCAATCGTGACCTACATCCACTCCTCTGATTCTTCTTCTGTCGAGGCCACCGACATCCACTAGAGGTCTTCCTTCAATAGGCGAAGACCAACTCCTTCTTACACCCCTCTTCTCCTTTTACCGGGTTTAGGAGATAACTCTTACAAGCACTCACTCTCCTCTTAAGCTATTCTAACACTTAGACTCAAGGAGGAGGATTCTAAAGATATTACAGCAGAGTTTTCTCATTTTTGAATGCTTTGTGCTTGTGTACTTTAACCAGGGATGGGAGGGGTATTTATAGGCTTCAAGTTGATTCAAACTTGGAGCCTAAATCTTTCCCATCTCGGGTTCCCCGGGCACGGGTGGTACCACCGCCCAATGTCAGTTTGACTGACACTGTCCTGGGCAGTACCACCGCCTGGGGGCCAGTGTTGGGCGGTACCACCGCCTGGCACCCTACCAAGGGCGGTACAATCGCCCAGACTAGCGGTACCACTGCCTGACATAGTCTCAAAGATTGTGCCACAATGGTGAGACTTCTTTGGGCACTGTTTGGGCCTCTTATTGGGCCCAACATAGTTCTTACATGGGCCTAACTAGCCCCTAATTGGGTTGGCCCAAATTTAATCACAATTACATGCTAACTACAATTCCTAAGACATATTCTAAGCTAAACAAATCCATATGTCAATTCTTCCAACGAGCTTCCAGCGATCTTCCGACGAACCTCCAATGAATTCTCAGTAATGTTCCGGTAGACTCCTGGCAAGCTCCTAGACTTCACGACGATCTTCTTGGCAAATTCCATCGAGCTTCTCTGGCAAGCTTCGCGACTTCTCGGTTGGTTCCTGCAGAACTTCCGATGAACGTCCGGACTTCCGATGAACTCTCGAACTCCCAACGTGATCGCGTCTTTGACTCTGGGACTTTATTTTGCTCCATTCCTTACCATCATAGTTAATCCTGCACATGTAAAACATACTTCGATCTAGACAATTAATACTAAGCATTAATCACGTTGTCCGGTCATGTCATTTATTCCTCGACGCTTCATCCGATTCTTCGGCGCATCGTCCTCTCTTGTGGCCTATTGCCCAATCATCCAGTTGACTCCACAACTCCGATATCCTTGGCGCAATACCCGCTCTTCTTAGCCCGATGCCTGAATCCATGGCCCGAAGCCTTCTATCGATACATCGACCGATCCACCGGCCCGATGTCCAATCTTCTGACATGTTTTCTCTAGCACAACATGATTTTTCCTGCTTTAATTGTCTCATCCTGATTGAAGCATTCTGCATCACTCAAAACGTAGATTAAAACATAAACATATATCAAGTGGTTTCATCATCAAAATACAATATTCAACATTTAAATGTCGCGACCATCTCTCTCCTCGGAAAGCTCAATCGTCGTCTTCGCGGTGAGGTGGCCTGCTCCTTATAAGTTCCCTCCATAGGGGTTTTCACAATTTTTGCTCATCTACTGTCACCTTGCCTGGCTGCCGTAGTCCCGCTTGCTCCTTCGTTTAGTGACCCAGCTTCTTCCTATTTCGAGGTCGGGATGTCTTCACCTTCTTCTTCGTCTTTTTCTTCGACATCTTCTTCTTCTTCTTCTTCTTCTTCTCTTCTTCTTCTTCTTCTTCTTCTAAGGGCCCTGGGGTTGCCAACTTGCCCTCGGGAGGTGTGCCTCTAGAGGCCGTGGGGAGTTATGCGTGCTTGCAAGTCTCAAGCTATGGCATGATGTAGACTTGGTGGTGACCGAGGAGCTTCTGGGGGAGCTTCGGGATCGTTATTGCATCCTGGAGTGTTACGGCATGTTTGCCCCTCGGGCGGGTCAGCGGCCGTATGATCAGTTTCCCTAGGGATTTGGGCTGACACTGGGTGCCCTTAAGGTGGGGCTGCAATTTCCGTTACATCTTGTCATCGAGGATTGCCTCCGTAAGTGGGGCATATCGTTGTCTCAGATGGCGCCGAACTCCTGGCGCTATTTGGTAGCCTTCCTCAAGGAATGTCGTGCAGCCGGGATAGAACCATCTAGGGCTCTATTCCTGGCCTACTTCCGACTGTGTAGGGGGCGAGGTGGTTATTACCTGACCGCCCATAGTGGGTTTAAGATTAGTGGTGCCCCTTCCAACAACAAAGGTTGGAAGAGCCGCTTCTTCTTTGTCAGTTGCAGTCGGGGATAGGATTTCAGCACTGGGTGGACTTCTTGCACCATTGACAATGTCCCCCTGTTGCTTTCTGGCCGAGAGTCAACGGATGTGAATCGGTTGAGGAGCATTCTATCCTCTTCTCAGGCAATCAGCAAGATGACTGAGGAGTGCTTGGCCGAGGCGGGACTGAGCCCGACCGTTAGGGGTATGGTTATTTAAATGACATACACTGTCCGCTTGTCCCGAGCTATCTGATCGATCGGGTTTTTCTTACAGAGATGGTGGATCTTCGGTCTGTGAAGAAGGTGCCTCACACCAAAGCCGTTGTGCCTCCATCTCGGGGCGACGAGGGCTCCGAAGCTGGGGATGTCCCGCAGAAGGTCATGCCTGAGGGGGCGTTGGGATCTCCGGAAGCGAGTCACCCTTTCAAGAAACTGAAGACTGCAGTCCGGAAGGTGTCCCGAGGATCGACCGCTATTGGGCGGGCCACCCTGGGGTCGACTGGGGCTGCAACCCTGGGTGAGGGCTCGGGGAGCGCAAAAGGGAAGGGGATGGTCGGATTGTCTAGCTACGATCCTGTAAAGAGAGCATTGACACGCCTGAAGTCGATGCGGGATCTGTGCCACGTCGGTCCTTGGGCTGAGGGTAAGGAGTACCAGGCCTTGATTATGGCCGGCCTTCCTGCCAGGGAGCCGGGAGCTCCTTATGGCACTCGGTGGCCCAACCTCAAGGCTAACAACCATATTTGGGCTGACGGGCTGACGGCCCAGGAGTTTATCTGGGGGGCGCTGCACCCGACTATGGCCAAGGAACTTTGTTGCTCCACCTCGGAGGTGCTGGTAGATCGGGTGGCCAAGTCATTGGTCTGGGTAAGTGGTGGCATTCCACTCTTAGATGTCTCCTCTTTTGTGTGGATCTTGATGTTAATTCCGGTGTAGGGTCAGCACTACGTTATGGCGCTGATCGACCGAGTCCTTGACGCCGGTCGGGTGATCGAGCATCAATCGGATACTTATGCCGCCCTCCGTCTGGAGAACCAGGAGCTGAGGAGCTCATTCGGTCTGGAGGTCGTGGCTGCGGTCGAGCAGCAAGCCTCGGCCTTGGATAAAGAAGTGAGCCATCTGAAAGCCGAGCTGGAGGAAAGCCAGTCTCATGCTCGGATGCTGGACGACGAATTGCAAACCCTCTCACACGATGTTGAGTCTGCTAGGTCTTTAGCTTCGGCCACCGAAGAGGCCTTGAAGGAGGAGTGATCGGTGCTGCCTGAGAAGATAGAGAGGTCGATTGTTGAGTATAAGGCATCCGTCGGGTTCGAGCGCGACCTGGTGAGGTCGGGGCGGGTGACCTATGAGTTCAGTTACCGGGTGTCTTGTGCTCGTATTCAGGCGGGGCATCCGGAATTGGAACTAGAGGTGGATCCTTTTGCCAACCATCCGGAGGATTAGGCTGTCGACATGCCAATGAGCGTCCCTTTTGACGATGGGGCCGAAACTCCCCCTCCAAGCTGAGGACTTATATTTGCCTTTTCTTGGTTTTGGTCGGGTTGAATTTTAGAATTATATTGCCCAACTATCGTATGTACTATCTTGTTTAATAGAGAAATTCTTGTTTTGGAATTCCAACTATCTTTTCTGGCTGTGGACGCGCCTTGACCTACTTCTCTTACGGGTAGAACTTTTTTAGATTTGCTGCATTCCATGTCCTTGGCAAAGGGTTCCCTTCCATAGTTTCGAGTTGGTAGGTCCCTTCTCGGACTACGTCATAGACCCGATATGGGCCTTCCAAGTTAGGCACAAGTTTCCCCCTTATTCGGGTCAAGTCGCTCACTTCTGCCTTTCGAAGGACAAGGTACCTGACTTTGATCGATCACGGGCGAACCTTGTGGTTGTACATTCAAGCTATAGCCTTCTTGTACGCCAAGGTATGTAGGTGTGTTTCGGCTCTTCTTTCCTCGAGGAGGTCTAGATTTACTCATAGGCCTTCCTTGGAATCTGTTTGTTTATAGTTAAAGGTGCACAAGGTCGGGAACACCATCTCAGGTGGAAGGATTGCTTCGGTTCCGAACACGAGGCTAAATGGGGACTCTCCTGAGGCAGCTTTTGGCATCGTTCGCATTGCCCATAGGACACTAGGGAGCTTGTCCACCCAGGCTCCGTGCGCACCCGTGATCCTCTTCTTGAGGCCCTCCAGGATCACCCGATTCATTACTTCAGTCTAGCCGTTAGTTTGGGGGTGTGCAACTGAGCTGAACTTCAACTGTATCCCATACGACTGCCAATAGGCCCTGAACTTGGTGTTGTTGAACTGAGCTCCATTGTCAGTGATGATAGCTCTCGGGATCCCGAACCGAGTGATAATGTTCTTCCATGTGAAGCTTTGAACTTGTTTCTCGGTGATGGAGGCTAAAGGTTCAGCTTCAACCCATTTCGTGAAGTAATCGACCCCCACTATAAGGAAGCATCATTGTCCCAAAGCTGGAGG
Organism: Musa balbisiana; assembly: GCA_004837865.1. NCBI lineage: Eukaryota > Viridiplantae > Streptophyta > Magnoliopsida > Zingiberales > Musaceae > Musa > Musa balbisiana. Next base: position 18,684,971 of record CM017194.1, on the reverse strand, counting down.
AAAAGGTCCGAGGAGGACAAGTCCCCACTGGGCAAAGGGCCAGGCTGCCCCCATCGGGGTGAGGGGGACCGCTGGCTGGTGTTATAGTCGAGCGTGTCTCTGACACTGTTGGCATTGTTGTACGTATGATGCGGCGTCCCGACGCATGGTCGGCCAGTAGTACCCTTGTCTGATAGTCTTGAAGGCTAAGGTTTGTCCGCCGATGTGCTCCCCACAAATCCCCTCATGGAGTTCGGCGAGGACCGTTTCAGCTTCTGATGGCGCGAGACAGCGTAGGAGAGGTTGAGAAAAACCTCTGTGGTATAGCTTTCCACCAACCATGCAATACCAGGCTTGGGTTCACCTCGGTCATCTCGCGACTACGGGATCGTCGGGCTTCGTCCAGTCTTTCTTGAAGCAGAGAATCTCTTCCATCTAGTTCAGCTTGACTTGAGTTTCAACAACGTCGTGGGATGGTATTTTCGACATCATTATGGACTCGGTTGCCGGGGTTGCTACCAGGCTACAAGCGGAGGCCGACTTAGCAAAGGTATCGGCCTGTGTGTTCTGAGCCCAAGGTATTCGAGTGATCGAGAGACGGTTGAAGAGATGGGTGAGCCGCTGTGCTTCCGCTAGGTATAACGCCATGCTCGAGTCTCGGGCTTCATAGCTCCCGTTGATGTGTCTTGTCACCAGTTGGGAGTCGCTGAACACCTCGAGATTGCCCACCTACATCTCCAAGGCGAGGGGTAGGCCGTGGAGTAGTGCTTCTTACTCGGCCTCGTTGTTGGTGGCTTGGAATCGCAGCCGGAGCGATCTCTCGTATGTTTCTCCGGTTGGGTTCTTGAGGATAAGTCCGATCCCAGCTGCTTCGATGGTGGCCGAGCCGTCCACATGCAAGGTCCACGTGCGACCATTGTTTTCTTGCTAAACTGCATGATCTTCAGGGGTTAGCTCGGAAATGAAGTCGGTTAGTACTTGGGCTTTGATGGCAGTTCTGAGTATTGAATGTCGAATTCGCCAAGCTCAACCAACCACCGTAGCATTCGACCTGATGCGTCGAATTTGGACAAGATTTGTCGCAGCGGCTGGTCGGTGATGACTTTAATCATGTGAGCTTGGAAGTAGGGTCGCAGCTTTTGGGCCGTCTTCATCAATGCTGTTAGGATCGGAGCGGCACTAAGAGGGGGGGGGTGAATTAGTGCAGCAGATTAAAACTAGTAGGTTTAAAACTAATTCCGTAAAATGCGAGGAGATTTTGTTCGATAATAACTTGAGTAAAGTGAAGAACAAAAATTTGTTTCTATGTAGACAATGATTGCAGAAAAATAACAACTCACACATTCAAGGAACACGCAGATTTAAAGTGGTTCGGTCAAAATGACCTACATCCACTTGCGAAGCCTTCTTCGATGAGGCCCCCAACTTTCACTAGCAAATCACTTTGAAAGGGAAGGACAAATACTCCTCTTACAACCTTTACAAGTGGTTCACACTCTTACAAAATTTCAGCAAGAAAGAAAGGGAGGTGAACACTCAAGCAATTTGAAAGTAAGACTTGCTAAGGCTTTGCTAAGACTTTTTTTTACTCTATTGCTTCTCAAAAGTTGTGATCTCTGCTGAGAATTGAGGGGTATTTATAAGCCTCAAGAGGATTCAAATTTGGGCTCCAAAATTTGAATTCTCTTCGGATCCCGAAGCTAGCGGTGCCACCGCCTGTCAGTTCTAACACTGATAGTGTACTGGGCGGTGCCACCACCTAGCTCTTCGGGTGCTGGGCAGTGCCACCGCCCAGACCGGCAGTGCCACTGCCTGGCTCTCGGGTGTTGGGCGGTGCCACCGCCTAGCTCTCGGGTGATAGGCGGTGCCACCGCTCAGTATGGCAGTTCCACCACCCGACCTTATTGGTTACTGGTTGGGCTTTAAGTCTGGCCCAAACCAAGTTTCATTTGGGACCAGTTGGCCCCTAATCAATATATAGGATTATTTCTTCATCCTAACCTTAATTACATGCAAACTACGTAACTAAAAAACATAATCCTAAGCAAGTTTTTAACCGGCGAACTTCAAGTCTTGTTCTGGCGAGCTTTTCGATGATCTTTCGGCGGACTTCCGATACACCCTTGGATTTCTTCTGACGGACTCCCAGCTAGCTCCCGATCTTGTGGCAAAATCAATGAGTAGCCGAGCCTTCTCGGTGATCTCTGCGAACCTCCGATGATCTCTTCAGCGGACTTCCGAAAACTCCGACAAGTCCCCGATTTCTTCTCGATTGGTTCCGGCAGCATCTCCGACGAATCTTCGGACTCTCAAACACCCATCGAACTTGATTCCGGTAGACTCGCTTTATGTCTTCAAGCTTTCATAGTTAATCCTGCATACTTATCTCAACATATGGATTAGATAAAACATGACAATTGACTTCATCATCAAAATCCGAGATTCAACAATCTCCCCCTTTTTAATGATGACAATCAATTGATAATGGAGTTAACCTTAACTCCCCCTATCTATATGTTATAATTGAGATAAGTCATTCTTGAATTCAAAGCCTTTGAATTCAAAAGACATATTGATAAGTCAAACCTTATCAATACTCCCATCATGATTCCTATCATGATGTATCTTTCTGAAAATGATGTCAAGACTTGGCAACCATTTTCAAGTTTTATATTTCAAACGTGAATGATAGTGATCATAGCAAGATATCAACATATAAAATTATGATTTAAGCTTTTGATATCTTAACATAATGCAAACATTTCATAGTGAAAATATGGCAATCATAGCATAGCAATTATCAATTTACCATATTTCTCCCCCTTTGTCATCAACAAAAAGGAGAGCGACTTTAAGCATATAATTTGTGATTATTAAAGCAAAGGAATTCAGTATTACAATGGAATTTAGTTAAAAAAATAATCCATAATTTAAAATTTTATCTTTCATTCAAAATACATCGTAAAAGAAGGTTCAGTATTCATTCAAAATACATTGCAAAAGAAGGTTCAACATTTATTCAAGGAAAGAAGATGACAAAGATCGCATGTCAAGATAAAAGATACATCGATTAATCTTTAGGAGGAAATGCAAAGTGCTGATACAGGACATCTATTTTTTGATTCATTTGCCGTAGTTCCTCCAAAATTTCAAATTGCTGAGTTTGAATCTGCTCTTGCTGTGTTTTGAGTTGGTCTTGTTGTGATTTGATCTAATACAATTCTGCCAAAATGAGTTCTTTAGAGGATGAAGCAGGAGCTGAAGGTGCTGCGCCAAAGGGACTAGGAGGAGGAGATTCATTTCCCCTAAGAATTGGTGTTTCAGGGTGTTCTACTGGTAGGAGAATTGGATCAGTCCTTCTAGGTTGCCTCACCCATATACCATTGCTAAAAGTGCACCTAAGCCTTTTCAATAGATTTATGTTGATGATGTTATATCGATCACTTTGAATTGTGTCTTCATCGGGTGGGATACAAATGTCACGGGCAAGTATAAGTCATGTGATTAACCCCCCATATGATATCATACCGTCTTTAGCTGTAATATCCTTCATGTGTTGCCGGATGGAGTATCCAAAGTAGTTATGTTGACTGGTCATAATCCAATACATTGTGCTCATCTCTATTTGACTTATTTCATCAAGATGAAATTGTTTAGGAAATATGATGCTTGTTATGATGTGATGAAGAATTTTAGAGTTAAAGGGTAGTAAGTGTTCGCAACTCTTGAGTAGTATGCCGAGGTTCGGATTTGCAAAAATAGTTTCTACGACTTTGAAGTAAGTTACTCTGATTACATTTACATCCCATTTACCTCTAAAATAACAGCCCCTATCTTTTTCAGTGAGTCCAATTAATTCACAAATAGTGCTGTCAAAAATTCTAATTTGTGTTCCTAGAATGTAAGTACTTAGGCTATCGCCATCCTCATATAAGTTTGCATAAAATAGCCTAACTAACCTAGGATAAATTGGTTCATTTATTTGTAGGAGAGATAGGGCATCTAGATGTGCAAACCACCTAATGGGTTCTAGGTTTCCTAGTTCATCAAGATCAACATGTTTATCCTTATGGATAGATTTTGTTTCGAAATTTGGAAACCTAAAAGCTACTTCTTTGGATTTAAAAAGATCTTGGTCATATGAATCTCCTACAACCCTTTTTCCTTTCGATCTCTTAGGAGCCATTATCTACAAGATGATGGATCAAAAATAGGAAACTATAAAGGGTAGGGAAAATAATGAAAAGAGGAAGAAGAAAATTTCAGGTTTTACCTTATGGAGAATTTCTTGAAAGATGGAGAGCTTGGACCAACAAGAATCCCTTTCCAATGCTTCTAAATGTTGGAATGGGGCTTTAGAGAGGTTGGGGGAGGGTTGAGGCAGGTTCTCACGGGTTGGGGGCGGTGTCACCGCCGGCCCTAACCCTCAGATTTTTATAGGGGCTCTCGGGCGGTGCCACCGCCAAACCGAGCGGTGCCACCGCCTAGCGACCGAATGCTCAGGTGGTGCTACCGCTGGTTTTGGCGGTGCCACCGTTGGCATACCGCGGAAGGAAGGCGGTGCTACCGCTGGTTCTGGCGGTGCCACCGCTGGCATGCCGCAAAAAAAATATATATATATTCCTTCCCCCCTTTTTTATTTTTTTTATTTTTCAGAGATGTTAGTGTTGAATCTCGGATTTTGATGATGAAGTCAATTGTCATTTGTTATCTAATCCATATGTTGAGATAAGTGTGCAGGATTAACTACGATGAAAGTAAGACATGCAGCAAGAGTTGCGCCGAAGTCAAGACTATGACCACGTTGGCGGTTCAAGAGTTCGACGGAAGTCCGGACGGTCATCGGAGGTTCTACTGGAACAAATCCGAGAAGTCCAGGAGCTTGCCAAAGAAGCTCATCGGAACTCACCAAGTGGATCATCGCAAGTCTAGGAGTTTGCCGGAAGTCCGCCGGAGCATCGCCGAGGGTTCGTCGGATGATCGCCGGAAGTTCGCCGGAAGCTCGACGGAAGAAGCGATTGACGCACTGGAGCAAGTTGTAGTAAATATCTTAAAAATATCATAGTTAGCATGATGATTAAGTTAGAAATGGGAGGTGATCCCAATAACTTAATCTTGGGGCAATTGGGCCCTTGACAGGCCCAAATTGGGCCGAATGGATCAGTACATTCAGACCCAGATTTCCTGGCCGGTGGTGGCACCACCTGGGTTGGCGGTGGCACCGCCCAGGAGCTGAGTCTCCATGTAAGGCTGGGCGGTGGTACCGCCCCTGTCAAGCCATGGCACCAACTGGGCTCAGTCTCCGAGTGAGACTGGGCGGTAATACCGCCCCAGTCAGGCGGTGGTACCGCCCGAGCTCGGTCTCCGAGCTCTGTCAGGCGGTAGTACCGCCCATTTATGGCGGTAGTACCGCCAAGACCCCAAAAATATGGGAAATGACATTTTTGAGCTCCAAATTCAAATCAGTTTGGGGCCTATATAAACCCCACCCTTTCATGCATGAAAGGGCACTGAAACTTAGCATTTATTCTGAGATTTTGAGAGCTTAAAAGTGTTGTAAAAGGCTAGAAGTTCTTCTCCCTCTTTTCTTCGAAGTTTTGATCATTCAAGAGAGGAGTGAAAAATCTGTAAGGGTTGTCTCCTAAGCCCATCAAAAGGAGTGAAACTGTAAAAGGGTGGTTGGCCTTCGTCTATTGAAGGAAGGCCTCTAGTGGACATCGGTGACCTCATCGAAGGAGGAAGCCAAAAGTGGATGTAGGTCAAGATTGACCAAACCACTCTAAATCTCGATTTTCATTTACATTTTGTTCTCTATCTTAACTGCAACTACTTCCATAGCTTTACTTTAACTGCACTTTACTTGATCTTAAGTAAAAGCAATTTCTGAATCAACTTTCATACCGAAATCGTTCTTATCATACGAACGTCGTTTTAAATGGTCGAAAGTTTTTGCTGCTCTAATTCACCCCCCCCCCCCCCCCCCCCCCCTCTTAGTGCTCTTGATCCTAACAATTGGTATCAGAGCGGGGTTAACTCTCAATCAGATTAAAACCCAAGAGAGATGGCATACGTCAGAAATCAAGAGGGCCACTCTATTACACCTCCACCCATGTTCAATGGGATGAACTACACCTATTGGAAGACCCGAATGAGGATCTTCCTTATTTCAATAGATTTTGAACTTTGGAATCTTGTCGAAAATGGATTTTCGAAGTCTTCTTTTCCAATGATCGATTGGAATGAATTGGAGAAGAAGACTTTCGCTCTTAATGCAAAGGCTATGGATGCCTTATTTTGTACGCTTGATAAAAATGAGTTCAATCATGTTTCGGTTTGTGAAACCGCATTTGATATTTGGCATACACTCGAAGTGACTCACGAAGGCACAAGTAGAGTGAAAGAGTCAAAAATCAATCTTTTGATACATTCTTTTGAACTTTTTTGAATAAAACCGAGCGAGACTATTGGTGATATGTACACCCGTTTCACGGATGTCGTCAATGGTCTAAAAGGACTCAGCAAAAGTTTTTCGGATTTTGAGCTCGTAAATAAAATTCTAAGATCCCTTCCTAAGAGTTGGGACCCTAAAGTCACTGCTATTCAAGAGGCTAAAGATCTAAACAACTTCCCTCTTGAAGAATTAATCGGGTCATTAATGACCTACGAAATGACTTGCAAAACTCATGAAGAGCAAGAAGACATTCTTCCAAAGAACAGGAAGGATATGACACTTAGAACTTTCGAAGACCACTTGAGAGAAAACTCAAGTGATGAAGACTGTGATGATGACTTGGCACTTCTAACAAGGAAATTCAAAAAATTCATTAAAAGAAACAAGTTTAAAAATGACTCAAAAAATAAATTTGAACCCAAAAAGGACTAAGTTATTTGCTACGAATGCAAGAAGCCGGGACACTACAAAAGTGATTGTCCCCAAGCCAAGAAGAGAACACCAAAGAATAAGGCACTCAAAGCAACGTGGGATGACTCAAGCGCGTCCGAAGAAGAGGAGTCCAACACCGAGCAAGTTGCTCATTACGCCCTAATGGCCATCAGAGATGAGGTAACAAATTTAATTGATGCAGATTTATCATTTGATGAATTACTAAATGCCTTCCATGACTTATTTGATGAATGCAAAACTATTAGTAGAAAATACAAATTGCTAAAAAAGGAGCATGATAGTCTTACTTGTAATTTCGATAGATTAGAAATTGAATATCATGATAGTTTAGCTCCATGTAAAAAATGTCATAATCTAGAAACTCTCCAAAAGGAGAACTTGCTACTTAAGGACACCTTGAAGAAATTCGAGGTTGGTAGCAAGTCTTTGAATATGATCCTTACAAATAAGGGTCATGTTCCTAAAAGAAGTGGAATCGGATTTGTGAGAAGTCCTCACCAAAATCCAACCACCTTTATTAAAGGCCCTATCTTATATGTTCGGCACCAAAGCAAATGCAACTTTTGTTGCAAACATGGACATAAAACTTATCATTGTCCATTCAAGAAAGTTAGTCCGAACAAATTGATTTGGGTTTCTAAAGGAACCACGATAAATTCTATGCAACATGATAAACAATTTAGATTAGTGTTTGAGGCACCCAAAAGTAAATGGGTACCTAAAAATCATCCTTTCTTGTAGAAACATACATCATCATAAGCTAGGAGCAAGAGATGGTACCTTGATAGTGGATGCTCAAGGCATATGACCGGAGATCCATCTCAATTCTCTAAGCTCACTAGCATAGATGAAGGCTATGTCACCTTCGGAGACAACAACAAGGGTAAAATCATTGGCAAAGGAACCATAGGTAACAAATTCAACTTCTTTATTGAAGATGTTTTGTTAGTTGATGGTTTAAAACATAACCTCTTGAACATTAGTCAATTGTGTGATAAAGGATATATTGTCAAATTCGAATCTAATGCTTGCATCATTGAAAAACCACACAAAAACACATCTATTGCATTAAAACAAAATAACGTATACACCATTGACATTAATGATCTTTGCAATGAAATGTGTTTCTCGGTTTTGAATGAGGATGCTTGGCTTTGGCATAGGAGATTAGGTCATGCTAGCATGAAACTAATCACTCAAATATCATCCAAAGAACTTGTAAGAGGAATTCCTCATATCAAGTTCATCAAAGATAATGTGTGTGATGCTTGTCAATTAGGAAAACAAATTAAGGGTAGTTTCAAATCTAAGAATCAAATAAGCACCTCTAGGCCCTTACAATTGATCCATATGGACTTGTTTGGACCTATCTCTACATCAAGTCTAAGAGGTAGCAAATATGCCTTCGTCATTGTAGATGACTATAGTAGATACACATGGACTTATTTCTTAAAACACAAAAATGAATGCTTTAGATATTTTACCAAGTTTTGCAAGTTTGTCCAAAATGAAAAGGGTTCTATGATTTCGTCAATTAGAAGTGATCATGGTGGTGAATTTCAAAACCGTGATTTTCAAGAATTTTGTGAATTTAATGGATACAATCATAACTTCTCTACTCCAAGAAATCCTCAACAAAATGGAGTAGTAGAAAGAAAAAATAGAAATTTATAAGAAATGGCAAGAACCATGTTGAATGAACATAGCCTACCCAAATATTTTTGGGCCGAAGCCGTAAATACTGCATGTTATATTTTGAATAGAGTTCTAGTAAGACCCATACTCACCAAAACTCCCTATGAGTTGGGGAACAACAAAAAACCCAATGTTTCATATTTTAAAGTTTTTGGGTGTAAGTGTTTTATCTTGAATGAAAAAGATGCCTTAGGAAAATTTGATGCTAAATCCGATGAAAGATTTTCCTTGGTTATTCTTCGGTTTCTAAAGCTTTTCGTATCTTCAATAAAAGAACTTTAATTATAGAAGAATCCATTCATGTTGTTTTCAATGAGATTTCCGAAATCAAGAAAAATGATTTTGATGATGATGTTAATTTTGATTCTTTGAATTTAAATGAAACCCCTTCTCCAACTAGCAACTTGGATGCATCCACTTCTGAAACATCCTTACCCAAGGATTGGAAATATGTAGATGCTCATCCTAAGGAGCTAATCCTAGGAGACACATCTAAGGGGGTTCAAACACGTTCTTCTCTTAAAGAATTTTGTGCCAACGCCGCTTTTCTCTCCCAAATTGAACCTAAATGTATTGACGAAGCCATGAAAGATGATTCATGGATTATCGCAATGCAAGATGAGTTAAATCAATTTGAGAGAAATGAGGTGTGGAAGCTTGTTCCTAGGCCAAATGACCATTTAGTTATTGGTACTAAATGGGTCTTTAGAAACAAGCAAGATGAATATAGTATCGTCGTTAGAAACAAGGCTAGATTAGTAGCCAAAGGTTTCAACCAAGAAGAAGGTATCGATTACGAAGAAACCTTCGCTCCTATGGCTAGATTAGAAGCCATAAGGATGCTCCTTGCCTATGCTAGTAATAATAATTTTAAGTTATTTCAAATGGATGTTAAAAGCGCTTTTCTTAATGGCTTTATTTCCGAAGAAGTTTATGTTGAACAACCTCCCGGATTTAAAAATAATAGCCTCACTAATCATGTGTTTAAATTAACTAAAGCTCTCTATAGTTTAAAATAAGCTCCAAGGGCTTGGTATGAGAGACTTAGTTCTTTTCTTATTAAAAATAATTTCACAAAAGGCAAGGTTGATACTACATTGTTTATCAAGAATTTTGAAAATAATTTTCTCATTGTTCATATTTATGTTGATGATATTATCTTTGGTTCTACAGACGAATCTCTTTGTGAATCTTTTCCTAAAATCGTAAGTCTTGAATTTGAAATGAGTTTGATGGGAGAATTAACCTTTTTCTTAGGCTTACAAATTAAGCAACTAAGAAATGACATCTTTATTAGTCAAACTAAATATGCTTTAGATTTGCTAAAGAGATTTAATATGGAAAACTTAAAAGCTATTAACAGTCCTATGAGCACCTCCACTAAGTTAGAAGTTGATGAAAGTAGAAAAAGCTTCGATCAAAAAACTTATAGGGGTATGATAGGAAGTTTACTTTACCTCACTGTAACTAGACCAGATATCATGTTCAGTGTAGGACTTTGTGCTATGTTTCAATCGAACCCTAAGATATCTCATCTCAAAGCGGTTAAAAGAATACTTAGATATCTTAAAGGTACCACAAATCTAGGATTATGGTATCCAAAAATCGAGAAGTTTGAGTTAATTGCTTATGCTGATGCAGATTTTGCTGGGTATAGATTAGATAGAAAAAGCACATCAGGAATATGTCAATTTTTGGGACATGCTCTTGTTTCCTGGTCATCTAAGAAACAAAACTCGGTTGCACTATCAACAACCGAAGCTGAGTATATTGCAGCTAGTGCATGCTGTGCACAAGTTGTGTGGATGAAAAACACCTTAGAAGATTATAAACTTCATCTTAAAAATATTCCCATTAAATGTGATAACACAAGTGCTATATGTTTAACAAAGAATCCCATTCAACACTCAAGAACAAAATATATTGATATTAGACATCACTTTATACGAGATCATGTCACTAATCATGATGTAGTTATAGAGTTCATTGATACTAAACATCAACTAGCTGATATTTTTACAAAGCCTTTAAGTGAAGAACAATTTAATTTCATTAGAAGAGAATTAGGAATGTTAATGTGTCTGAATGCTTGAACTCATTAAATTTATTTTTCGGACTTTCTTGATTCAATGATCAAATCACTTAATTGCTATGATGATTTTACATGATTACATACCTTAATAATATGTTGGAAATTATGTGTTTTGGATATAAAAATTTTCATGATAATAAGCATGTTTTGTCTTCATGATTGTATTGGAAAATATATAGCAAAACCTTATCCGAATGCATGAAAGTGTTAAATTTTATTTTCGGATTTTCTTGATACCTTATTCTCTTTCGAACTTAATGTAGCTTTCATAAGCAAATGTCCTATCGAGTTTGATTCATATCATTGATTTTTGACATATGGAATCAATTAGCAAATGCATCTCTCATAGGCTTATAATGTGAAAAATATTTTCGAGAAATGGATTTGATAAAATGATTCTTTCTTATAATTTCCTTCTTGAAAAAGGAAGATTTTTTACTTGCAAGGATATTGATTCACATACATATCTTGATCCTTGTAAAAATGAAGCGTGATTTAATCTTTCCTTGAGATGTTTATATAATTGGTATCCTATCACTCATTGTTAGAAAATGACATGAACCTAGTTATGACATGAATCATTACCGCACTTATGTTTAAAATTTGCTTATATCGTTCTCCTTTTTGTTGATGACAAAGGGGGAGAAATATATGAATTGATGGTATGAGTGCCATATTTGAATTTGAATTATGTTAAAGAAGCTTGCATCAAAATATATGGTAAATTGATAATAGAAATGCTATGATTGCTAAACACTTGAAATATTTGCAGATATCAAGAACTTGCATCGCAATTTTACATGTTGATATCTTACCATATGATAAATTGCTACCATTACTATCATTCACATTTGAAATGTAAAACTTGAAAATGGATGTCAAGCCTTGACATCATTTTCAGAGAGATACATCATGATAGGAATCATGATGGGAGTATTGATAAGGTTAAATGATCTTAACTTATCAATATGTCTCTTGAATTCAAAGGCTTTGAATTCAAGAATGACTTATCTCGAGTATGGCATATAGATAGGGGGAGTTAAAGTTAACTCCGTTATCAATTGATTGTCATCATCAAAAAGGGGGAGATTGTTGAATCTCATATTTTGATGATGAAGTCAATTGTCATTTGTTATCTAATCCATATGTTGAGATAAGTATGTAGGATTAACTACGATGAAAGTAAGACATGCAGCAAGAGTTGCGCCGAAGTCAAGACTATGATCACGTTGGGGGTTCGAGAGTTCAACGAAAGTCCGGACGGTCATCGGAGGTTCTACTGGAACAAATCCGAGAAGTCCAGGAGCTTGCCAAAGAAACTCATCGGAACTCGCCAAGTGGATCGTCGCAAGTCCAGGAGTTTGCCGGAAGTCCGCCGGAGCATCGCCGAGGGTTCGTTGGATGATCGCCGGAAGTTCGTCGGAAGCTCGACGGAAGAAGCGATTGACGCACTGGAGCAAGTTGCAGCAAATGTCTTGAAAAATATCGTAGTTAGCATGATGATTAAGTTAGAAATGGGAGGTGATCCCATTAACTTAATCTTGGGGCAATTGGGCCCTTGACAGACCCAAATTGAGCCGAATGGATCAGCCCATTCGGACCCAGATTTCTTGGCCGGCGGTGGCACCGCCTGGGTCGACGGTGGCACCGCCCAGGAGCTAAGTCTCCAAGTAAGGCTGGGCGGTGGTACCGCCCCTGTCAAGCGGTGACACCGCTTGGGCTCAATCTCCGAGTGAGACTGGGCGGTAGTACCGCCCCTGTCAGGCGGTGGTACCACCCGAACTCGGTCTTCGAGCTCTGTCAGGCGGTAGTACCACCCATTTATGGTGGTAGTACCGCCAGGACCCCGAAAATATGGGAAATGACATTTTTGAGCTCCAAATTCAAATCAGTTTGGGGCTTATATAAACCTCACCCTTTCATGCATGAAAGGGCACTGAAACTTAGCATTTATTCTGAGATTTTGAGAGCTTAAAAGTGTTGTAAAAGGCTAGAAGTTCTTCTCCCTCTTTTCTTCGAAGTTTTGATTATTCAAGAGAGGAGTGAAAAATCTGTAAGGGTTGTCTCCTAAGCCCGTCAAAAGGAGTGAAACTGTAAAAGGGTGGTTGGCCTTCGCCAATTGAAGGAAGGCCTCTAGTGGACGTCAGTGACCTCATCGGAGGAGGAAGCCAAAAGTGGATGTAGGCCAAGATTGACCAAACCACTCTAAATCTCGGTTTGCATTTACATTTTGTTCTCTATCTTAACTGCAACTACTTCCATATCTTTACTTTAACTGCACTTTACTTGATCTTAAGTTAAAGCAATTTCCGAATCGACTTTCATACCGAAATCGTTCTTATCGTACGAATGTCGTTTTAAATCATCGAAAGTTTTCCGCTGCACTAATTCACCCCCCCCCCCCCCCCCCCCTCTTAGTGCTCTTGATCCTAACAGTTAGGATAAACATTTCTTTTGGAATTGAAAGAGAAGGATCAAATCCACCAAGGAACGGAAAGAGGATGAAAAACTTTTCGAAAAATACATTCTTAGGGACAATTTAACATGCCTAGTTCCCTTCTAATGAATTCAAATTGGTTTTCATTTAAGGCTTTTGTAAAGATGTCTGCCAATTGATGCTTTGTGTCAATGAATTCTAGAACAACATTATTGTTAAGGACATGATCACGTATGAAATGATGCCTAATGTCGATATGCTTAGTTCTAGAGTGCTGAATTGGATTTTTGGTAAGACATATGGCACTTGTATTATCACATTTTATGGGAATATTTTTCAAGTGAATTCCATAGTCTTCTAATGTATTTTTCATCCAAACAATGTACATAGCAATACACTTGCAGCAATGTATTCGGCTTCTGCCATAGATAGTGCAACTGAATTTTATTTCTTGAAGTCTAAGAAACAGTGCATGTCCTAAAAATTGGCAATGTTCCGGATGTACTTGTTCTATCTATCCTGCATTTCGCACAAAGTGGCATCTGCATAAGCTATTAAATCGAATTTTTTCTGATTTCGGATACCAAGTCCTAAATTTGGAGTCCTTTAAGATATCTAAATATTCTTTTAAACCTCTTGAGTGAGATAATTTAGGATTAGCATTGAACCTAGCGTATATTGTTTTTAGTACCACACTAACATAATATCCGGTCTAGTCGCATACACTTCAGCCATGTATTCTTCTTTCTGCCATAGATAGTGCAACTGAATTTTATTTCTTGGAAGTCTAAGAAACAAGTGCATGTCCTAAAAATTGCATGTTCCGTATGTACTTTTTCTATCTATCCTGCATTCGCCAAAATTGGCATCTGCATAAGCTATTAAATCGAATTTTTCTGATTTCGGATACCAAAGTCCTAAATTTGGAGTTCCTTTAAGATATCTAAATATTCTTTTAACACTCTTGAGATGAGATAATTTAGGATTAGATTGAAACCTAGCGTAAAGTCCCACACTAAACATAATATCCGGTCTAGTCGCGGTGAGGTAGAGTAGGCTACCTATCATTCCCTATATGTTTTTGATCGAAATTTTTGTTGTTTTCATCCATATCTAACTTAGTCGAAGTACTCATAAGGTGTTTATTATTTTTGAATTATCCATATTAAATTATTTTAACAATTCTAATGTATTTTTCATCCAAACAATGTACATAGCAAATATACCGTCACTAAGTTGTTTGATTTGCAATCCTAAAAAGAATGTTAATTCACCCATTAAACTCATTTCAAATTCATGACTCATACATTTGGCAAATGATTCACATAGTGACTCATCCGAAGAACCAAAAATAATATCATCAACATAAATTTGCACAATAAGAAAATTATTTTCAAAGTGTTTGATAAACAATGTAGTATCAACCTTGCCTTTGGTAAAATTATTTAAAATAAGAAAGGAACTAAGCCTTTTGTACCAAGCTCTAGGAGCTTGTTTCAAACCATAAAGAGCCTTAGTCAATTTGAATACATGACTAGGAAGAAGAGAATTTTCAAATCTAGGAGGTTGTTCGACATATACTTCTTTCGAAATAAAACTATTCAAGAAGGCACTTTTGACGTCCATTTGAAATAGTTTAAAATTATTACTACTAGCATAGGCAAGGAGCATCCAAATGGCTTCTAATCTTGCCACAGGAGCCAAGGTTTCTTCGTAGTCAATACCTTCTTCTTGGTTGAAACCTTTGGCCACTAATCTAGCCTTATTTCTAACCACGATACCACATTCGTCTTGCTTGTTTCTAAAGACCCATTTAGTACCAATAACTAAATGGTCACTAGGTCTAGGAACAAGCTTTCATACCTCATTCCTCTCAAATTAATTCAATTCCTCTTGCATTGCAATGACCCAAGAATCATCTTTCAATGCCTCATCAATGCATTTAGGTTCGATTTGAGAGAGAAAGGTAGCATTAGCACAAAAATTCTTAAAAAAAGAACGTGTTTGAACCCCTTGTGATGTATCTCCTATAATTTGCTCTTTTGGATGAGCATCTATATACTTCCATTCCTTGGGTAAGGAGATTTTGGAAGAAGATGCATCCAAGTTGCTATTTTGAGGAGGGGGTTCCTTTAAATCCAAATTTTCAAAACCAATATCATCATCAAAATCATTTTTCTTTAACTCGGAAATTTCATTAAAAATTATATGAATAGACTCTTCTATAATTAATGTTCTTTTGTTAAAAACACGAAAAGCCTTAGAAACGGAAGAGTAACCAAGAAAGATGCCTTCATCGGATTTAGCATCAAATTTTCCTACGGCATCCTTTTCATTTAAAATAAAGCATTTGCAACCGAAAACTTTAAAATAGGAAACATTTAGTGTTTTGTTATTCCATAATGCATATGGAGTTTTTGATAGAGATGGTCTTATTAAAACCCTATTCATGATGTAGCAAGCCATATTCACGGCTTCGGCCCAAAAATACTTGGGTAGACTATGTTCATTCAACATAGTTCTTGCCATTTCTTGTAGATTTTTATTTTTTATTTCTACTACTCCATTTTGTTGAGGGTTTCTTGGAGTAGAGAAGTTGTGATTATATCCGTTAACTTCACAAAAATTTTGGAAATCACGGTTTTGAAATTCGCCACCGTGATCACTCCGAATTGAAGAAATCATGAAACCTTTTTCATTTTGAGTAAGTTTACAAAATTTAGAGAAACATTTGAAACAATCACTTTTGTGAGCCAAGAAATAGGTCCAAGTATATCTAGTATAGTCATCTACAATTACAAAAGCGTATTTGCTTCCTCCTAGACTTGTTGTGTCAATTGGTCCAAATAAGTCCAAATGGATCAATTGTAATGGTCTAGTGGTGCTAATTTGATTTTTTGGTTTGAAACTAGTTTTTATTTGTTTACCTAGTTGACATGCATCGTATACTTTGTCCTTAACAAACTTCATATTTGGAATCCCTCATACTAATTCTCTAGATGAAATCTTAGATATTAGTTTCATGCTTGCATGGCCTAATCTCCTATGCCAAAGCCAAGCATCATCTTTTAAAGCGGAGAAGCATATTTCATTACCTAGTTCATCAAGATTGATGGTGTAGATATTGTTTTGTTTTAATGCAATCATAGTCATGTTATTGTTTAGTTTTTCAATAATACATACATTTGATTCAAATCTAACGATATAACCTTTATCGCATAATTGACTAATACTCAAGAGATTATGTTTCAATTCATCAACTAGTAATACATTATCAATAGAAAAGTTTAATTTGTTACCTATGGTTCCCTTGCCAATGATTTTGCCTTTGTTGTTGTCTCCGAAGGTGACATAGCCTTCGTCTATGCTAGTGAGCTTGGAGAATTGGGATGGATCTCCGGTCATATGCCTTGAGCATCCACTATCAAGGTACCATCTTTTGCTCCTAGCTTGTGATGGTGTATGTTTCTACAAGAAGGGATTATTTTTAAGTACCCATTTACTTTTGGGTGCCTCAAAAACTGATCTAACTTGTTTATCATGTTGCATAGACTTGATCATGGTTCCTTTAGGAACCCAAATCAATTTGTTCGGCCTAATTTTCTTGAATGGACATTGATAAGTTTTATGTTCATATTTGCAACAAAAGTTACAATTGCTTTGGTGTTGAACATGCAAGATAGGACTTTTAAGGAAGGTGGTTGGATTTTGGTGAGAATTTCTCACAAATCCGATTCCACTTCTTTTAGGAACGTGACCCTTATTTGTAAGGATCATGTTCAAAGACTTGCTACCGACCTCGAATTTCTTCAAGGTGTCCTTAAGTAGCAAGTTCTCCTTTTGGAGAGTTTCTAGATCATGACATTTTATGCATGGAGCTAAACTATCATGATATTCAGTTTTTAATTTATCAAAATTACAAGTAAGACTATCATGCTCCTTTTTTAACAATTTGTATTTTCTACTAATTGTTTTGCATTCATCAAATAACTCATGGAAGGCATTTAATAATTCATGATAAGATAAATCTGCATCAATTAAATTCGTTACCTCCTCTCCGATGGCCATTAGGGCGTAATGAGTAACTTGCTCGGTGTTGGACTCCTCTTCTTCGGATGCGCTTGAATCATCCCACGTTGCTTTGAGTGCCTTCTTCTTTGATGTCCTCTTTTTGTCTTGGGGACATTCATTTTTGAAATGCCCCGGCTTCTTGCATTCATAGCATATCACTTGGTCCTTTTTATGTTCAAGTTTGTTTTTGGTATTATTTTTAAATTTATTCTTTCTTATAAATTTTTTAAATTTTTGAGTTAAAAGTGCAATGTCATTGTCACTATCCTCATCACTTGATGTTCCTTTCAAGTGGTCTTCTTGTGATGTGAGTGTCATATCCTTCCTATTTTTTGGAAGGGGGTTCTCGAGCTCGTCATGAGCTTGACATGTTATTTCGTAGGTCATTAGAGACCCAATAAGTTCTTCAAGAGAGAATGTTTTAAGGTCCTTGGCCTCTTGAATGGCAGTAACTTTTGGATCCCAACTTTTAGGAAGGGATCTTAAGATTTTAGTTACTAGATCAAAGTTAGAAAAATCTTTACCAAGAGCTTTGAGTCTATTGATGACATCTGTGAAACGGGTGTACATGTCTCCGATGGACTCACTTGGTTTCATTCGGAAAAGTTCGTAAGAGTACACAAGAATGTTGATTTTGGACTCTTTCACTCGGCTAGTGCCTTCATGAGTGACCTCAAGAGTTCTCCAAATATCAAAAGCAGAATCACAAATTGAAACGCGATTAAATTCATTTTTGTCTAGTGCACAAAACAAGGCATTCATAGCCTTTGCGTTTAAAGCAAAAACCTTCTTCTCTGATTCATTCCATTCGCTCATCGGAAGAGAAGATTTTTTAAATCCATTTTCAACAATAGTCCAAAGCTCGAAATCCATGGAAATGAGGAAGATTCTCATACGTGTCTTCCAATACATGTAATCCGACCCATTAAACATAGGTGAACGTGTAATAGAATGTCCCTCATGCATGCCGGAGTAAGCCATCTCTCTTGGGTATTAAACCAAATATGAGAGTGAGCCTCGCTCTGATACCAATTGTTAGGATCGGAGCGGCACTAAGAGGGGAGGGGTGAATTAGTGCAGCGGATTAAAACTAGTAGATTTGAAACTGATTCCGTAAAATGCGAGGACATTTCGTTCGATAATAACTTGAGTAAAGTGAAGAACAAAAACTTGCTTCTATGTAGACAATGTTTGTAAAAAAATAACAACTCACACATTCAAGGAACACGTAGATTTAAAGTGGTTCGATTAAAATGACCTACCTCCACTTGCGAAGCCTTCTTCGATGAGGCCAACTTCCACTAGCAAATCACTTTGAAGGGGAAGGACAAATACCCCTCTTACAACCTTTACAAGTGGTTCACACTCTTACAAAATTTCAGCAAGAAAGAAAGGGAGGTGAACACTCAAGCAATTTGAAAGTAAGACTTGCTAAGGCTTTGCTAAGACTTTTTTTTACTCTATTGCTTCTCAAAAGTTGTGATCTCTGCTGAGAATTGAGGGGTATTTATAAGCCTCAAGAGGATTCAAATTTGGGCTCCAAAATTTGAATTCTCTTCGGTTCCCGAAGCTAGCGGTGCCACCGACCTTATTGGTTACTGGTTGGGCTTTAAGTCCGGCCCAAACCAGGTTTCATTTTGGGCCCAGTTGGCCCCTAGTGAAGATATAGGATTATTTCTTAATCCTAACCTTAATTACATGCAAACTACGTAACTAAAAAACATAATCCTTAGCAAGTTTTTAACCGGCGAACTTCAAGTCTTATTCCGGCGAGCTTTCCGATGATCTTCCGGCGGACTTCCGATACTCCCTTGGATTTCTTCCGACGGACTCCCAGCTGGCTCCCGATCTTGTGGCGAAATCAACGAGTAGCCGAGCCTTCTCGGTGATCTCTGCGAACCTCCGATGATCTCTTCGGTGGACTTCCGAAAACTCTGACAAGTCCCTGATTTCTTCTCGATTGGTTCCAGCAGCATCTCCGACGAATCTTCGGACTCTCAAACACCCATCGAACTTGATTCCGGTAGACTCGTTTTATGTCTTCAAGCTTTCGTAGTTAATCCTGCATACTTATCTCAACATATGGATTAGATAAAACCTGACAATTGACTTCATCATCAAAATCCGAGATTCAACAAATGCGAGGATCAGCTTTTCGATCGGGGAATACCACACTTCAGGCCCATCGAGGATGTGGCTGACATAATAGATAGGTTATTGCGTTGGTGGTGTTTCCCGAACTAATACCGAGCTGACCGCCTGCGCCGAGGTTGCCAGATAAAGACCAAGGGTTTCTCTTGGCTCGGGGGAGGCGAGTCGAGGTAAGCGGACGAGGTATGCCTTCAATCTTTTGAAGGCTTCTTCACATTCCGGGGTCCACATGAAGCCGTCAGCCTGTCGCAAAGCCCGGAAGAAGGGTAAGCACTTGTCGCCCGATCATGACACGAATCTGCTAAGTCCTGCCATCTTTCCGGTAAGGCACTGCACCTCCTTGATCGAGCAAGGCGGATGCATCTTGGTTATGGCCCGAACCTTCTCTGGGTTGGCGTCTATCCCTCTCTGGTGGATGATGAAACCGAGAAATTTTTCCGGGTTAACCCCGAAGAGGCATTTTGCGGGATTCAAGCGCATGTTGAATCATCTAAGTGTTTGGAAGGTTTCTACCAGGTCGGCCAGGTGTGTGCTTGTGGTTTTACTCTTTACGATCATGTTGTCCACATATACTTCCATGTTTCTCCCGAGCTGGTGTTTAAATAGTTTGTCGACCATTATTTGGTAAGTTGCCCCAGCATTTTTCAGGTCGAAAGGCATCACTTTGTAGCGGTATACTCCTCCATTGGTGATGAAGGCAGTGTTTTCTTGATCTTTTGATGCCATCCGTATTTGGTTGTAGCCCGAGAATGCGTCCATGAATGTAAGGAGTTCATAGCCTGCTGTGGCGTCGACCAGCTGGTCTATCCTTGGAAGTGGATGGCAGTCTTTGGGGCACACCCGATTGAGATCGGTATAGTCAACGCACATCCGCCAGCTTTCATTGGGTTTTTTAACGAGGACTACATTTGATAGCCACCGAGAGTACTTCACCTCGGTAATAAACCCAGCCTCTTTAAGGCGGTCAACCTCATCAGCAATCGCCTTTTGTCGATCAGGAGTGAACTTCCTTGGCCTTTGCTTTACTGGCCTAGCTTCGAGGTTAATGTTAAAGCTTGTGTTGGGCCACTTCCTGGTTAATCCCCGGCATCTCCTTGGAGGACCATGCGAATATGTCTACATTTTTCCTTAGAAAATTGATTAGCTAGAGCTAATTTTCTTCGGGTTGAGCCATCCCGATTTTTACAATCAAATCGGGTCAGTTCTTTTTCAAAGGCACCTCGGTGAGTTGCTCTGGGGGTTCAAGGCAAATTGACGTCATGGCTCTTTCTCGGGGATCCTGGTCTTGGGGGCATGACTTCTCCGGGAGAGCAACTGTTGTAAGGTAGCATCGCCTTGATTCTCCTGGGTCGCTTCGTGATTCCCTGATCCCAACCGAAGTCAGAAACTTGATGGCCCGATGGTAGGTAGAGACTACCGCTTTTAGTTTGTTGAGCGTCGAGTGGCCAAGGATGACGTTGTAGGCCGAAGGTAGGTCGACTACCATGAAGGTAGTCATCGTCGTCTTGATCCTTGGTTCTTCTCCGATGGTGACGGGGAGTGTGGTGGTGCCGAGCGGGGAGATAGAGTCCCCGGTGAATCCGGTGAGCACCGAGTTCATAGGAGTAAGGTCCTCCCCGGTCAGGCCGAGCTTCTTGAAGGCATCGAGGTATAGCACGTCAGCAGAGCTCCCGATGTCAACCATTACTCTTTTGACCCGAGCATTCGCGATCCGAACTGAAATCACTAAAACATCGTCGTGATGGGAGCGCTCAACCTCTTCGTCTCTGAAAGTGATTTCGAGCTTGAGCTCGGGTCGGGGACATTTCTCGACCGCGCTCCGGTTATAGGCCTTTCTTGCCGTTGAGTTGTTGCCGCCGACCGCTGGTCCTCCAGAAATGACATCGATCTGTCTTTCGATGGGCCCCTTGGGACGTGGAGTTGCTTCCCAGGGTTCCTTGAGATAGTGACCGAGGCGACCTCTTCGGATCAGGTCCTCGATTTGGTTCTGGAGGTCGCGGCAGTCTTCCGTGTCGTGGCCATGGTTCCGGTGAAACCTGCAATATTTTGATTGATCTTTGTGAGTAGCTTTCATGGGGTTGGGCTATCGCAAAAGACCATTCTCCCTAATTTGGAGGAAAATCTCAGTATGAGATATGTTTAGCGGGAGAGGTGGTGGCCTCGGGAGTAGCAGCTCGGGTCGGTCGGGCCTCTGGCGGGGTTGCGCCGAGGCCGCTGAGGTAGCATCTCGGGACTGTTTGACCCTTGGCCTCTTTTCGTCCACGCGCCTTCCCGCCACTAGTGCTTCGGCGGCGACATACTGGTTGGCGCGCTAGAGCATCTCGGGGATGGTTGTTGGTGGCTTCTCGATCAGCGACCAGAAGAACTTTGAGGGTTTCAACCCCATCAAAAACGCCTGCATGATTAAAGAGGGGTGAGCATCCGGGAATCCTCGTATTTTAGTGGCAAAACGTGCCACAAACTAGGAGCGCATCTCATCCTCGTGCTGGGATAACACGAGCAGGGTGGCCATGGAAGGTTTGGGTCACACACTGGCGAGGAAATTTTGCTCAAACACCCTAGCGAGCTGATCGAAGGATGAGACTGAGGACTGGCACAGCCAGCTGAACCACGCACGTGCTGGTCCCCTGAAGGTAGTCGGGAATGCCCGACACATTAATGCATCAGAAGTGCCATAGAGGGCCATCTAAGCCCAAAACGCGGCGACATGCTCTGTAGGGTCGGAGCCGCCATCATACGTCTCCAATGCTGGCAGCCTGAAGTTGAGGGGTATAGGCTTTTCTTATATTTCTTGAACAAAGGGGGATCCGCCCGAGCCGCCCTCGTTCGGCTCGCTCCGCGATTTCTAAAGCTCTCACTGGAACTCGTCCAGGCAATGGTTGACCTGGGATAGTTGCATCCGGAACGAGTCGTCCGCCGAGTCAGACAATATGGTGTCAAGCTTAGGGCGGGGTGGTGTGACTTAGCAGGGCGCAAGTGCATTCTGCTCGGGCGAACTTCTCGGGTCTGTCATTCTGTCTCAGGTTTCTCTTGTCCTGACTTGCTCCCTGGCCGGCCTTTGTCGGATAGGGTCGGTCGAGGTAGTCACCAGCTGTACGATCTGGGGAATGAGGGGGATGAGGGTCTGCATCATCCCCGCCATTGCCTGCTGCACTTGCTTGGTCAGGCTGAGGAACACCTCGGGTGACACGGCCGAGGGTCCTACAGTAAGTCCGGGGGGCGACAAACCCGGGTCTTTGAACAAGCGCCAGTAACGATCTGGCGTTGAAGCCAGGATTCCCCTGTCTCTGAGGGTGGGGAGGGACCGATCTCCGGGTTCGGCAGAGGGGTGACTGATCGATGGTTCTCCTTCGGTGGGGGCTCCCGTGAGATACTCCTGCGACATGCCCTCCTTCTAGTGCCAAAAATGTTGATGAATTGATGCATCGTAGCTGATGAGTCAGCACGGCCTCGTCAACAGGACAGTGTTAGGAGTCTCTGGTCGGTTGAGTTGGCTTTCGGGATCGATCGACCACCGCTGTGAGCATCGGGAGCGATTGTGATCAGCGTCTTCTAGCTTGCGGATGACAGCTCTCCTGGAAAAAAGACCTTCGTCGGGTGTTTCCTGACTTTGGTACCTCCGATGATTCAGTTGGTAGTGGATTGGATCTCTTCTCTTTTTCTTTTTCCCCCCGGGTCGTATGTCGGCCCGGGGCTTTTATACTACTATATGAGGGTCGGTCGTACACGGGCATAACGACCGATCCTCGGGAGGTGAGACGGTACCTTTGTGCAGCCGCCGCCTCGGGACACGCGGAACGTCGCCATGCGGCGCCGTCCCGAGCTTTCCGGGATGGGACGTGCTGAGCGACGCACGGAACGTCGCCATGTGGCACCGTCTCGAGCTTTCTGGGACGGGACGTGCTGGACGACGCCTTGGTACGGTCTCGGGCTCGTTGCATAAGAGTATTCTTTTTGCTTTTTTGGTGTGAGCACCCTATGCCATCGATCGTGACGTGGGTTGGGTCTAAAATATACCTTATGACCTTTATTATAAGATCTTGTTGACATGCAAAGTATATGATTCCCAAACTTATAGCAGACCTTGAGCAGAAAAGTTGTGCATGTATTGACAGGACTCCTGTACCTGTCCACTTGGACACTTTTCAGGTAAGAAACTGGTTTCGTTCCAATTTCTGAGAACATCTTCTACTGTTCCTTGTCTTAGCCTTCTCATTTTTCATCGCAAGTTCATATATAACTGTGTTAGCCTGATCAATTTTGCAGCTCTTCAGAGGAGGCATGATATTTTGTTGCAGTTGTTCCTATTTTGAACTACATATGGTTCAAAGTTATGGCCTTGGCATTCTTAGTGACGAAGGCCTTGTCAGATCCCTTACAAGAGATGGAAGACCCGAGTAATCTCTTGTTTCTACATCTCACTCTTTTCCTTAATAATAACTTGCTAATCTCATACGGATCTAATTCACTGTACCACTGTTTTTGACACTGGTGTTTTTGTATCACTGGCAATAGTGAGTGGTGGTAATGGTAAGTCCATGCTCCTGTTAGTTTTCCTTGTGGCTATCAACCTCGAGTTGGAAGCCATTGCATGCGTCTACAGGGTTTTGCTAAAATAGTGGGCAGAAGGTATGGGGAGATCAAGCTTCCCTACAATGAACAGATGAGGTGGGTTGGGAGCATCTCCATGTTTGTGTTTGGCTTCATGTGGTTCTACTGCTCCTAGATCTTTGTGTTGCAGGACGCTCTGCTAGTTGTGTGTTTTTGGATATGTGCATTTGGATTGGGAGCAGACAGTCAGAAGAGTTTCTTTGGCAGCCACTTTGGTGGAGTCTCTTCCTATCAGTGATGTTGTAGATGACAACATCTCTGTTCCCTTCACAAATATGTTGACAACTTTTCTACTTTTTGGGCGTAATATCCTCACTGCTTCTGATGTGGTGATTGTCTTGAAGAGCAAATCTATTTCTGATGTTTGTTGGAATATTGCTCCTCCCGTCTTCCGTTCAAGAGGCTTGTAATATAATTTGTTGAAATAAATGTTCTCTCTTGTTTGTTGGACGTCGTAGTCCAACATTTGTATTGAAGTCCTTGCAAGATGTGACCAACAAGATGACTCTTTATCAAGAATTCTTTATGATTTCAGATTAAATTGAGTGAAGTGACGAACACGTACTGGCTTAGCTCAGCCTCTAATAATAATAATATCATCATCATCTCATAATATCATCAAGGCTTTCCTTAGGTTGTAGATTTGGATCCTGATCCTACAAATTTAAACAACTAGAATATTAGTTTAATGATAATATATCCAATTTATTTGTCTTAGATCAGAACATTTTAAATCATAATTTAATCAAATGATTTGTATCCAAACCACTATTGATTATAGTTGTAGTACTAACTATATGGTTTTAGGCAGATTATTCTTTGAATTACATTTAATCGAGAGGATGAGTTCGTTATGATTTTATGCTAATGTGGCCGCCAATAGCATGCCTTTATTTTGTAGTTACCTAATTGTTGTTTAGGTCTTCGTCGATGATGATGAACACCCATCATCGTATCATCAACTCACATGGCCCGAGAGTTAGATACTCGCTTCTTTCAGAATAGAAGATTGGAACCACACTACACTATCCAGGAAATAGAAATGGTTAACATCATCACTAACCATTTCAATTATCTAGAGAACAACGAATCACTGGGCAGGATTTGGTGACACGAGGACGGATTCCGCACTCTCACTCACACCAGAAGAAGAGGAGTCATTTGGGCCGGTTCCGTTGGGTTTAAGTTGCCTTGTTTTTTAGCGCAGTTCGTTTATGTTGGACCGGTACGGTCTGGTCACGAACCGGTTGCCGCCTATATAATGTAACGGCGGCCAGTGTCCTGGGCGATTCCCCAATCCGTCGGTGGCGGCAGAGCGTCGATGAAGGAGATGGAAGACGGCGGCGATTCCGACGCACCGGAGGAGCTTACTGCCGCCGAGGTCCAACTTTGGCAGATCCTTCCTTTCCCTTTCTCGTGGTTTACTTCCCCAATTTTCTTCATCATCTGTCCGTTAAAACTGGTCGTTTGCTTTTCGGTTCGGGAACCCTAGGTTTCAACTAGGGTTTCAACCTAGTTATCGTACATCCGTGAGGAAATAATTATTTGTTGGATTTGCTTATAGATTTCTGGTGATTTAATCGATGATATTTTCTTTCTCTTTGTTTGCTTTCTGAAGTAAAATAAGATGAGATAGGTTTGTGGTCATGTCGCCGACGTGATTAAGCATTAATGTTGGATGCTTCTACTAGGAGCTCAAATGCCACATTGTTTTAGGTATTTTTAGTTAAATGAGATGTTTGCTACGATTCAAAAGCCACAGCAAATGCAACATCAGATGGAAATAAATCGAAAATTTTAAGGTACAGGAGGTGCTGGATTTTAGATGCTGGGGAACCCTCATGCTGCCTTTAGTAACCCAATCCATAATCCAGACTGCACGCAAAAAGGATATGACAATATTTATGCAAAAACACTTCTCTTGAATTAATCAGTAATAGTTCATATAGCCGATACCCACATAGTTGAGATCGACAGCTTTCTGTTGTAATTATTGGATCAGACAGTTTATGCAAGTATTAATGTGCAAATCGAGGATTCATGTGCTACTATACTGCACATGGGGACATGCTTCTACATGAAACTAGTTTTAATGGCACCAAGACATTCTCAGGTATGCTGATTTTGAACAGCCAGTTTCAGTGGCATCAATGCATGCTGAAGTTTGCTGGTGCAAGTTTGTGTCAGCCTATTCTGAATTCTTAGGGTCATCTTTTTGGTTGTTGCATACCTGTATGAGCATGTATCCTGCCATAGTTAAAAGAGTTATGTTGAATGTTTCTTTCATATTAGGTGTGTCTGCATTAATTTTATTGAGTTGAATGTGGAATGCAATAAACAGTACAATTGGACATGTAGCTCTAGTTTGAGCTGGCATTAGTTTTCATGCAGCACTGCATTAAGTTTGTACGCAGGGCAAAATAATTCTTTGAGCTGTCTCGCTCTTCCATTAAGAGTTATGCATGTCCTATCTGAAGATGCATTCATTATTCTGAAAATATTGTTCTATCATCTGTTGAGTCGAATAGCTATTTTGGACTCTTAATTTCTTCACTTAGCTTAGCTTCAATCAATCATGCTAAGAGTGCATACATGACTTATAGCGAGGCAAGCACTTAATCTTTTGGACCATTAACCTTAAATTTTATCATATGACACTTTATCCAGTTTATATTTGTTCGTATATTTATCTTACACATTGTTATAAATGGTGATATTCTGCAGGGCATTAAGCAAGATGAAGAAATTAGAAAAGTCCAGAGAGAGAATGTGATGAGGTTTTCTTTTGTTACACACACGCACATTTTTGTTTACTTTGTTTAATTACCTTTTCGTGGGTGAAAAATGTGCATTGCATTATTTTTTTTAATGGTATTAGAAATGTGTAATATACATCCATCAGATTTTTATCATTTTCTTTCATGTTTGTCATTTTTTTCAATCTTTGTTGTTAAAAAATTTATTAGTCGCTTGGTCTTTAAAATTGCTTTAAGTTGTTGTAGATAATGATTGTCTTATTCACTCTGCTCTACCAACACACATCAGTTTATTACATAACTTTTTTGTTACTTTTTCAATGCTCTATATTTTCCATGTGAAGCTGAATAAATTTGCATCTCTACTGTGATACTTTAAGAGAAATTTATAATAGGCACTCAAGCCATTGCCAAGTTTTAACTAATATTTATATGCTGTTTCTTTTTTAACTAGGGTATCGTTTGTGTTTTTTATTGCCTCACCAAAGATAAATTAAAATTTTGCTTTACATTTCACATAATTTCGGAATGTATTTTTTTATTGAATATATAAGTTGTAACCGAAGCTTGCCACTATCTGAAGTATGAGAAGGATGCATGTGGAATAATTTAAAGCAAATATGTCTCAGATGCAATCTTTTTTGGAGGGGCTTTTTGATGAACATCTTATCCTCAACATGAAAGCATTCAATTCATTTCTTGGTACAAGTTTCTGTAAATTTGAATTCACAAGATAGGATGGTCCTGCATATTTGTGAAATATGTTCTGTGGCTACTTCTGTGTAGTATTGTTGTATTGTGGTTTTCAAATATGGTTTTATCAACGTGAAGACAGAATTGTCAACATGCTAGTTGCAGATTGGCTAGGTATCTTGACATTCTTATGCTACATAAAATGTTGTGGCCACTATGCCATGTCATTTACTTAAATCTTCTTGTTTTTACATGGTTTTAACTGTACATAATCTTATTTAAATATGTTGAAGATGTAGTTCTGGTCCTTCCTTTCTTTAAAATATATGAAAAATAGTGGGAACAAATGAGTGAGTGGACTTGGTTTTTGAAGGGTTGCTCATGAGAATAAAGAACGTAGGAGACAATGGGCGAGAAAGACTCAACCAAAACAGAAGAAAGAAGGTGTAGAAGCTGAAGAGACTGAACAACCAGATGAGGCACCCAGTATACCAGGAATGCTTCCAAGCAACATAGTTGCTGTTCTTGCAGCCCGTGAAAAGTATGCCTTTTTGGATTGCCTCATGTATTCTCAGGATTGAATTTTTCTTAGTGGATCACTGTATCTGGTCATCACCATGATTGTTCGTGGTACCTGAATCCTTCTTCTGTTATGTTATTGGAGTGCATCATGCACTTGTAGTAATTCGATGAGCTTGCTTATCATGAGCAAAGAAACTTTTTTTAGTGGAGAACTAAATTTCTTTCTACAGGTTAACGTTCTCATCAGACTCTGAGGAAGAAATTGTAAAGCAGAAAAACACTAAAAGAAAGAAAAAGAAGAAAGCATCGGGGTAATTGTTCCTCTTCCTATTTATATTATTTGTGAACTATTCTGCTAACCAGTTGGTTTATCTTTAGGCCTGAGACAATTCTCCTGAAGGACATTCCTCCTCCCCAGTGCCTGGAAAATTCCTTGGAATTTTTGAAGAGGAGAAAGATGCAGGTCCCCAGATCATCTTCCATTCTGAAGAATGCGGACCAGGCATTGCGTCTCCTTTCATCAAAAGGTAGCTTGCGGAGCCTGAGTTAGCAAATTTGACATTGTTTTAACTCGTAGTATCCAAGATATTAGCACCGGGGCACCTTACCTTAATTTGTTGGCTTACAATTTATGTATTTTGCAACCTTGGAGTCTTGCAATGCAACGTGAGAACAGCATATTATTTGGAATTGTATCGAAATTTACGACACCTTACGAGGGTGGAGGATGGTTTTTTATGTTTGTGAATCAATTAATCTGGTTATATAGTTGATTCAATTTTCTCATTTGAAGGTAAGATTTGATTCCAAAATCTTACTATAAATAATCAAGATATTTTAAATTTAAGTTACTTGACATTTTTAATTTATTTTCAAATCAATTTTGTAGATATAAAAATATATTTGATCCTTAACACTTGTAAATTAGGTTAAATATATTATTATCAGTTTATTAATGTTTCATATGTAAGAACTTGTCGGATTGAATCAAGTTAATGGTTTAAGTTAAATATATTATTAAATTTAAGTTAATGTTTTATTATCAGTTTAATGTTTCATATGTTTCAACCTTAAATTTGATGTTAGGTTCATCGTTCCATTAATAATAACTGTCTCATATCCTATTATGATATGCTATTATCAACTTAGTGCTTTCCGTATAAAAAATTTGTTGAGGATGGTTTCGAATCTGACTTATTAATATATAGATATAGAATCACATATGACTAAAAAAAATTAAATATAAATTAATAAGAATATATTTATCTAACCTTATATGTCAATTCCAATTAACTAAATCGGAATGAGGTGCTGGTCTTGATGGGGGATATTTTATGATGAATACAGACAGCTTTATATACTAGTAGAACAAATCGGAGCTGTGAGGCATTGCAAACCGTGGAATGTCAGAGACCAATAGTGTGGAACTCGAGCTGCAACAAGCAAAGACACCTAATTGTCTTACCATGGATGCATGTTGAGAGAACAGAGAAGGCAAAAGTGAGAGTCGATGATGATCAAGAAATATTCTAGAATTTTCAGGAAGCAGTCTTGATGAGCTCAACATGAAGTATTCCATAACATAAAATCTCTTTCACGGACAACACCGAGTACAAAAGTGGAATATGTCGGCTCGCACCATCCTACAGGCTCGTCACCTGCCGCTCGCTATAGACCCAACTACGAGAAGGCATCCTCCCTGTCTGCCTCTGCTGCGCGCCCCCCCACCTCTTCCAGATTAGTGAACTCCAGGAAGTGCGTCGGCCGGTGATCCTCATGGTAGTAGTCCCTCGCGGTTCCTAGCTTCACGCCGTATCGCATGCTTACCGTATGCTTGACTCCCATGAAGTTGTAATTCCAAGGGCCATCGTCCGGGACCTGAGATGCCCAACCGACAAGCCAAAGAAACACCCGATTCAGCAGCGACCCATCGCAACGTAACATAATAATGTGATTTGGAGAGAAGAAGATTTACCATATAGAAGCCCAGGAAGCGGTCACTCAGAAGCATCTGCACTTTCTCGTAATGCGTTGGTAGATAACCGTGGGGGTTGCTCCCGGTACCCTTGTTAACACGACCCCATTCGAAACCGGATGGGGTCAGCTTGTAGGCAGTCAACGAGCAGGATCCTGGAGTGAAGCTGCAGGTCAAAATAATGCATTTCTCGCCGTCCCACTGCTTATTGTTCTCGAGAATCCGTGCATGAGCCGTCACATCCTGCACAAAATACAAAAAAAAAGAAAAAGAAAAATTGCATTTCCTCACCCAATGCACAATTTGGCCAATATCTCACTAAAAGCAACTAAAAACCAACCTGTGGAGATAGCTGTGGAAGCTCGTTGGGCTGCGTATGCATCCATCCCAGTGGTTCTAGGTCCTTTAGAACGTCGTGCTCGGGTAGAGCCGACGGTAGATGCACCTGCTGGTGAGTCCCCCATTGCGGTGGCATAACTATGCAGCGGATCTCCTTCACCCGTGGGTTATCCTGGGGACTCAAACCATAAAGGTAACCACAAATCTGAGTTCTCAAATCTGCTATGCCAATAAACTTGTTCAAGACGTTCTTAGGGATGATGTAAGTGTATCCCGTCTCCTGCTCATCACAAAAACAAACACACAAAAAACATGGAAATTGTAAAGACCGATTCAAGTCGTAGCTCAAGGATGACTTGATATTAGAAAATCGAATTAGTAACCTTTGCGTCGTCTGAGTTCACATAGATGTGACTAACACGGAGATGAAGATTTGCAGCTGAGATAGCCCTCACGCGCCAGTCGGTCTTGGAACCGAATGCTTGCTGCTCGTATGGACTAGTTGTGGTGACTATAAGCTCATCACCATGGACGTTCGTCGTTCTTGATGTAACCGCTGTTAACCGACTGTCTTCTTTGGCCTACAGCCAGAGAAAGCCATCCATTACGAACTCAAAATACGAAATAGAATTTTAAGCAAACAAAGCACGCATGACCGAATACAAAACCTGTTTCTCGATTTCGGCCATCTGTTGTCTCTGCTGCGAGGGTGGAGCAATCTCCGCACCGAGTATTATGTCACGGATTTCAGACTGTGTTAGCGCAGATGTATTCACATTATTCTTCTTGGAGTAGTCAGAAAGAATGAGGTCTCTCAGTGCGACTTCCACCTGAATCAGATCTTTCCCTCGTTAACCCCATAACATTATTATCTTTACATGGTAAAGGAAGGAAGGAAGGAAGGCAATTAAAAGGCGCTATCGAATGAATTCTAAGGAAGGTTACCTTCATCCACTCATCGTCCGTTAGAGAAGGCCAGATATGGTGAGGTTGGGTGATGACGGTCTTGTCAGGCTTCAGTAACATCTTTGCTTTCTCGTTGTTCACGTGCAGCGCCCGCAGTATCAATATGAGACGGGAGAAGGCAGTGTACGATGAGATACTCTTCAGCCAATCATCGTAGATATTAAATAGAACCATCTGAGGTTCGGTGGCCTTTAAAATCAGATCACCAAACTTGTCGATCTTCAAGCAAGCCTGGAAAGGCAACTGCAGCTCACTCCCCTTGATTACGATGTTGGGGAAATCGAGCAAATGGACCTCTAGAGGATCCAGCATTCCTTTGCGAGTGACGATGATTTGTTTTGGTTGCTCTTCCACTGGCAATGACCGCACAAGAGCAGCTACTTCTTCTGCGGTTTTCCACTTGGCCAGCTGACCCAGCCGTTTCTGCCCTGCCCACACGCTCGTATGGATGACCTGCAAAGATACCAACCACAAGTCTGCACCTCAACAAAATCAAAAACAGCTCAAAACCAAGCTGAGCTAGGTTTTAAAGAAATCGGTAAACCTTGAGAAATAGCTGTCCTGTTCTCGGATTGAATATAAAGATGGCGCCATTTATGGGCTTAGTAGTGAGATTTCCCTCGAAAGTTCGATGTATTGTTACCCTATAAACATTAGTGTCGTCGACAAACCATTTAATTTGGCTGCTGAAAATTTCTCCGTAGTTTTGTGACGAAAGATAAGGCTCGGTTGGCTCGGATGAGTACAACTGTAGACCTTTCCTTATGCGCTCCCTCAGGACATATAATGCCGGATTTGACTGCATGAAAACATGAGAGAGAGAGAGAGTAAGCAAAACCATTGAAGGTCGCAGGCTTAGTCGGGAAAAGAAAAGAAGAAGAAGAAGAAGAAGAAGAAGAAGAAGAAGAAGAAGAAAAGAAACAAGGATTTGTTGTTCGTTGCCCAAAAAACTCATATACCTTCATAATCTTGTTCATTGCTTGAGCCAATAAAGGCTTCGACCCAGGGAACCAATTGCCGAAGGCTGAGTGAAGGTTATATGCCAAATCTAATCCGATCATGACGCCTGCAAAAACACACAAGATCATCATTTAGCAAGTTCCCAAACGACCCCATAAGATACATGTGCCGAATGTGGCAATCGATACCAGTGGGTGCCGGATATATGGACATGTTGTCCGTTGTGTAATCCATAAACTTGGCCCTAGCATAACGTTCTATGTCATGGGAATCATAGTCCCCCCAACGAAGTTGCACATCAATCCAGTATTTATTGCTTGCTTTTTGATCGAAAACATCCTTTGACTCGGCAACCAGGCTTGGCTTGGACATGGGCCATCTATGTGCAGCAAAGAGAAGAATATCAGCACAGGAACTGTTCATCTTGTAACTTTTTCTTGGGTGTATAGTCTCTTTTTGCACCGTCTCAATCTCCAGTGCATCCAACTCTTGATCCAAAACTTGACAAAGGTCCATGACAACACTCTCATGAATCTTTTGCCAAAGATGAGCACGAAATATCTGGATCAAAGATATCTTCAAAGTAGGAATTTTTCCGTGCATAAATATTCCTGTCAGATCAAGCTGCACCTGGAAGCCCACATACACGTTTGCACGATTTATGGTGGGAGACCACCACAAGGTAAACCTGCGGTTTGGAATTTGGTTTAGACCCGATCGTTGCGCGTTTGTAAGTTTCTTGTACTTCATGGACTCCTCGAATCCAGACGCCTTCTCCCAGAAGAGACCCTCCCATGTCGGGAAACTGGAATGAATACATAACAATAAGCATGATGATCAGCTGAAGGTAGCTTCCGAGGAAAAGGTGAATGAATAACAGGACGAATACGATCTCAAATGAAATGAATACTTTATTAGGACGATGCCAATTTCTACTTACTATGTGCCTTTAAACAAAGTATGTTCCAGAATTCCTTCGACGCCTCCCAGCGCTTGGATCACGTCGGTCCGGTAATTGTTCAAGTTCCAAAGCTTTCCATCATGACGTTGGTGCGTCCACCAAAATGGATTCTGCTTCAAAACTTGATACTGCTTAAATTCGGTACGAACTCTCCATCCCTTGTCGTACGCCAGAGTATGGCGGTCTTTCTGGAAGAGGGTGTTGATTCGAGGTATGCCCCTGTCCCAGGAATCCTACAGCACGGCACAGCACAGCACAGCACAGCACAGCAAAGACTTGAGGTCAAACGGATCATCTTGGTTTGGTTGAAGAAATATTTTTTTCAATTAACGTAAGAAGAGTACCAACGACACACGGTGCAAAGCCAAATACCTCTAGATCCTCGAGTGTCAGCCGTCTATTTTGTGACTGTGCTTCCTGTCTCTTCGATGCGTATTCAGCCCAAACACGCTGTGAATCGATAAACTCACTCTCCCAGGGCTGGTGGAGAAATCAGAAAAAGGCCACCGTGCAAGATGAGCAAATTGACAGCATAAATATGAAAAAAATATTATACATATATATATACATATTAAAAAATTAAGATGTTTGATTAAACAAAACCTGTATGTAACGGTAAAGATTGGGAATAAGTTGATCTTCCTCATGACTCATACCACTCCTGAAATGTGTCACTCCAACATCTGTTTGCTGGCTATACCGTAGGTCACTCTGTGGGATCAATATGTGACCCATAGACAACATGCCAAGGCCTCCAATCTCCTTTGGCGTGTAAAAAATGACAGGAGGAAATCTGTTGACCAGAAGAAACGTCAGGCACACACACAGATAGTAGTCGTCGTCGTCGTCGTCGACGATACCAGCAAGTTGGTGAATACAAAAAATAAAATGCTTTTTACCTACCTGCTAGGCATCTTTGAATTTAATCCGATTTTAATACGGGTCTGTATCTTGTTTTCACACTTGACCAGCAAATCCAGCAACTCCTGCGTGTGCACGGTTGCTTCTCGGAAATACGTCATAAGACCTGTCAAACAAGTAAAAAAACGTACATAAATTAAGCAATACAGCCTCCGTATGAATATGGAAAGCTAGAGAGTCAGTTCGGGAGTACCAATAAGAGCCGTATTCCATTTGTTAACAATCTTAGTGAAAGTGGTAGATCCTGAAGACATCAGGATCTGCCGCACACGATTCTCAAACACCTTCAGTTGTTCGTCATCGACACGCAAGAAAGCCATCGCTGTTCTCTCTTTGGTTTGCTCATTTTGCAGGTTCCAAACTCCATCTTTTGTGTTACCCAAGGCAGCCTCCGGAGTCATTCGTACTTTAGGCAATATCCGAACCTCAAATCCACACCTACAATCAATCCATTACGAACAACAAACGATGATGAATAAATGTTACCGAAGCTTTGAAAACTAGATTGCTTCTATAAGAAAAAGTTTGATCGCTAAAAGATGGTTCGGTACCCAGAAAATCCGAAAAAGGAACAAGAGAAAAGAAAAAAGTGAATAAAAGAATAAAAAGCTGTCTTACGAGGCATAATGGGTGTATAGAACTGAATATACAAGTACTCATTTATGAAACAGTTAATAAGCAAAATAACACTTCATATTTTGTTAGCACCAAAAAGAAGGAAAAAACAGTACAAGTTTGTACATAGCTTATACTTGCACACATGCTGCTGATACACAGATGAGGTAGTGATAAAAACAACAACTCGAAGCAACAAAGGAACTCTTTCAGAAATTAATCGGTGGAGCTCTCTGCATGGTTGCATCAGATATGCAAGCTAAATTTAAGGCAACAATGATGAAGAGCTACAATTTAAGGCAGAGAGAGAGAGAGAGAGAGAGAGAGAGAGTAAAAGATCCCAAGAAAATAAAGACAATTTAAGGCAGCAATGATGAAGAGCTACAAACGGCATTTGACAATCAAAGTATGAGGGGCATGATGTAATTAAACGTTTTGGGAAAGACAAATAAATTTCAAGCATGCAAAGACATAATAAAATTGAAACTACAGCACAGCACTCTGATCTGAGCTGCCATAAAACATACTGAAGAAAAAAGAAATGCAGGAAATAGCCTTACATGCTGAAAAGAAGATTTGGATTGTCCTTGCTATAAACAGAAACAAAGCTGTTTTCCCATTCCAATGTCGTGATACTTCGAGGTAGTCGATTCTTCATATCCCAAAATACACTTCGTCCGAGGTTCACTGTAATGTCCAGGTAATAAAGTCACGAACAGATTCATGAACCAATAAAACTTCAAACACACAGCAGCAGCAGCAGCAGCAACACCACCACCACCACCACCACCGAGAAAAGAAAGAGCAGAAACTAAAAGCTAAATAAATAGATAGGCTAAGGTGGCAAAGAGATGTACCATCATGTTTCATCAGCCTCATTCTTGCATCTCTTGGCCAACACTTGTTATTGTTATACCCAACCATATTCTCGTTGTTTGGATCGGGATGCTCGATAAGATACCGCTGAATTAGGTCACGTGCCTCTTCACGAGTGAAACGAAACAACATGTGTACTCTATCAATGTAACGGGAATACAATCGAATGGGATGCCTGGTCTCAACTCTGGTGTCTGCATAAGTAATGAATTCATTGGGCATCCGAGAAGGACCGGCGATTTCAGTGGCTCGGGTCAAACCAAGAAGCAACAGATCAAGCACAAGCCCGTAATATTGCACAACAAAGGAGGCGAATTGCAGACCGGGAATGAGACCGTAGCTGTTCGTATGGCTCATATCCTTGTATGACAAAACGACGTTGTTTTTACCAGTTATATACTCAGCAAGTGATGGTTCGAGAACCAAACATAAAAGCCTGCAAACGGTGAATCGGATAAGGAAATGGAAGTGTAGGAGTTTAATGCATAAATTTGCAAGAAAGAGGACGACGAATGATTTACCTCTTAAGCAAGATCAAATCAATTTTCTCGAAGAGCTTCTCAAACTTTGTTTGCAACACCACCACGCACTGGCCATCATTTGCATCCCATATCCCTTGCAAGTTATTTATACCTTGACACCATTTGTACACCAGCAGAGGAGGGGGTTCGGAATCCGCAGGCTTGACCCAATTAGGGAAGAGTTGTCGTCTGTCACCTTCGTACCACAAATACTGATCAAGGAACGCATCTGTGATTTTCTCGAGAGGTTCAATCTCGTAAACAGGAAGCAGATGACTGTACAGATCCATAAACTCGATGCCGACCTGTGAAAGATGCGTGCGTACTACGTATTGGATGTTAAATTGCAAAACTCTAAGACGGGTCATGAGAACATTAAAACAAATGTTGGGGGTTTACCTCCTTGAAGACACGCTGGCTTGACAAGTGACGTTTTATCCTGGATAGAGCCTCGTGCGGGTTGTCGTACGCTTGTTCGATAAGACCCAATTCTTCCCTTTGTGATTGATTCAGTCTCACAGCCACACTGTAAGACTCCTTCAGCCTCTCTAGTGCAAGCACAAGAAGTTTGGTGTCATGTTTGTACCACAGTGGTGGAAACGGTATAGGAGAAAACTTCCTTGATTCCAGCCAATGGGCTGTCGTGGTGTAGATGACCACAGCTTCTTCCGGGGTGATGTACGGACCATCTTTCAAGTAGTTGTGTTGCCTTTCCTGCAAATAGAAAGGAAATGTGATTTGTCGAACAGGTAAGAAAGAATATGCTTTTGCTTTGCCCCCAAAAGGGAGCCAAAACATACAACGCCAGACTAGCTGTCGAACGAATATCAAGGATGCAAGAAAAAAAAAGGCCTGAGATGCAAAGACCAAGCGGAACATGAGAAAATAGACAATCGGAGTAGACAAATGTCAAAACCCATATGATATGTATGATAGAGAGCCCATCAGGGTGAAGTCAAAAGAGACTGAAAGCAAACTGAATTTGATTTACCTTCTCGGCCTTTAAAATTAAACGAGTTAATCTTCCTAGATTTTTTCGACAAACGGTCTTATCCACAGTTGCACCCCTTCTGATACGTTCCCGATTGTAGTGAGCGACATTCGTCCACCAGTCGGCCTTGCATTTTACATAGCGGAGTATCGTATTCTCAATCGGCACCGGAAGTGCCGGGACCTGAAAGAAACAAACCAGCATGACTCAACCACGGGAAGAACAAGCGAACGAGAATCCTCGAGATCATAAGCTCAGCTCTCCTCCACATTAGATTATAGCTTACCTTCCATGGGATGTTGGCTTTCCAACAGCGCCACGCTTCACTAAGATGTTGCAAGATAGTCCTCGCCTTGTTCTGCTTAATACCCTCTGCAGAGCACAGAGCTACAAGTCAAGTTACTACTAAATTTTTTTTATTTTTTATTATAAATTCGATACAAGTGGGAAAAAAATAAAAACATCATTCGTGCGTCTTACCAGGCATCGCATCAAGAATATCATGCATCACAGCAGCCCGGAGCTCCAAATCAAAGTGGCTTTCCACACGTTGCTTCGTAACTGTCTTGGCAACACCTTTAGAATGTCGACCCTGGAACTGACGTGCGAGTAAATTGGCCAA
Source organism: Musa balbisiana (assembly GCA_004837865.1). Classification (NCBI taxonomy): domain Eukaryota; kingdom Viridiplantae; phylum Streptophyta; class Magnoliopsida; order Zingiberales; family Musaceae; genus Musa; species Musa balbisiana. The sequence continues at coordinate 18,647,313 of CM017194.1, read as the reverse complement.
CCATCTTTCTAGCAGCGGCACAATCCCACGAAGGAAGAACAACCACACCCTCCACGTGGGTGCCCAAAATCCACAGCCAGGTCCCTTCCCAACAGGACCAGTATTGAAACGATAGTAAACCAAATGCTTCAAATCTTTACACATTCTAATCTGCCGCATGAGACGGTACTTGTAACGATACATACCGGTCAACTGGCCGACATGAGAGAAAATATAGTGCAGGCCATCAGCTAATTGAAAAGCGTCGACGTTTCCCAGGCGGAATTGGACGTTGGCATCAACAACAAGCTTCGTCAGACGGAGTATCTCCCGACACAGATGAAAGGCATTGCCGAACCGCGACTTCTTTCGCTCCTTTGTGGTAAGTGTTTTCACAGGCTTTAAATTGAAATTATAATCAAGGTGAAGATAATTAAGACTTTTCCGATGAATCAACAGATTCAGCATATTGTAACCCTGCTGACAGACTTGCAGTCCTGCCTCCACCCAGTCTAGTTGTGTCGTTTGGAAGAATTTAGTTGCCTGCAATGACCGGAATAAGTGTTTCTTCTTGTGCGCCTTGGGAGGTCGATGATGCAACTCATTCAATACAAAACATTTCAACAACTTCTGATAACTGACACGAACTTTAACCGGGTAGGATGGAGGACTGCAAATAATATAATAGCAGAAGAGTTAAGAAAAGCAAGGAACTAATTCAATTCTAACGAAAACAAGATGGTGATAAATAAATATACACTGCAGATGCAGATTCAGCACATACCAATGCTCCTTGTGCCATTCCGACACGAGAGCTATATCTTCAGCTCGTCTTGTTCGACCAGATCTCATATTAAATGGGTGTGGCGCAAATAGCAATGAGATACCGGCTGCTGTTGTGTCGGTATATATTGGAGTCTCGTGCAGGAGAGGTTCGACTCCTTGGGGAAGGAAAAAATCTTCCTCATCATTCTCTTCTTCAACTTTTTTCCAAGAGATGGGATTTATTAAAGGATCGAAGTAAAACACAGGCAAATCAGGATCCTCGGCTTTTATGTACATTATCATGGGGCCGTGATACAGGCTGAGCTTAACTTTCCTTGGCCTATTGTTGTACAGATGAGGGAATGCTATCCTATACTCGGTTCTTAGTGGCTGACGAATTATAAGCTTATTGATATCGTTAAATTCGTTCCAATCTTCGTCTCCCTTCTCGGTATCACGATACAATGGCTCAAACTTGGGACCTCCTGCAATTATCCCAACAAAAGTATTCGTAAGAAAAAGAAGGGTGCACAGATCACAACATTAGCACACATACGTAAAGTGAAATATATATATATGTACGTGAGATAGATAGATAGATAGATAGATAGATGTGAAGAACTACAACACAGTGAGATAGATAGATGTCTACCAGGTATGCACATGTTTAACGCTTTGGCAGTGAAGAACGACTCCATATCGAACAAGTAAAAGTAATTGCGGTCGATCAGATCAGAGAGTAGCTGGCCAGCAAGCCGATGAAGATTTGCCATTATGGGAAGCGAAAGATGCCACCTTCTGTAACTAGGACCATTTATAAGCTTCGTTTTCACGAGAGGTTTATGATCATAGAACCATGAGTACACAGCAGCATCTTCTTCGTCGTCCAATTCTATCTGAATAGCCTCCAGGGGTTCCACATCTAACAAATTGTCAGCGTAGTCTAACGGAGGCTCCTCATCATCGAAAGGTGGGAAACGCATTCTTTTAAAGTGTCTTCGGTCTCTTTTCTCCCTTCGCATCATGATCCACATCGTACCCCACTGCCAAAACACAAACCAGAGACAATAAAAATAAGATTCCTACTATCAAGGATTAATATATATATATATATATATGATGATGATGATGATGATGATGCTTCTTCCTTTCTTGTTTCACACAAACTCATCTTATTTAGCAGTTTCTTAAATTACAGTGATGCTTCATCAAAATATTGACTTTTCGGCGACTGTTTATTGTCAATTTAGATTAAAAAAAAACATGATGTGTATCAGGACATGTATATTTGCTCTTCGACCTGAAGAAGCATATTTTGGTGATCAAACAAGACACACACACCTGCGCCAGGTATATAGGTTCAGCCACCCATGGGATCTCATTCACGAACGTGATTGCACCAGTTGTATGATACAGGACTTTCACATTGCGAACCTAAATCGAAAAAAGAAAAATAATTGATTAAGTAGTTCCCAAAAAAATTCTCGAAACCTGACCTGAGGAGACATTGCTGATGAGAGGCAACAACAAAAAAAAAAAAAGGGTACCTGCTCCCACGGCATAGGCATATTCTCTAGAAGCTTGTAAACTGCATGAGGAACGAACTTCAAAGCTCCTAGGTATACGCGTTTATCGTACCGATGTTTCTTCGATGACATATCTCCATGATCTCTGTACAAGAAAGGAAAGCAAACAATATCGATTAACCTGAAACTAGGATCGCCATGCCTGTTTATCACAAATGACGCAAATATCAACCATAAACTAGTTGTACTGAAGTTCCCAATATAGCAGCACAATCATCCATTCATCCACCTCACAACTACACCAGCAATAAAATGAAATCATACTGCCAAAAGACACAGACAGACCAAAAAAAAAAGAAACCTTCAAATGCAAATAGTGTGTGTCATTCAAGATTTTCATGATACAAAGGGGAAAAGACATCCGAAACACATCTTCTTCTAACAATTCATAGGTTGAAATATATATATATATATATATATATATATATATATATATATATATATATATATATATATATGTCTACCATCAATATCTACGCGTCAATCCCACTGGGTTAGAAAGACTTTTTAGGTCCAAAGTATTAAATTCAAACTCTCGCACAAACTAACAATCTCAACTATATAACCTTAACAGATACATAATAAATACACTCTTTTTTAAGCACAATTTCAAACAAAAAATAATAATAATAATAAAAGGAAAAAAAAAATTTTTAGTCGTTCAATAAACATAATGAAATCCCACAAAACTTCTGAAACGATTGCTTATACAACTCACACACTTTACCGCTTGAGAATAGTAGAATCATCAACATATGACTGACCGACCACGGGGCTAAAAAGTGATTTTTAGTTTCTGTAAACCTAAAACACAATTTTAAGCGTTGTTCATCACAGTCTCGCACTAAAACCGACATCTTCCTAGTGGAATCGGAATCAGAGAGAGAACCACAAAAGAGCCCTAGAAAAGGCGGAGCACCTGATTATCTTTCTGACGTGCTCCGGTGGCATATCCTCCTTCTGTGTCTCGACGAACCCAAACTTCCTCTTGTCCCCATATCGCTTGGTGTTGAGCTGGTGCCACTTCCTCGCCTTCTCCACCAGCTGCGCCTCCAGCACCCCTGGAGAGGGCGGTATGCCGTAAGGCGGCTGCACCGCTGCCGGGGGAGGGGCCATCTGGGCCCCCGGCATCATTCCTGGTGCCGCTATCGGAGCCGACGACGACGGCGCGCCGCCGTTCCACATCTTGATCTTTACCCTACGCAAAAATCGGGGAAGAGACTGGAGGAGGGAGAGAGCTCTTTCTAAACGAGGAAGGCGAATGGGACGGAAGCGAGGGGGCGTGTATGGGGAACGGGGGGATTATTTATAGATCGAGCGGGTCCAGTCGGTCGGGGACGCGAGGAGTCTTCTGTCAGAGTCGTGTTCCGCCATCAGCTTTGTCCGTTTATCATGTTCCAAACGCGAATCTTGGCGGCAGTTTTAATCGGATCATCACGGGTGACGGTGGCTAAAAATCATTTTTTTTCATGGAAAAATGTAAAAATTTGTAATATATATAATATAATATAATATAATATAATATAATATACTGAGATTGGGGATTGTTGAATAAGATAAATCTAATATTGAGATAATTATCTATAGGCGAAAGAGAAAATTTTGTGAGGCCTCGAACCTTAATTTACTTTTGCTTTAACTATTTTCTATTGATAATTTAGACTCATCAAATTAATAAATTTGTACTCCTCTTTATTATTTTACTAAATAAAAAATATAGATAGAGTATATCTACATGGGTGATTGTGGGAAAAAAAATCCTTTTTTTTTTTTTGCATATTTCACGGATGGTACCTCTTTTTTCAAAATTTTCAAACAGTCACCGATATTTTTCATGTTCCAAAAATATTGGTTGGTTTTTAATCAAAAAATATTATAAGATTAGTTTAAAAACACTGCATGGTATTTTATTTTAAACACTATTTAGTGTTTTTAAAACACTATATAATGTTTTTGAACCAAATATTGATGTCACACTGTTTTTAAAATAAAACCTTATACAGTATTTTTAAAGCACTATACCTTATTTTTTGGATAAAAATTAATACATAAAATACTGTAAATAGTTTACAGGAAACATGTTTTAGATTGGGCTGAAAAATACATGACAGCTCTGGGGAGATGTTTTTGAAAATTTTGAAATAAGAGGTGACTGTTTATGAATTATATAAAAAAGATATCATTCAAAAAAAATCTAAAAACAGTATATTTTTCCTAGCAATCGTCCTATATACATCTCATCATTATTATTTACTTCCTAATTTTTGTTATATCCTAATATTAGACACATCTCATCCATCATTATTTACATTTTGTTCTTGAATACGTTGTAATGAATTAATTAATTTATTTGCTATTCAAAGATAAAATCTCACCCATATTAATCAAAATTCTCTCCTCTCTCTCTCTCCATCTTATCATCAATTGTTACCGACGAATAAACATGACATATTGAATTTTATTTTTCCCATAAAAGACATGTGAACTAGTAGCCATAGAGTCGTTGCCTTCGTAGAGAGAGACTATATCACTCCATTTGTGATTGTAAATATGATATGAGTTGTCGATTTATCTAGAGGAACACATGAGAATGAGTTTTACTATAATGAGTATCAAAAGGAACATATGATAAAAAAAAAAATCAAAACAAACTTTAAAATAAGATATGTTGAATCTCGAATTTTGATGATGAAATTAATGATAATTTATTTGATCTAATCTATATGTTGAGAAAAGTGTGTAGGATTAATTACGATAGCAGTAAGACATAAAGCATGTGTTACGCTAGAGTCAAGATCGAGATCACGTTGGGAGTTCGAGAATTCGCCGGAAGTCCAAACGTTCATCGAAAGTTTTGCCAAAACCAACCAAGAATTCTAGAAGCTTGCCAAAGAAACTCGTCAAAGCTCGCCAAAATGATCGTTGTAAAGTTCAAGAGCTTGCTGGGAGTCCGCCGGAGCATTGTCGAGAGTTTGTCGGATGTTCGCCGAAAGAACGTCGGAAGCTCATCGGAAGAGCAATTGATGCACAAAACATGAAGTGCTGTAATCATGTCGTAGTTATCGTAGTTAGAGCGTAAATTAAATTAGAATTGAGAGATAATTCCACTAACTTAATTAGGGGCTAACTAGGCCCCAAGTTGGGCTGGTTTGGGCCGGATTCAAGGCCCAACTAGGATGATGAAAGCCTGACTGGTGGTGGTACCACCAGAGCTCAGTCTATGATCTCTGTCAAACAGTTGTACCACCCAGACTGGGCGGTGGTACCGCCCATTGTCAGGTGTCAAGCGGAGGTACCACCCAGTAATGACGATGGTACTACTAGTACTTCGGAATTCCGGGATGAGACACTTTTTTACTCCATTTTTGAAGCCATTGGAGCCTATAAAAACCCCACCGGACATGAAAAGTATTGAGATAATCTTGAGTTATTAGGGTGTAAAAGTATTATAAACAAGTGCTATAGTCCTCGTCCTCCCTTTCTAAGTTTTGAGATCATTCAAGAGAGGTGTGAGACTTGTAAGAGTTCTCTCCTAAACCCATGAAAAGGAGAAAGCGTTGTAAAATAGGTGGTTGGTCTTCACCTATTGAAGAAAGGCCTTTAATGGACGCCGGAGACCTCGTCGGAGGAGGAATCCGAAAGTGGATGTAAGTCACGTTGATCGAACCACTCTAAATCCTAATTTGCCTTTTATTTGAGCAATTTACATTACTACAAATCTCCTTAATCCTCTCTTGCACTTTTATGAAAGCTTTCAAGTTCTTAATCTCTCCGAAACAGATTGAATCGAAACCATTTTCGTTGGAATCAGTTTTAATCGAAACAAATATTTTTCTGAAATTGTGAAAGTTTTCCGCTGCACTAATTCACCCCCCCTTTTAGTGTCGCTCTTGATCCTAACAATTGGTATCAGAGCAAGGTTTACTCTCATTTGGTTTTAAAATCCAAGAGAGATGACATTTGCCGGCAACCTAGAGGGCCATTCAATTACACATCCATCCATGTTCAATGGGATGGATTACACATATTGGAAGACTAAAATGAGGATCTTCCTAATTTCAATGGATTTCGAATTATGAAATATTGTAGAAAATGACTTTCAAAAGTCTTCTCTTCCAATGAATGATTGAAATAAGTTGGAGAAGAAGACTTTTGCTTTAAACGTAAAAGCTATGAATGCCTTGTTTTGTGCATTAGATAAAAATGAGTTTAGTCGAGTATCGATTTGTGAAATAACTTTTGACATTTGGCACATACTCGAAGTGACTTATGAAGGCACTAGTAGAGTGAAGGAGTCAAAATTTAATCTTTTAGTGCATTCTTATGAGTTGTTTTGAATGAAACTGAGTGAGACCATTGGAGATATGTACACCAGATTTATGGATATTGTCAATGGTCTAAAAGGACTTGGTAAATGTTTCTCGGATTTTGAACTTATTAATAAGATTTTAAGATCCCTTTTAAAAAGTTAGGATCCTAAAGTAATGGCCATTCAAGAGGCCAAAGATCTAAATAATTTTTCTCTTGAAGAACTAATTGGGTCACTAATGACCTATGAAATGACATGTAAAGCTCATGAAGAGCTTGAGGACACCCTTCTAAAGAACAGGAAGGATATAGCACTGAGAACACAAGAAGATCACTTGAAAGAAAACTAAGTGATGAGGACTTTGATGAAGACTTGGCATTATTAACATGAAAATTTAAAATATTTATTAAAAGAAATAAATTCAAAAATGATTCTAAAAATAAATTTGAACCAAATAAAGAACAAGGAATATGCTATGAATGCAAGAAGCCGGGACATTACAAGAGTGAATGTCCCATAGGACAACTCAAGTGTATCTGAAGAAGAGGAGTCTATTATCACCGAGCAAGTTGCTCACTATGTGCTAATGGCTATTGGAGATGAGGTAACAAGTTCATTAGATGAAAATTTAATTTTCGATGAGCTTTCAAGTGCTTTTCATGAATTATTTGATGGATGCGGAATTTTGAGTAAAAAGTATAATTCTTGGAAAAAGGAACATGCTTCTCTTATTAGCGATTTTGATAGGGTAAAGATTGAGCATGAAAATAGCTTAGCTCCCTATACAAAATGCCATGATCTAGAAATACTTCAAAAGGAAAACTTGCTACTTAAAGATACCTTGAAGAAATTTGAGGTTAGTAGCAAGTCATTTGTTAGGACTCTAGCTAGGAGAGTCCTAATTGATTGGGGCATTCATGTAAAACCTATCTAAGCCGACCCTTATTAAAGAGGTGAAGAGGCCGGCTAGGGTTTGGAGGTTATTTCTTAAAGAAGAATTAGGAGTTGTAAAGGAATAGGAGTCTTGAGTAGGAGTCCTATTAGGAGTCTTGAGTAGAAGTCTTAATTGAGTAAGAGTCTTGAGTAGGAGTCCTATTAGGAGTTAGGGTTTAGACACCCTATAAATAGATATGTATTCCTCCTCTTTTGATAAGCAATAGATGAATCTTTTCTGCAGCCTTTGAGCAGCAACTTGGAGGAAGGAACCCCTATAGAGTTCCAAGAGGCCGATCCCCTAAAGAGATCAACCCTAAGCTTAGAATCTGCAAGGGTTCTAACACTTGGTATCAGAGCAACGTTCTTGGCATCTCGCTGCCCTTCCACAGCCATCCGTCTTCCCTCCACAGCCGCCCAAAGCAATTCCCACAATTGCTTAAAAGATCGTCGCCAAATTCCACCGTCATCTCCACCACCACGGATCATTCTTTGATCTCCCCGCGAATTGCAACAGGTTCTGGTTTCATACCTTATTGCTGCTGCAATTTAGTTATCCTTATTCAAAAAAAAAATTATTCCTATATTGCTGCATAAACTTTTCGTCGCAAAGTTTTCATCTCTACGACGAAAGATACATTGCAGAATTCCAACCGCATAGCACAGTTTGTTTGATCTTCCTACTATATTTTTTCTGTCCAAATTTCTACGAAATTTTTATGATAGCTTTGACACTTCCGAACAGTAGATTTCCCTTTTGTTGCATCAAAAAATTCTCAATATAAACTACTGATCTTTTACATCCAATCTGCTACAATTGAAAATCTGTGCTGTAGAAAATTTCAGCCGCATATTGTTGCCTTAACCGATCTATTTGCAATATTTTTTTGAACAAAATTTCCTATAAACTTTATAAATCATCTTGGCTTCCATCTAAGATTGATCTATTGAGGAATTCATCTCTAAAAACGATTTTGTGTTGCTGCAAATTTTCGTCGCAACCCGCTGAAATTTTTCGACGAGAATTCTGCTATCGCGACTTGCACCAATTTCCCTGCTATTATACTGCCGAAATTCTCTTGATTAAATTGGACATCTTTGCTGTCATATAAACTAAGATTTTACGATCAATTCCCCCCTCAAATCTCTCAAGTTTTTGGTGGAAATTTCGTCGAGAAACCACTGTTTCTTCGACGACAATTCTGCTCTTACAAGACAACACAATTCTGCAGCAAACTTCCACTGATTTCTATCAAACCTTTGCTGCCATCTACCACAGATTTAAAACTTTCATCCACAGCCCTAAAACTCCACCAAATCGCACCCTCAAACTGCACCCAAAACAGCCACAAAATAAGCCTAAATCGTAGCCTACATCCACCAATCCACCAACCCTTACGACCATCACTTCTCTTAACCTATACATGCCTTTAACCCGACAACAAAAAAGAGATCTTAATATCACAGGTTTGGAGGCATATAGTATAGCATCTGAAGAGGCAATCAATGCTAAATTTGAAGCCTTCGAGGCACGAATAGAGGATAAGATTCGGACTCTCTTTATCGAACTCAGTTTGGGCCGACCACTAAGCCCGAAGAAATCACATCAAGGAGAGAGCTCTAACCAATCGCACCAAGCCTGAAGAGATGACTTCCAAGAGAGGGGAGGTTCTATGACTGAACTCAACTATCCACATATGAGGGTGGACTTCCCTAGATGGGAAGAAGGAGACCCGATTGGTTGGATCTCGCGTGTAGAGCGATATTTTCGGTACCACAAAACCGTGGACGCATCTATAGTGGAAATTACAGCTATACATCTTGAAGGGAATGCTATACAGTGGTTTGACTAGTTTGAACACACTCATGGAGTACTCTCATGGCGACAATTCAAAGAAGGATTGCTAATCCGCTTCGGACCAACCAATTACGAGAACATTGACGGACAACTAGCAAAGATCCGACAAACCTCCACAATTCAGGAATACCAAACCAGGTTTGAAAGATTATCTAATCAAAATCGTGATTGGTCCGAAAAATAGCTATTGGGGACCTTCATTGAGGGCTTGAAGCTGGAGATCCGGGGAGAAGTTAAAGCGCGACAACCATACACGCTTATGGCAGCCATCTCTTTCGCATGACTTCAAGAGGAGCAATTGAACCATGAAGCCCGAAGGACTAGGATCACTCCTCAACCTGCAATACTAAAGCCCTCAGCTCCCCCTACTATTAACCGAGCACCTGCACCAAAAAGGTTGACAAGAGAAGAGCTTCGGGAGCGATCTGCGAAGGGGTTATGTTGGCATTGCGACGAGCCGTGGAGCCACGAGCATCGCTGTAGAAAAGGGAGGCTTTTTATGATTGAACCAGTAGAAGAAGAGGTCATTGAACATCCAGAAGAGAGCTTTGAACATAATGAAGAAGATGTGGAAGAAGAGCCACAATCAACCGACGTTACGGTACACGCATTAGCTGGCTACTCCAACCCGCAAACGATGAAAGTTGGAGGCCTTCTCAAACAACAACCGATCACTGTTCTCATCGACACGAGCATCACTAATAACTTCCTAAACAGTAAGGTTGCTGCTCGGATGGCACTACATATAGAAGGTTGCAGCAAGTTCGATGTAAAGGTTGTTGATGGCAGAATCCTAAAGTGCGACCAAAGATGCCCGCAGGTGAAACTATTGCTGCAAGACCAAGAAATTATGACCGACTTCTTCCTCCTACCAATTGATGACTATGAGGCCGTGCTTGGCATAGAATGGCTGACTATGCTAGGTGATGTCTCTTGGAACTTTTCCAAATTAAATATGAAATTCTACTGCAAAGGCAAACAGATCATCCTACACGGGAAGCGCGGAAGCAACGTAACCACCGTTTCAACCCAACGAATGGAGAAAGTTTTGCACAAGGTAAATGGTGGCTTTTTGATGCATCTCTAGCAGCAACCAGAGGGGAAGAAAATAGAGATTAAAGATCAAAATCTTGCCCAATTGCTTGCTGAATTTGCTGACATTTTTGCTGAACCACGCGGTCTTCCTCCTTCTCGGCAACATGACCATCGGATTCCAATCCTTCCGGGCAAGCCACTAGCAAACACTCGACCATACCGATATCCTCACCTCCAGAAGGATGAAATTGAAAAGATTGTAAAGGAGATGCTTGAAACAGGAGTGATTCGGCCAAGTTGTAGCCCCTATTCCTCACCGGTGCTACTTGTACGCAAGAAGGACGGAACTTGGCGGATGTGCATTGACTATCGAGCTTTAAATGACATCATTGTCAAGGACAAGTACCCAATACCAGTGGTGGATGAACTTCTTGATGAATTAAAAGGAGTCCGAGTCTTCACGAAGTTAGACCTCCGATCCGGTTACCACCAAATTCGAGTATGTGAAGACGACATTCCAAAAACTGCATTCCGCACACATGATGGCCATTATGAATTCTTGGTAATGCCTTTTGGACTCACTAATGCTCCTTCAACCTTTCAAAGTCTCATGAACGATATTTTTCGGAGCTTTCTTCGCAAATTTGTGTTGGTATTTTTCAATGATATTCTCATTTATAGCCCTTCTCTTGAGAGTCACTTTTAGCATTTACGGATTGTTTTGACGATCCTTCGGGAGAATACTCTTTTTGTTAAACAATTAAAGTGCAGATTTCTCCAGCAAAAAGTAGAGTACCTTGGGCACATAATATCAGAAGAAGGGGTGGCGGTAGACCCAACAAAAATTGAGGCAATGCAAGGCTGGCCGAAATCTACAAATGTGAAATTACTGCGTGGGTTCCTTGGACTAACGGGCTACTACCGAAAATTTGTTAAGGACTATGGGAAGATCAGCGCACCCCTCACATCTCTACTGAAAAAAGATGCCTTCCAATGGTCAGACAAAGCCTCCGCTGCCTTCGACAAACTTAAGGCAGCCATGACAATGACGCCGGTGCTAGCACTACCAGATTTCAGCCGACCCTTCATCATTGAGGCCGATGCATCTGGAGTCGGAATTGGAGCCGTTCTCATGCAAGATGGTCGACCACTCGCATACACTAGCAAGACATTGTCTCCCTCCCATTAAAATATGTCAGTATATGATAAGGAGATGCTAGCCATTGTGCACGCAGTAACGAGGTGGAGACCATACCTGATTGGCCGACGATTTCAAATTAAAACCGACCATAGAAGTCTCAAATACTTTTTGGAGCAAAAGATATCATCCCCTGAGCAGCAAAAATGGGTAACCAAACTTCTTGGATTTCATTATGAAATTATTTATAAAAAGGGGAAAGAAAACGTTGTTGCAGATGCACTCTCACGACTACCTGAGCAAGCTAAGGTTTCAGCCATCTCCCTTCCTACCACTAGCCTTCTTGAAGACATTAGAAAAGAATGGAAGAAGGATCCAGAGATTAGCAACACCATAAAAAAATTGGAGGAGGACCCAACTGCAATAGCCCACTACACTTGGGATTCGAGGGATCTACGCTACAAAGGTCGTATTGTGCTTATACTTAACTCACCTTGCATCACCATTATCCTGCATGAAATGCACTCTACACCTTTAGCAGGGCACTCCGAATTTCTAAGAACCTACAAAAGAGTGAAGTAAAATTTTTATTGGAGAGGGATGAAAAACATTATTGCTGAATATGTGGCACAATGTGATGTATGTCAACAGCACAAGGGTGAAACAGTGGCAAATCCAGGAAAGCTACAACCACTACCTATACCGGACTCAGTGTGGACTGACATATCCATGGACTTCATCGAAGGGCTGCCACCTTCCAAAGGTAAAAGCACAATTCTCGTGGTGGTTGATCGACTTACGAAATATGCTCATTTTTGTGCTGTGAGAAATCCCTACACTGCTGCTAGTATTGCCCAGATTTTTATAGAAAATATTGTTAAACTACATGGGATGCCAAGGTCCATTGTAAGTGATCGTGATAAGATCTTCACCAGTAAATTTTGGACCGAGTTATTTCAGTTACAAGGCACCAAACTCAAGATGAGCACAGCATATCATCCATAAATTGACGGCCAAACAAAGGTGGTAAACAGGTGTTTAGAGACGTACCTTCGGTGTTACACCAGTGATCGGCCAAAAGAATGGGCGAAATGGCTTCCCTGGGCCGAATGGTGGTATAATACTACATATCATTCATCTACAAAATGTACCCGTTATGAAGCATTGTATGGTCGGCCAGCCCCTGTGATTCCAAAGTATGTAATTGGCTCGGCCAAGGTAGATCAGGTTGACCAAGAATTGATTGACAGAGACAAACTCCTACAGCTATTAAAGGATAATCTCTCTACCGCTCAAGCCAGAATGAAGCAGCAAGCCGACACACGACGAAGCGAAAGAGAATTTTCAGTAGGAGATTGGGTTTATCTTCGCCTACAGCCATACTGTTAGGATCGGAGCGGCACTAAGAGGGGGGGTGAATTAGTGCAGCGGATTAAAACTAGTAGGTTTGAAACTGATTCCGTAAAATACGAGGATATTTCGTTCGATAGTAACTAGAGTAGAGTGAAGAACAAAAACTTGCTTCTATATAGATAATGATTGTAAAAAAATAACAACTCACACATTCAAGGAACACGCAGATTTAAAGTGGTTCGGTCAAAATGACCTACATCCACTTGCGAAGCCTTCTTCGATGAGGCCTCCAACTTCCACTAGCAAATCACTTTGAAGGGGAAGGACAAACACCCCTCTTACAACCTTTACAAGTAGTTCATACTCTTATAAAATTTCAGCAAGAAAGAAAGGGAGGTGAACACTCAAGCAATTTGAAAGTAAGGCTTGCTAAGGCTTTGCTAAGACCCTTTTTTTACTCTATTGCTTCTCAAAAAGTTATAATCTCAGCTGAGAATAGAGGGGTATTTATAGGCCTCAAGAGGATTCAAATTTGGGCTCCAAAATTTGAATTCTCTTCGGTTCCCGAAGCTAGCGGTGCCACCGCCTGTCAGTGGCGGTGCCACCGCCTGTCAATTGTGACATTGACAGTGTACTGGGCGGTGCCACCGCTTGGCTCTCGGGTGCTGGGCGGTGCCACCGCCCAGCATTATTGGTTACTAGTTGGGCTTTAAGTTTGGCCCAAACCAGGTTTCATTTTGGGCCCAATTGGCCCCTAATCAAGATATAGGATTATTTTTTAATCCTAACTTTAATTACATGCAAACTACGTAACTAAAAAACATAATCCTAAGCAAGTTTTTAACTGGCGACCTTCAAGTCTTGTTCCGGTGAGCTTTCCGGCGATCTTCCGGCGGACTTCCGATACGCCCTTGGATTTCTTCCGACGGACTCCCAGTTGGCTCCCGATCTTGTGGTGAAATCAACGAGTAGCCAAGCCTTCTCGGTGATCTCTACGAACCTCCGATGATCTCTTCGGCGGACTTTCGAAAACTCTGACAAGTCCCCGATTTCTTCTCGATTGGTTCCAGCAGCATCTCCGATGAATCTTCGGACTCTCAAACACCCATCAAACTTGATTCCGGTAGACTCGCTTTATGTCTTCAAGCTTTCGTAGTTAATCCTGTATACTTATCTCAACATATGGATTAGATAAAACATGACAATTGACTTCATCATCAAAATCCGAGATTCAACAATCTCCCCCTTTTTGATGATGACAATCAATTGATAATGGAGTTAACATTAACTCCCCCTATCTATATGCCATACTTGAGATAAGTCATTCTTGAATTCAAAGCCTTTTGAATTCAAGAGACATATTGATAAGTCAAACCTTATCAATACTCCCATCATGATTCCTATCATGATGTATCTTTCTGAAAATGATGTCAAGACTTGACAACCATTTTCAAGTTTTATATTTCAAACGTGAATGATAGTGATCATAGCAAGATATCAACATATAATGCAAACATTTCATAGTGAAAATATGGCAATCATAGCATAGCAATTATCAATTTACCATATTTCTCCCCCTTTGTCATCAATAGAAAGGAGAGCATCTTTAAGCATATAATTTGTGATTATTAAAGCAAAGGAATTCAACACTACTATAGAATTTAGTTTTTTAAAAAATCCAGAATTAAAACTTTATCTTTCATTCAAAATACATCACAAAAGAAGGTTCAACATCATTCAAAATACATTGCAAAAGAAGGTTCAACATCATTCAAGGAAAGAAGATGACAAAGATCGCATGTCAAGATAAAAGATACATCGATTAATCTTTAGGAGGAAATGCATAGTGCTGATACAGGACATCTATTTTTTGATTCATTTGCCGTAGTTCCTGCAAAATTTCAAATTGCTGAGTTTGAATATGCTCTTGCTGTGTTTTGAGTTGGTCTTGTTGTGATTTGATCTAATACAATTCTGCCAAAATGAGTTCTTTAGAGGATGAAGCAGGAGCTGAAGGTGCTGCTCCAAAAGAACTAGGAGGAGGAGATTCATTTCCCCTAAGAATTGGTGTTTCAGGGTGTTCTACTGGTGGAGGAATTGGATCAGTCCTTCTAGGTTGCTTCACCCATATACCGTTGCTAAAAGTGCACCTAAGTCTTTTCAATAGATTTATGTTGATGATGTTATATCGATCACTTTGAATTGTCTCTTCATCGGGTGGGATACAAATGTCATGGGCAAGTATAAGTCATGTGATTAACCCCCCATATGATAACATACCGTCTTTAGCTATAATATCCTTCATGTGTTGCCGGATTGAGTATCCAAAGCAATTATGTTGACCGGTCATAATCCAATACATTGTGCTCATTTCTATTTGACTTATTTCATCAAGATGAAATTGTTTAGGAAATACGATGCTTGTTATGATGTGATGAAGAATTTTAGAGTTAAAGGGTAGTAAGTGTTCACAGCTCTTGGGTAGTATGCCGAGGTTCGGATTTGCAAAAATAGTTTCTATGGCTTCGAAGTAAGTTGCTCCGATTACATTTACATCCCATTTACCTCTAAAATAACAGCTCCTATCTTTTTCAATGAGTCCAATTAATTCACAAATAGTGCTGTCAAAAATTCTAATCTGTATTCCTAAAAGGTAAGTACTTAGGCTTTCATTGTCCACACACAAGTTTGCATAAAATAGCCTAACTAACCTAGGATAAATTGGTTCATTGATTTGTAGGAGAGGTAAGGCATCTAAATATGCAAACCACCTAATGGGTTCTAGGTTTCCTAGTTCATTTAGATCAACATGTTTACTCTTATGTATAGTTCTTGTTTCGAAATTTGAAAATTTAAGTGCTACTTCTTTAGATTTAAAAAGATTTTGGTCATATGAATCTCCTACAATCCTTTTTCCTTTTGATCTCTTAGGAGCCATTATCTAGACAAGATGATGGATTAAAAATATTAAACTGTAAAGGGTAGGGAAAATAATGAAAAGAGGAAGAAGAAAATTTCAGATTTTACCTTATGGAGAATTTCTTGAAAGATGGAGAGCTTGGACCAACAAAAATCCCTTTCCAAGGCTTCTAAATGTTGGAATGAGGCTTTAGAGAAGTTGAGAGAGGGTTGAGGCAGGTTCTCACGGGTTGGGGGCGGTGTCACCGCCGGCCCTAACCCTTAAGATTTATATAGGGGCTCTCGGGCGGTGCCACCGCCAAACCGAGCGGTGCCACCGCCTAGCGACCGAACGCTCAGGCGGTGCTACCGCTGGTTTTGGCGGTGCCACCGCTGGCATGCCGCGGAAGAAAGGCGGTGCTACCGCCAGTTCTGGCGGTGCCACCGCTGGCATGCCGCGAAAAAATTTTCATTCCTTCTCCATCCTTTTTTTTTTAATTTTTCAGAGATGTTAGGATAAACATTTCTTTTGGAATTGAAAGAGAATAATCAAATCTACCAAGGAACGGAAAGAGGATGAAAAACTTTTTGGAAAGTACATTCTTAGGGACAATTTTGTTAGGATCAAGAGCACTAAGAGGGGGGAGGGGGTGAATTAGTGCAGCGGAAAAACTTTCGACGATTTAAAACGACATTCGTATAATAATAAGAACGATTTCGGTATGAAAGTCGATTCGGAAATTGCTTTAACTTAAGATCAAGTAAATTGCAGTTAAAGCAAAGCTATGGAAGTAGTTGCAGTTAAGATAGAGAACAAAATGTAAATGCAAACCGAGATTTAGAGTGGTTCGGTCAATCTTGACCTACATCCACTTTTGGCTTCCTCCTCCGATGAGGTCACCGACGTCCACTAGAGGCCTTCCTTCAATAGGCGAAGGCCAACCACCCTTTTACAGTTTCACTCCTTTTGACGGGCTTAGGAGACAACCCTTACAGATTTTTCACTCCTCTCTTGAATGATCAAAACTTTGAAGAAAAGAGGGAGAAGAACTTCTAGCCTTTTACAACACTTTTAAGCTCTCAAAATCTTAGAATAAATGCTAAGTTTCGGTGCCCTTTTATGCATGAAAGGGTGGGGTTTATATAGGCCCCAAACTGATTTGAATTTGGAGCTAAAAAATGTCATATCCCATGTTTTCGGGGTCCTGGCGGTACTACCGCCATAAATGGGCGGTACTACCGCCTGACAGAGCTCGGAGACCGAGCTCGGGAGGTACCACCGCCTGTCAGGGGCGGTGCTACTACCCAGTCTCACTCGGAGACTGAGCCCAGGCGGTGCCACCGCTTGACAGGGGCGGTGCTACCGCCCACCCAGTCTCACTCGGAGACTGAGCCCAGGCGGTGCCACCGCCCAGCCTCACTGCGAGGCTCGGCAGCTAGGCGGTGCCACCGCCGGCCAGGGAATTTGGGTCTGTCAAGGGCCCAATTGCCCCAAGATTAAGTTAATGGAATCACCTCCCATTTCTAACTTAATCATCATGCTAACTATGATATTTTTCAAGACATTTACTGCAACTTGCTCCAGTGCATCAATCGCTTCTTCCGTCGAGCTTCCGGCGAACTTCCGGCGATCATTCGACGAACCCTCGGCGATGCTCCAGCAGACTTTCGGCAAACTCCTGGACTTGCGACGATCCACTTGGCGAGTTCCGATGAGCTTCTTTGGCAAGCTCCTGGACTTCTCGGATTTGTTCCCGCAGAACCTCCGATGACCGTCCGGACTTCCGTCGAACTCTCGAACCCCCAACGTGATCATAGTCTTGACTTCGGTGCAACTCCTGTTGCATGTCTTACTTTCATCGTAGTTAATCCTGCACACTTATCTCAACATATGGATTAGATAACAAATGACAATTGACTTCATCATCAAAATCCGAGATTCAACAATCTCCCCCTTTTTGATGATGATAATCAATTGATAACGGAGTTAACTTTAACTCCCCCTATCTATATGCCATACTCAAGATAAGTCATTCTTGAATTCAAAGCCTTTGAATTCAAGAGACATATTGATAAGTTAAGATTGTTTAACCTTATCAATACTTCCATCATGATTTCTATCATGATGTATTTCTCTGAAAATGATGTCAAGACTTGACATCCATTTTCAAGTTTTACATTTCAAATGTGAATGATAGTAATGGTAGCAATTCATCATATGGTAAGATATCAACATGTGAAATTACGATGCAAGTTCTTGATATCTTAACATAATGTAAATATTTCAAGTGTTTAGCAATCATAGCATTTCTATCATCAATTTACCATATATTTCGATGCAAGCTTTTTTTAACATAATTCAAATTCAAATATGGCACTCATAGCATCAATTCATATATTTCTCCCCCTTTGTCATCAACAAAAAGGAGAACGATATAAGCAAATTTTAAACACAAGTGAGTGATAGGTAATTTTTCAACAATGAGTGATAGGATACCAATTATACAAACATCTCAAGGAAAGATTAAATCACACTTTATTTTCACAAGGATCAAGATATGTATGTGAATCAATATCCTTGCAGGTAAAAAATCTTCCTTTTTCAAAAAGGAAATTATAAGAAGGAATCATTTTATCAAATCCATTTCTCGAAAATATTTTTCACATTATAAGCCTATGAAAGATGTATTTGCTAATTGATTCCATATGTCAAAAATCAATGATATGAATCAAACTCGATATGACATATGCTTATTAATTTCGGAAGAGAATAAGGTATCAAGAAAATCCAAAAATAAAATTTAACACTTTCATGCATTCGGACAAGGTTTTGCTATAGATTTTCCAATATAATCATGAAGATAAAACATGCTCATTATCATGGAAATTTTTATATCCAAAACACATAATTTCCAACATATTATTAAGGCATGTAATCATGTAAAATCATCATAGCAATTAAGTGATTTGATTATTGAATCCGAAAAATAGATTTAATGAGTTCAAGCATTCGGACACATTAACATTCCTAATTCTCTTCTAATGAAATTAAATTGTTCTTCACTCAAAGGCTTTATAAAAATATCAACTAGTTAATGTTTAGTATCAATGAACTCTATAACTATATCATGATTAGTGACATGATCTCGTATAAAGTGATGTCTAATATCAATATGTTTTGTGCTTGAGTGTTGAATGAGATTCTTTGTTAAACATATAGCACTTGTGTTATCACATTTAATGGGAATATTTTTAAGATAAACTTTATAATCTTCTAAGGTGTTTTTCATCCACACAACTTGTGCACAGCATGCACTAGCTGCAATATACTCGGCTTCGGTTGTTGATAGTGCAACCGAGTTTTGTTTCTTAGATGACCAGGAAACAAGAGCATGTCCCAAAAATTGACATGTTCCTGATGTGCTTTTTCTATCTAATCTACATCCAGCAAAATCTACATCAACATAAGCAATTAACTCAAACTTCTCGGTTTTCGGATAC
Organism: Musa balbisiana; assembly: GCA_004837865.1. Classification (NCBI taxonomy): domain Eukaryota; kingdom Viridiplantae; phylum Streptophyta; class Magnoliopsida; order Zingiberales; family Musaceae; genus Musa; species Musa balbisiana. The sequence continues at coordinate 18,627,958 of CM017194.1, read as the reverse complement.
CATAATCCTAGATTTGTGGTACCTTTAAGATATCTAAGTATTCTTTTAACCGCTTTGAGATGAGATATCTTAGGGTTTGATTGAAACCTAGCACAAAGTCCTACACTGAACATGATATCTGGTCTAGTTGCAGTGAGGTAAAGTAAACTTCCTATCATACCCCTATAAGTTTTTTGATCGAAGTTTTCTCCACTTTCATCAACTTCTAACTTAGTGGATGTGCTCATAGGAGTGTTAATAGCTTTTGACCTTTCCATATTAAATCTCTTTAGCAAATCTAAAGCATATTTAGTTTGACTAATAAAGATGTCATTTCTTAGTTGCTTAATTTGTAAGCCTAAGAAAAAGGTTAATTCTCCCATCAAACTCATTTCAAATTCTAAACTCATGGTTTTAGCAAAGGATTCACAAAGAGATTCATTTGTAGAACCAAAGATAATATCATCAACATAAATCTGAACAATGAGAAAATTATTTTCAAAATTCTTGATAAACAATGTAGTATCAACCTTGCCTTTTGTAAAATTATTTTTAATAAGAAAAGAACTAAGTCTCTCATACCAAGCCCTTGGGGCTTGTTTTAAACCATAGAGAGCTTTAGTTACTTTAAACACATGATTAGTGAGGCCATTATTTTCAAATCCGGGAGGTTGTTCAACATAAACTTTTTCGGAAATAAAGCCATTAAGAAAAGCGCTTTTAACATCCATTTGAAATAACTTAAAATTATTATTACTAGCATAGGCAAGGAGCATCCTTATGGCTTCTAATCTAGCCACAAGAGCGAAGGTTTCTTCGTAATCGATACATTCTTCTTGATTGAAACCTTTGGCTACTAATCTAGCCTTGTTTCTAACCACGATACCATTTTCATCTTGCTTGTTTCTAAAGACCCATTTAGTACCAATAACTAAATGGTCATTTGGCCTAGGAACAAGCTTCCACACCTCATTTCTCTCAAATTGATTTAACTCATCTTGCATTGCGATAATCCATGAATCATCTTTCATGGCTTCGTCAATACATTTAGGTTCAATTTGGGAGAGAAAAGTGGCGTTGGCACAAAATTCTTTAAGAGAAGAACGTGTTTGAACCCCCTTAGATGTGTCTCCTAGAATTAGCTCCTTAGGATGAGCATCTACATATTTCCAATCCTTGGGTAAGGATGTTTCGGAAGTGGATGCATCCAAGTTGCTAGTTGGAGAAGGGGTTTCATTTAAATTCAAAGAATCAAAATTAACATCATCATCAAAATCATTTTTCTTGATTTCGGAAATCTCATTGAAAACAACATGAATGGATTCTTCTATAATTAAAGTTCTTTTATTGAAGATACGAAAAGCTTTAGAAACCGAAGAATAACCAAGGAAAATTCCTTCATCGGATTTAGCATCAAATTTTCCTAAGGCATCCTTTTCATTCAAGATAAAACACTTACACCCAAAAACTTTAAAATATGAAACATTGGGTTTTTTGTTGTTCCACAACTCATAGGGAGTTTTGGTGAGTAAGGGTCTTACTAGAACTCTATTCAAAATATAGCATGCAGTGTTTACGGCTTCGGCCCAAAAATATTTGGGTAGGCTATGTTCATTCAACATGGTTCTTGCCATTTCTTGTAAATTTCTATTTTTTTTTTCTACTACTCCATTTTGTTGAGGATTTCTTGGAGTAGAGAAGTTATGATTGTATCCATTAAATTCACAAAATTCTTGAAAATCACGGTTTTGAAATTCACCATCATGATCACTTCTAATTGATGAAATCATAGAACCCTTTTCATTTTGGACAAGTTTGTAAAACTTGGTAAAATATCTAAAGCATTCATTTTTATGTTTTAAGAAATAAGTCCATGTGTATCTACTATAGTCATCTACAATGACGAAAGAGTATTTGCTACCACCTAGACTTGATATAGAGATAGGTCCAAACAAGTCCATATGAATCAATTGTAAGGGCCTAGAGGTATTTATTTGATTCTTAGATTTGAAACTACCCTTAATTTGTTTTCCTAATTGACAAGCATCACACACATTATCTTTGATGAACTTGATATGAGGAATTCCTCTTACAAGTTCTTTGGATGATATTTGAGTGATTAGTTTCATGCTAGCATGACCTAATCTCCTATGCCAAAGCCAAGCATCCTCATTCAAAACCGTGAAACACATTTTATTACAAAGATCATTGATGTCAATAGTGTATACGTTATTTTGTTTTAATGCAATCATAGATGTGTTTTTGTATGGTTTTTCAATGATGCAAGCATTAGATTCAAATTTGACAATATATCCTTTATCACATAATTGACTAATGCTCAAGAGGTTATGTTTTAAACTATCAACTAACAAAACATCTTCAATAAAGAAGTTGGATTTGTTACCTATGGTTCCTTTGCCAATGATTTTACCCTTGTTGTTGTCTCCGAAGGTGACATAGCCTTCGTCTATGCTAGTGAGCTTAGAGAATTGAGATGGATCTCCGGTCATATGCCTTGAGCATCCACTATCAAGGTACCATCTCTTGCTCCTAGCTTGTGATGGTGTATGTTTCTACAAGAAAGGATTATTTTTAGGAACCCATTTACTTTTGGGTGCCTCAAAAATTGATCTAACTTGTTTATCATGTTGCATAGAATTGATTATGGTTCCTTTAGGAACCCAAATCAGTTTGTTCGGACTAGTTTTCTTGAATGGACATTGATAAGTTTTATGTCCATATTTGCAACAAAAGTTGTATTTGCTTTGGTGCCGAACATGTAAGATAGGGCCTTTTATGAAGGTGGTTGGATTTTGGTGAGGACTTCTCACAAATCCGATTCCACTTCTTTTAGGAACGTGACCCTTATTTATAAGGATCATGTTTAAAGACTTGCTACCAATCTCGAATTTCTTCAAGGTGTCCTTAAGTAGCAAGTTCTCCTTTTGGAGATTTTCTAGATCATGGCATTTTATACATAGAGCTAAACTATCATGATATTCAGATTTTAATTTATCGAAATTACAAGTAAGACTATTATGCTCCTTTTTAGCAATTTATATTTTCTACTAATAGTTTTGCATTCATCAAATAAGTCATGGAAGGCATTTAATAATTCATCAAATGATAAATCTGCATCAATTAAATTGGTTACCTCCTCTCCGATGGCCATTAGGGCATAGTGAGCAACTTGCTCGGTGTTGGACTCCTCTTCTTCGGACGCGCTTTAGTCATCCCACGTAGCTTTGAGCGCCTTCTTCTTTGGTGTTCTTTTCTTGACTTGGGGACATTCACTTTTGTAGTGTCCCGGTTTCTTGCATTCGTAGCAAATAATTTGGTCCTTCTTGGGTTCAAATTTATTTTTTGTATCATTTTAAACTTGTTTCTTTTAATAAATTTTTTAAATCTTCTTGTTAGAAGTGCCAAGTCATCGTCAAAGTCCTCATCACTTGAGTTCTCTCTCAAGTGGTCTTCTTGAGTTCTAAGTGCCATATCCTCTATTGTGGACAGGATGTATTATTGCCCTCTTCTGTGATGCTTTTGAGGCATTTCGTAGGTAATAATAAGAACGATTTTCGGTATGAAAGTCGATTCGGAAATTGCTTTAACTTAAGATCAAGTAAATTGCAGTTAAGCAAAGCTATGGAAGTAGTTGCAGTTAAGATAGAGAACAAAATGTAAATGCAAACCGAGATTTAGAGTGGTTCGGTCAATCGTGACCTACATCCACTTTTGGCTTCCTCCTCCGATGAGGTCACCGACGTCCACTAGAGGCCTTCCTTCAATAGGCGAAGGCCAACCACCCTTTTACAGTTTCACTCCTTTTGACGGGCTTAGGAGACAACCCTTACAGATTTTTCACTCCTCTCTTGAATGATCAAAACTTTGAAAGAAAAGAGGGAGAAAGAACTTCTAGCCTTTTACAACACTTTTAAGCTCTCAAAATCTTAGAATAAATGCTAAGTTTCGGTTGCCCTTTATGCATGAAAGGGTGGGGTTATATAGGCCCCCAAACTGATTTGAATTGGAGCTAAAAAATGTCATATCCATGTTTTTCGGGGTCCTGGCGGTACTACCGCCAGAAATGGGCGGTACTACCGCCCTGACAGAGCTCGGAGGACCGAGCTCGGGAGGTACCACCGCCTGTCAGGGGCGGTGCTACTACCCAGTCTCACTCGGAGAACTGAGCCCAGGCGGTGCCACCGCTTGACAGGGGCGGTGCTACCGCCCACCCAGTCTCACTCGGAGACTGAGCCCAGGCGGTTGCCACCGCCCAGCCTCACTGCGAGGCTCGGCAGCTAGGCGGTGCCACAGCCGGCCAGGGATTTGGGTCGTCAAGGGCCCAATTGCCCCAAGATTAAGTTAATGGAATCACCTCCCATTTCTAACTTAATCATCATGCTAACTATGATATTTTTCAAGACATTTACTGCAACTTGCTCCAGTGCATCAATCGCTTCTTCCGTCGAGCTTCCGGCGAACTTCCGGCGATCATTCGACGAACCCTCGGCGATGCTCCAGCAGACTTTCGGCAAACTCCTGGACTTGCGGACGATCCACTTGGCGAGTTCCGATGAGCTTCTTTGGCAAGCTCCTGGACTTCTCGGATTTGTTCCCGCAGAACCTCCGATGACCGTCCGGACTTCCGTCGAACTCTCGAACCCCCAACGTGATCATAGTCTTGACTTCGGTGCAACTCCTGTTGCATGTCTTACTTTCATCGTAGTTAATCCTGCACACTTATCTCAACATATGGATTAGATAACAAATGACAATTGACTTCATCATCAAAATCCGAGATTCAACAATCTCCCCCTTTTTGATGATGATAATCAATTGATAACGGAGTTAACTTTTAACTCCCCCTATCTATATGCCATACTCAAGATAAGTCATTCTTGAATTCAAAGCCTTTGAATCAAGAGACATATTGATAAGTTAAGATTGTTTAACCTTATCAATACTTCCATCATGATTTCTATCATGATGTATTTCTCTGAAAATGATGTCAAGACTTGACATCCATTTTCAAGTTTACATTTCAAATGTGAATGATAGTAATGGTAGCAATTCATCATATGGTAAGATATCAACATGTGAAATTACGATGCAAGTTCTTGATATCTTAACATAATGTAAATATTTCAAGTGTTTAGCATCATAGGCATTTCTATCATCAATTTACCATATATTTCGATGCAAGCTTTTTTTAACAATTCAAATTCAAATATGGCACTCATAGCATCAATTCATATATTTCTCCCCCTTTGTCATCAACAAAAAGGAGAACGATATAAGCAAATTTTAAACACAAGTGAGTGATAGGTAATTTTTCAACAATGAGTGATAGGATACCAATTATACAAACATCTCAAGGAAAGATTAAATCACACTTTATTTTCACAAGGATCAAGATATGTATGTGAATCAATATCCTTGCAGGTAAAAAATCTTCCTTTTTCAAAAAGGAAATTATAAGAAGGAATCATTTTATCAAATCCATTTCTCGAAAATATTTTTCACATTATAAGCCTATGAAAGATGTATTTGCTAATGATTCCATATGTCAAAAATCAATGATATGAATCAAACTCGATATGACATATGCTTATTAATTTCGGAAGAGAATAAGGTATCAAGAAAATCCAAAATAAAATTTAACACTTTCATGCATTCGGACAAGGTTTTGCTATAGATTTTCCAATATAATCATGAAGATAAAACATGCTCATTATCATGGAATTTTTATATCCAAAACACATAATTTCCAACATATTATTAAGGCATGTAATCATGTAAAATCATCATAGCAATTAAGTGATTGATTATTGAATCCGAAAAATAGATTTAATGAGTTCAAGCATTCGGACACATTAACATTCCTAATTCTCTTCTAATGAAATTAAATTGTTCTTCACTCAAAGGCGTTATAAAAATATCAACTAGTTAATGTTTAGTATCAATGAACTCTATAACTATATCATGATTAGTGACATGATCTCGTATAAAGTGATGTCTAATATCAATATGTTTGTGCTGAGTGTTGAATGAGATTCTGTGTTAAACATATAGCACTTGTGTTATCACATGTAATGGGAATATTTTTAAGATAAACTTATAATCTTCTAAGGTGTTTTTCATCCACACAACTTGTGCACAGCATGCACTAGCTGCAATATACTCGGCTTCGGTTGTTGATAGTGCAACCGAGTTTGTTTCTTAGATGGACCAGGAAACAAGAGCATGTCCCAAAAATTGACATGTTCCTGATGTGCTTTTTCTATCTAATCTACATCCAGCAAAATCTACATCAACATAAGCAATTAACTCAAACTTCTCGGTTTTCGGATACCATAATCCTAGATTTGTGGTACCTTTAAGATATCTAAGTATTCTTTTAACCGCTTTGAGATGAGATATCTTAGGGTTTGATTGAAACCTAGCACAAAGTCCTACACTGAACATGATATCTGGTCTAGTTGCAGTGAGGTAAAGTAAACTTCCTATCATACCCCTATAAGTTTTTTGATCGAAGTTTTCTCCACTTTCATCAACTTCTAACTTAGTGGATGTGCTCATAGGAGTGTTAATAGCTTTTGACCTTTCCATATTAAATCTCTTTAGCAAATCTAAAGCATATTTAGTTTGACTAATAAAGATGTCATTTCTTAGTTGCTTAATTTGTAAGCCTAAGAAAAAGGTTAATTCTCCCATCAAACTCATTTCAAATTCTAAACTCATGGTTTTAGCAAAGGATTCACAAAGAGATTCATTTGTAGAACCAAAGATAATATCATCAACATAAATCTGAACAATGAGAAAATTATTTTCAAAATTCTTGATAAACAATGTAGTATCAACCTTGCCTTTTGTAAAATTATTTTTAATAAGAAAAGAACTAAGTCTCTCATACCAAGCCCTTGGGGCTTGTTTTAAACCATAGAGAGCTTTAGTTACTTTAAACACATGATTAGTGAGGCCATTATTTTCAAATCCGGGAGGTTGTTCAACATAAACTTTTTCGGAAATAAAGCCATTAAGAAAAGCGCTTTTAACATCCATTTGAAATAACTTAAAATTATTATTACTAGCATAGGCAAGGAGCATCCTTATGGCTTCTAATCTAGCCACAAGAGCGAAGGTTTCTTCGTAATCGATACATTCTTCTTGATTGAAACCTTTGGCTACTAATCTAGCCTTGTTTCTAACCACGATACCATTTTCATCTTGCTTGTTTCTAAAGACCCATTTAGTACCATAACTAAATGGTCATTTGGCCTAGGAACAAGCTTCCACACCTCATTTCTCTCAAATTGATTTAACTCATCTTGCATTGCGATAATCCATGAATCATCTTTCATGGCTTCGTCAATACATTTAGGTTCAATTTGGGAGAGAAAAAGTGGCGTTGGCACAAATTCTTTAAGAGAAGAACGTGTTTGAACCCCCTTAGATGTGTCTCCTAGAATTAGCTCCTTAGGATGAGCATCTACATATTTCCAATCCTTGGGTAAGGATGTTTCGGAAGTGGATGCATCCAAGTTGCTAGTTGGAGAAGGGGTTTCATTTAAATTCAAAGAATCAAAATTAACATCATCATCAAAATCATTTTTCTTGATTTCGGAAATCTCATTGAAAACAACATGAATGGATTCTTCTATAATTAAAGTTCTTTTATTGAAGATACGAAAAGCTTTAGAAACCGAAGAATAACCAAGGAAAATTCCTTCATCGGATTTAGCATCAAATTTTCCTAAGGCATCCTTTTCATTCAAGATAAAACACTTACACCCAAAAACTTTAAAATATGAAACATTGGGTTTTTTGTTGTTCCACAACTCATAGGGAGTTTTGGTGAGTAAGGGTCTTACTAGAACTCTATTCAAAATATAGCATGCAGTGTTTACGGCTTCGGCCCAAAAATATTTGGGTAGGCTATGTTCATTCAACATGGTTCTTGCCATTTCTTGTAAATTTCTATTTTTTTTTTCTACTACTCCATTTTGTTGAGGATTTCTTGGAGTAGAGAAGTTATGATTGTATCCATTAAATTCACAAAATTCTTGAAAATCACGGTTTTGAAATTCACCATCATGATCACTTCTAATTGATGAAATCATAGAACCCTTTTCATTTTGGACAAGTTTGTAAAACTTGGTAAAATATCTAAAGCATTCATTTTTATGTTTTAAGAAATAAGTCCATGTGTATCTACTATAGTCATCTACAATGACGAAAGAGTATTTGCTACCACCTAGACTTGATATAGAGATAGGTCCAAACAAGTCCATATGAATCAATTGTAAGGGCCTAGAGGTATTTATTTGATTCTTAGATTTGAAACTACCCTTAATTTGTTTTCCTAATTGACAAGCATCACACACATTATCTTTGATGAACTTGATATGAGGAATTCCTCTTACAAGTTCTTTGGATGATATTTGAGTGATTAGTTTCATGCTAGCATGACCTAATCTCCTATGCCAAAGCCAAGCATCCTCATTCAAAACCGTGAAACACATTTTATTACAAAGATCATTGATGTCAATAGTGTATACGTTATTTTGTTTTAATGCAATCATAGATGTGTTTTTGTATGGTTTTTCAATGATGCAAGCATTAGATTCAAATTTGACAATATATCCTTTATCACATAATTGACTAATGCTCAAGAGGTTATGTTTTAAACTATCAACTAACAAAACATCTTCAATAAAGAAGTTGGATTTGTTACCTATGGTTCCTTTGCCAATGATTTTACCCTTGTTGTTGTCTCCGAAGGTGACATAGCCTTCGTCTATGCTAGTGAGCTTAGAGAATTGAGATGGATCTCCGGTCATATGCCTTGAGCATCCACTATCAAGGTACCATCTCTTGCTCCTAGCTTGTGATGGTGTATGTTTCTACAAGAAAGGATTATTTTTAGGAACCCATTTACTTTTGGGTGCCTCAAAAATTGATCTAACTTGTTTATCATGTTGCATAGAATTGATTATGGTTCCTTTAGGAACCCAAATCAGTTTGTTCGGACTAGTTTTCTTGAATGGACATTGATAAGTTTTATGTCCATATTTGCAACAAAAGTTGTATTTGCTTTGGTGCCGAACATGTAAGATAGGGCCTTTTATGAAGGTGGTTGGATTTTGGTGAGGACTTCTCACAAATCCGATTCCACTTCTTTTAGGAACGTGACCCTTATTTATAAGGATCATGTTTAAAGACTTGCTACCAATCTCGAATTTCTTCAAGGTGTCCTTAAGTAGCAAGTTCTCCTTTTGGAGATTTTCTAGATCATGGCATTTTATACATAGAGCTAAACTATCATGATATTCAGATTTTAATTTATCGAAATTACAAGTAAGACTATTATGCTCCTTTTTTAGCAATTTATATTTTCTACTAATAGTTTTGCATTCATCAAATAAGTCATGGAAGGCATTTAATAATTCATCAAATGATAAATCTGCATCAATTAAATTGGTTACCTCCTCTCCGATGGCCATTAGGGCATAGTGAGCAACTTGCTCGGTGTTGGACTCCTCTTCTTCGGACGCGCTTTAGTCATCCCACGTAGCTTTGAGCGCCTTCTTCTTTGGTGTTCTTTTCTTGACTTGGGGACATTCACTTTTGTAGTGTCCCGGTTTCTTGCATTCGTAGCAAATAATTTGGTCCTTCTTGGGTTCAAATTTATTTTTTGTATCATTTTTAAACTTGTTTCTTTTAATAAATTTTTTAAATCTTCTTGTTAGAAGTGCCAAGTCATCGTCAAAGTCCTCATCACTTGAGTTCTCTCTCAAGTGGTCTTCTTGAGTTCTAAGTGCCATATCCTTCCTATTCTGTGGAAGGATGTCTTCTTGCTCTTCATGAGCTTTGAAAGTCATTTCGTAGGTCATTAATGACCTGATTAATTCTTCAAGAGGGAAATTGTTTAGATCTTTAGCCTCTTGAATAGCAGTGACTTTAGGGTCCCAACTCTTAGGAAGGGATCTTAGAATCTTATTTACGAGCTTAAAATCCGAAAAACTTTTGCCGAGTCCTTTTAGGCCAGTGACGACATCCGTGAAACGGGTGTACATATCGCCAATAGTCTCGCTCGGTTTCATTCGGAAAAGTTCAAAATAATGTATCAAAAGATTGATTTTTGACTCTTTCACTCTACTTGTGCCTTCGTGAGTCACTTCGAGTGTATGCCAAATATCAAATGCAGTTTCACAAACCGAAACACGATTGAACTCATTTTTATCAAGCGCACAAAATAAGGCATTCATAGCCTTTGCATTAAGAGTGAAAGTCTTCTTCTCCAATTCATTCCAATCGATCATTGGAAGAGAAGACTTCGAAAATCCATTTTCGACAAGATTCCAAAGTTCAAAATCCATTGAAATAAGGAAGATCCTCATTCGGGTCTTCCAATAGGTGTAGTCCGTTCCCATTGAACATGGGTGGACGTTTGTAATAGAGTGGCCCTCTTGATTTCCGATGTAAGCCATCTCTCTTGGGTTTTAATCCGATTGAGACGACGTCCACTAGAGGCCTTCCTTCAAGTAGGCGAAGGCCAACCACCCTTTTACAGTTTCACTTCCTTTTGACGGCTTAGGAGACAACCCTTACAGATTTTTCACTCCTCTCTTGAATGATCAAAACTTTGAAGAAAAGAGAGAGAAGAACTTCTAGCCTTTTACAACACTTTTAAGCTCATCAAAATCTCAGAATAAATGCTAAGTTTCGGTGGCCCTTTTATGCATGAAAGGGTGGGGTTTATATAGGCCCCAACTGATTTGAATTTGGAGCTCAAAAATGTCATATCCATGTTTTCGGGGTCCTGGCGGTACTACCGCCTGATAGAGCTCGAGAGGGGCGGTGCCACCGCCTGACAGGGGCGGTGCTACCGCCCAGTCTCACTCGGAGACTGAGCCCAGGCGGTGCCACCGCCTGACAGGGGCGGTGCTACCGCCCAGTCTCACTCGGAGACTGAGCCCAGGCGGTGCCACCGCCTGACAGGGGCGGTGCTACCGCCCAGTCTCACTCGGAGACTGAGCCCAGGCGGTGCCACCGCCTGACAGGGGCGGTGCTACCGCCCAGTCTCACTCGGAGACTGAGCCCAGGCGGTGCCACCGCCTGACAGGGGCGGTGCTACCGCCCAGTCTCACTCGGAGACTGAGCCCAGGCGGTGCCACCGCCTGACAGGGGCGGTGCTACCGCCCAGTCTCACTCGGAGACTGAGCCCAGGCGGTGCCACCGCCTGACAGGGGCGGTGCTACCGCCCAGTCTCACTCGGAGACTGAGCCCAGGCGGTGCCACCGCCTGACAGGGGCGGTGCTACCGCCCAGTCTCACTCGGAGACTGAGCCCAGGCGGTGCCACCGCCTGACAGGGGCGGTGCCACCGCCTGACAGGGGCGGTGCTACCGCCCAGTCTCACTCGGAGACTGAGCCCAGGCGGTGCCACCGCCTGACAGGGGCGGTGCTACCGCCCAGTCTCACTCGGAGACTGAGCCCAGGCGGTGCCACCGCCTGACAGGGGCGGTGCTACCGCCCAGTCTCACTCGGAGACTGAGCCCAGGCGGTGCCACCGCCTGACAGGGGCGGTGCTACCGCCCAGTCTCACTCGGAGACTGAGCCCAGGCGGTGCCACCGCCTGACAGGGGCGGTGCTACCGCCCAGTCTCACTCGGAGACTGAGCCCAGGCGGTGCCACCGCCTGACAGGGGCGGTGCTACCGCCCAGTCTCACTCGGAGACTGAGCCCAGGCGGTGCCACCGCCTGACAGGGGCGGTGCTACCGCCCAGTCTCACTCGGAGACTGAGCCCAGGCGGTGCCACCGCCTGACAGGGGCGGTGCTACCGCCCAGTCTCACTTTTGACGGGCTTAGGAGACAACCCTTACAGATTTTTCAATCCTCTCTTGAATGATCAAAACTTTGAAGAAAAGGATGAGAGAAGAATTCTAGCCTTTTACAACACTTTTAAGCTCTCAAAATCTCAGAATAAATGCTAAGTTTCGGTTGCCCTTTTATGCATGAAAGGGTGGGTTTATATAGGCCCCAAACTGATTTGAATTTGGAGCTCAAAAATGTCATATCCCATGTTTTCGGGGTCCTGGCGGTACTAACGCCTGATAGAGCTCGGAGACCGAGCTCGGGCGGTACCACCGCCTGTCAGGGGCGGTGCTACCGCCCAGTCTCACTCGGAGACTGAGCCAGGCGGTGCCACCGCCTGACAGGGGCGGTGCTACCGCCCACCCAGTCTCACTCGGAGACTGAGCCCAAGTGGTGCCACCGCTTGACAGGGGCGGTGCTACCGCCCAGTCTCACTCCGAGACTGAGCCTAGGCGGTGCCACCGCCTGACAGGGGCGGTGCCACCGCCCAGCCTCACTCCGAGGCTCGGCAGCTGGGCGGTGCCACCGCTGGCCAGGGAATTTGGGTTCGAATGGGCTGATCCATTCGGCCCAATTTGGGTTTGTCAAGGGCCCAATTGCCCCAAGATTAAGTTAATGGAATCACCTCCCATTTCTAACTTAATCATCATGCTAACTACGATATTTTTCAAGACATTTACTGCAACTTGCTCCGGTGCATCAATCGCTTCTTCCGTCGAGCTTCCGGCGATCATCCGACGAACCCTCGGCGATGCTCCGGCGGACTTCTGGCAAACTCCTGGACTTGCGACGATCCACTTGGCGAGTTCCGATGAGCTTCTTTGGCAAGCTCCTGGACTTCTCGGATTTGTTCCCGTAGAACCTCCGATGACCGTCCGGACTTCCGTCGAACTCTCGAACCCCCAACGTGATCATAGTCTTGACTTCGGCGCAACTCCTGCTGCATGTCTTACTTTCATCGTAGTTAATCCTGCACACTTATCTCTACATATGGATTAGATAACAAATGACAATTGACTTCATCATCAAAATCTGAGATTCAACAAATTTAACATGCCTAGTTCCCTTCTAATAAATTCAAATTGGTCTTCATTTAAAGCTTTTGTAAAGATGTCTGCCAATTGATGCTTTGTGTCAATTAATTCTAGAACAACATTATTGTTAAGGACATAATCGCGTATGAAATGATGCCTAACGTCGATATGCTTAGTTCTAGAGTGCTGAATTGGATTTTTGGTAAGACTTATGGCACTTGTATTATCACATTTTATGGGAATGTTTTTCAAGTAAATTCCATAATCTTCTAATGTATTTTTCATCCAAACAATTTGTGCACAGCATGCACTTGCAGCGATGTATTCGGCTTCCGCCGTAGATAGTGCAACTGAATTTTGTTTCTTGGAAGTCCAAGAAACAAGTACATGTCCTAAAAATTGGCATGTGCCGGATGTACTTTTTCTATCTATCCTACATCCGCCAAAATCAGCATCTGCATAAGCTATTAAATTTTCTTTTTCTGATTTCGTATACCAAAGTCCTAAATTTGGAGTTCCTTTAAGATATCTAAATGTTCTGTTAACACTCTTGAGATGAGATAGTTTAGGATTAGATTGAAACCTAGCGTAAAGTCCCATACTAAATTTGGAGTTCCTTTAAGATATCATTCCCCTATACGTTTTTTGATCGAAATTTTCGTTGTTTTCATCCATATCTAACTTAGTCGAAGTACTCATAGGGGTGTTTATTGCTTTTGAATTATCCATGTTAAATCGTTTTAACAATTCTAATGTATATTTAGATTGGTTAAGAAATATACCGTCATTAAGTTGTTTGATTTGCAATCCTAAAAAGAATGTTAATTCACCCATTAAACTCATTTCAAATTCATGACTCATATTTTTGGCAAATGATTCACATAGTGATTCATCCGAAGAACCAAAAATAATATCATCAACATAAATTTGCACAATAAGAAAATTATTTTCAAAATGTTTGATAAACAATGTAGTATCAACCTTGCCTTTGGTAAAATTATTTAAAATAAGAAAGGAACTAAGCCTTTCGTACCAAGCTCTAGGAGCTTGTTTCAAACCATAGAGAGCCTTAGTCAATTTGAATACATGATTAGGAAGAAGAGAATTTTCAAATCCAGGAGGTTGTTCGACATATACTTCTTTCGAAATAAAACCATTTAAGAAGGCACTTTTGACGTCCATTTGAAATAGTTTAAAATTATTACTACTAGCATAGGCAAGGAGCATCCTAATGGCTTCTAATCTTGCCACAAGAGCGAAGGTTTCTTCGTAGTCGATACCTTCTTCTTGGTTGAAACCTTTGGCCACTAATCTAGCCTTGTTTCTAACCACGATACCACATTCGTCTTGCTTGTTTATAAAGACCCATTTAGTACCAATGACTAAATGGTCACTAGGTCGAGGAACAAGCTTCCATACCTCATTCCTCTCAAATTGATTCAATTCCTCTTGCATTGCAATGATCCAAGAATCATCTTTCAAGGCCTCATCAATGCATTTAGGTTCGATTTGAGAGAGAAAGGCAGCATTAGCACAAAAATTCTTGAAAGAAGAACGAGTTTGAACCCCTTGTGATGTATCTCCTATAATTTGCTCTTTTGGATGAGCATCTACATACTTCCATTCCTTGGGTAAGGAGATTTTGGAAGAAGATGCATCCAAGTTGCTATTTTGAGGAGGGGGTTCCTTTAAATCCAAATTTTCAAAACCAATATCATCATCAAAATCATTTTTCTTTAACTCAGAAATTTCATTAAAAATTACATGAATAGACTCTTCTATAACTAAGGTTCTTTTGTTAAAAACATGAAAAGCCTTAGAAACGGAAGAGTAACCAAGAAAGATGCCTTCATCGGATTTAGCATCAAATTTTCCTAAGGCATCCTTTTCATTTAAAATAAAGCATTTGCAATCGAAAACATTAAAATAACAAACATTTGGTGTTTTGTTATTCCATAATTCATGGGGAGTTTTTGATAGAGATGGTCTTATTAAAACCCTATTCATGATGTAGCAAGCCGTATTCACGGCTTCGGCCCAAAAGTACTTGGGTAGACTATGTTCATTCAACATAGTTCTTGTCATTTCTTATAGATTTCTATTTTTTCTTTCTACTACTCCATTTTGTTGAGGGTTTCTTGGAGTAGAGAAGTTGTGGTTATATCCGTTAACTTCACAAAAATTTTGGAAATCCCGGTTTTGAAATTCGCCACCGTGATCACTCCGAATTGATGAAATCATGAATCCTTTTTCATTTTGAGTGAGTTTACAAAATTTAGAGAAACATTTGAAACAATCACTTTTGTGAGCCAAGAAATAGGTCCAAGTGTATCTAGTATAATCATCTACAATCACAAAAGCGTATTTGCTTCCTCCTAGACTTGTCGTGTCAATTGGTCCAAATAAGTCCAAATGGATCAATTGTAATAGTCTAGTGGTGCTAATTTGATTTTTTGGTTTGAAACTAGTTTTTATTTGTTTACCTAGTTGACACGCATCGCATACTTTGTCCTTAACAAACTTCATATTGGGAATCCCTCATACTAATTCTCTAGATGAGATCTTAGATATTAGTTTCATGCTTACATGGCCTAATCTCCTATGCCAAAGCCAAGCATCATCTTTTAAAGCGGAGAGGCACATTTCATTACCTAGTTCATCAAGATTGATGGTGTAGACATTATTTTGTTTTAATGCAATCATAGTCATGTTATTGTTTGGTTTTTCAATAATACACACATTTGATTAAAATCTAACTAGTAATACATTATTAACTAGTAATTGACTAATACTCAAGGGATTATGCTTCAATCCATCAACTAGTAATACATTATTAATAGAAAAGTTTAATTTGTTACCTATGGTTCCCTTGCCAATGATTTTGCCTTTGTTGTTGTCTTCGAAGGTGACATAGCCTTCGTCTATGCTAGTGAGCTTAGAGAATTGGGATGGATCTTCGGTCATATGCCTTGAGCATCCACTATCAAGGTACCATATCTTGCTCCTAGCTTGTGATGGTGTATGTTTCTACAAGAAGGGATTATTTTTAGGTACCCATTTACTTTTGGGTGCCTTAAAAATTGATCTAACTTGTTTATCATGTTGCATAGACTTGATCATGGTTCCTTTAGGAACCCAAATCAATTTGTTCGGACTAATTTTCTTGAATGGACATTGATAAGTTTTATGTCCATATTTGCAACAAAAGTTGCAATTACTTTGGTGTTGAACATGTAAGATAGGACCTTTAATGAAGGTGGCTGGATTTTGGTGAGAACTTCTCACAAATCCGATTCCACTTCTTTGAGGAACGTGACCCTTATTTGTAAGGATCATATTCAAAGACTTGCTACCGACCTCGAATTTCTTCAAGGTGTCCTTAAGTAGCAAGTTCTCCTTTTGGAGAGTTTCTAGATCATGGCATTTTATGCATGGAGCTAAACTATCATGATATTCAGTTTTTAATTTATCAAAATTACAAGTAAGACTATCATGCTCCTTTTTTAATAATTTATATTTTCTACTAATTGTTTTGCATTCATCAAATAACTCATGGAAGGCATTTAATAATTCATGATAAGATAAATCTGCATCAATTAAATTTGTTACCTCCTCTCCGATGGCCATTAGGGCGTAATGAGCAACTTGCTCGGTGTTGGACTCTTCTTCTTCGGATGCGCTTGAATCATCCCACGTTACTTTGAGCGCCTTCTTCTTTGATGTTCTCTTTTTGGCTTGGGGACATTCATTTTTGAAATGCCCCAGCTTCTTGCATTCATAGCATATCACTTAGTCCTTTTTATGTTCAAGTTTGTTTTTGGTGTTATTTTTAAATTTGTTCTTTCTTATAAATTTTTTAAATTTTTGAGTCAAAAGTGCAATGTCATTGTCACTGTCCTCATCACTTGATGTTCCTTTCAAGTGGTCTTCTTGTGATTTGAGTGTCATGTCCTTCCTATTCTTTGGAAGGGGGTTCTCGAGCTCGTCATGAGCTTGACATGTCATTTCGTAGGTCATTAGAGACCCAATAAGTTCTTCAAGAGGGAATGTTTTAAGGTCCTTGGCCTCTTGAATGGCAGTAACTTTTGGATCCCAACTTTTAGGAAGGGATCTTAAGATTTTAGTTACTAGTTCAAAGTTAGAAAAATCTTTACCAAGAGCTTTGAGTCCATTGATGACATCCGTGAAACGGGTGTACATGTCTCCGATGGACTCACTTGGTTTCATTCGGAAAAGTTTGTAAGAGTGCACAAGAATGTTGATTTTGGACTCTTTCACTCGGCTAGTGCCTTCATGAGTGACCTCAAGAGTTCTCCAAATATCAAAAGCAGAATCACAAATTGAAACGCGATTAAATTCATTTTTGTCTAGTGCACAAAACAAGGCATTCATAGCCTTTGCATTTAAATTAAAAACTTTTTTCTCCGATTCATTCCATTCGCTCATCGGAAGAGAAGATTTTTGAAATCCATTTTCAACAATAGTCCAAAGCTCAAAATCCATGGAAATGAGGAAGATTCTCATACGTGTCTTCCAATACGTGTAATCCGACCAATTAAACATAGGTGGACGTGTAATGGAGTGTCCCTCATGCATGCCGAAGTAAGCCATCTCTCTTGGGTATTAAACCAAATATGAGAGTGAGCCTTGCTTTGACAGCCATACTGTTAGGATCGGAGCGGCACTAAGAGGGGGGGTGAATTAGTGCAGCGGATTAAAACTAGTAGGTTTGAAACTGATTCTGTAAAATGCGAGGATATTTCGTTCAATAGTAACTAGAGTAGAGTGAAGAACAAAAACTTGCTTCTATGTAGATAATGATTGCAGAAAAATAACAACTCACACATTCAAGGAACACGCAGATTTAAAGTGGTTCGGTCAAAATGACCTACATCCACTTGCGAAGCCTTCTTCGATGAGGCCTCCAACTTCCACTAGCAAATCACTTTGAAGGGGAAGGACAAACACCCCTCTTACAACCTTTACAAGTAGTTCACACTCTTACAAAATTTCAGCAAGAAAGAAAGGGAGGTGAATACTCAAGCAATTTGAAAGTAAGACTTGCTAAGGCTTTGCTAAGACCCTTTTTTTACTCTATTGCTTCTCAAAAAGTTGTAATCTCAGCTGAGAATAGAGGGGTATTTATAGGCCTCAAGAGGATTCAAATTAGCAAGTTTTTAACCGGCGACCTTCAAGTCTTGTTCCGGCGAGCTTTCCGGCGATCTTCCGGCGGACTTCCGATACGCCCTTGGATTTCTTCCGATGGACTCCCTGCTGGCTCCCGATCTTTTGGTGAAATCAACGAGTAGCCGAGCCTTCTCGGTGATCTTTGCGAACCTCCGATGATCTCTTCGGCGGACTTCCGAAAACTCCGACAAGTCCCCGATTTCTTCTCGATTGGTTCCGGCAGCATCTCCGATGAATCTTCGGACTCTCAAACACCCATCGAACTTGATTCTGGTAGACTCGCTTTATGTCTTCAAGCTTTCGTAGTTAATCCTGCATACTTATCTCAACATATGGATTAGATAAAACATGACAATTGACTTCATCATCAAAATCCGAGATTCAACACATACAAGCAACTCTCAATCAAAACTCGAGCCTCCATGAAGCTATCCCCACATTTTTATGGGCCCTATAAGATCATAGAGCGTATTAGAGCCGTGGTGTACAGACTTAAATTGCCTGAGGATGCCAAAATTCATCCTATCTTCCACGCGTCATGCCTGAAGCCCAAGTTGGGAGAACACGAGTCACCCCAAATCCAACTGCCCAACACCACTGAGGATGGAGTTATTCAAGCCCAACCACAAGTCATCCTTGATCGCAGGATCGTGATGCGTCACCGACGTCCCTCTACTGAAGTACTAGTGCATTGGAATAATTTACCGCTTGAAGATTCGACATGGGAACCATATGATGAGCTGAAGACCCGATTTCCTGAGTTCATGGAATCTCAGCCTTAAGGGCAAGACTGATTTGAAGAGGGCGGGTCTGTTAGGACTCTAGCTAGGAGAGTCCTAATTGATTGGGGCATTCATGTAAAACCTACCTAAGCCGACCCTTATTAAAGAGGTGAAGAGGCCGGCTAGGGTTTGGAGGTTATTTCTTAAAGAAGAATTAGGAGTTGTAAAGGAATAGGAGTCTTGAGTAGGAGTCCTATTAGGAGTCTTAAGTAGAAGTCTTAATTGAGTAAGAGTCTTGAGTAGGAGTCCTATTAGGAGTTAGGGTTTAGACACCCTATAAATAGCTATGTATTTCTCCTCTTTTGATAAGCAATAGATGAATCTTTTCTGCAGCCTTTGAGCAGCAACTTGGAGGAAGGAACCCCTATAGAGTTCCAAGAGGCCGATCCCCTAAAGAGATCAACCCCAAGCTTAGAATCTGCAAGGGTTCTAACATCATTGAACATGATCCTTGCCAATAAGGGTCAAGTTTATAGGATAGGCAGAATTGGATTTGTAAGTAGCTCTCACCAAAATCCGACCACCTTTATTAAAGGCTCTACTTTGCATGTTTCATCACGAAACTAATGCAACTTTTGTTGCAAACTTGAACATATTGCGTACAAATGTCCATTCAAGAAATGTAGTCCACATAAATTGATTTGGGTTCCTAAAAGAACCTCAAATGACTTAATGCAACATGATAAGCTATGTAGACCAATTTTTGAGGCACTCAAGATCAAATGAGTACTTGAAAATCATCTCTTTTTATAGAAAAATGTACCATTACAAACTAGGAGCAAGAGATGGTACCTTGATAGTGGATGCTCAAGGCACATGACTGGAGATCTATCTTATTTCTTTAAGCTCACTAGCCTAGATGAAGGATATGTCACCTTCGAAGGCAACAACAAGGGTAAAATCATTGGCAAAGGAATCATAGGTAACAAATCCAACCTTCTTATTGAAGATGTATTGTTAGTTGATGGTTTAAAGCATAACCTTTTGAGTATTAGTCAATTATATGATAAAGGATATATCGTAAGATTTGAATCTAATATGTGTATTATTGAAAAACCACACAAAAACACATCTATGATTGCCCTAAAACAAAATAATGTATACACTATCGAGATTGATGATCTTTGTAATGAAATGTGCTTTTCGATTTTGAATGACGATGCTTGGCTTTGGAATAGGAGATTAGGTCATGCTAGCATGAAACTAATCTCTCAAATTTTATCTAAAAAACTTGTAAGAGGAATTCCTTATATCAAGTTCGTCAAAGATAATGAGTGTGATACATGTCAACTAGGAAAACAAATAAAATGTAGCTTCAAACCTAAGAACCAAATAAGTACCTCTAGTCCTTTGCAATTGATCCATTTGGACTTGTTTGGACCAATTGCTATATCAAGACTAGGAGGTAGCAAATATACATTTATCATCGTAGATGATTATAGTAGATACATATGGACTTATTTTTTGGCACACAAAAGTGAATGTTTTAGGTATTTATCTAAGTTTTGTAAACTTGTTCAAAATGAAAAGAGTTTTATGATTTTGTTTATTCGAAGTGATCACGGTGGTGAATTTCAAAACTGTGATTTCTAATAATTTTGTGAATCTAATGGATACAACCACAACTTCTCTACTCCAAGAAATCCTCAACAAAATGAAGTAGTAGAAAGAAAGAATATAAACTTACAAGAAATGATAAGAACAATGTTAAATGAACATATAACCTACCCAAATATTTTTAGGCTAAAGTTATAAATATGGCATGTTATGTTACGAATAGGGTTCTAGTAAAACCACTACTTTCCAAGACTCCTTATGAGTTGTGAAACAATAAAAAACCCAACGTTTTATACTTTAAAGTTTTCAAATGTAAATGTTTTATTTTGAATGAAAAAGATGTCTTAGGTAAATTTGATGCAAAATCCGATGAAGGAATTTTTCTTGGCTATTTTTTGTTTCTAAAGCATTTCGTATCTTTAATAAAAGAATCTTGAGTATAGAAGAATCTATTCATATTGTTTTTTATGAAGTTTCTGAAGTTAAGAAAAATGATTTTGATGATGATGTTAATTTTGATGCTTTGAATTTAAATGATTCCCCTTCTCCATCTAGTAACTTGGATGCATTTTTTTTCGAATCTTCTTTACCAAAGGAATGAAAGTATGTAGATGCTCATCCTAAAGAGCTAATTATAGGAGACACATCGAAAGGGGTTCAAACTCGTTCTTCTCATAAAATTATTTATGCCAACGTTGCTTTTCTCTCCCAAATTGAACCTAAATGCATTGACAATGCCATGAAAGATGATTCATGGGTCATTGCAATGCAAGAAGAGTTAAATCAATTTGAGAGAAATGAGGTGTGGAAGCTTGTTCTAAGGCCAAATTACCATTTAGTTATTGGTATCGTGGTTAGAAACAAAACTAGATTAATGGCCAAAAGTTTCAATCAAGAAGAAGGTATCGATTATGAAGAGACCTTTGCTCCTATGGCTTGATTATAAGCCATAAGGATGCTCCTTGCTTATGCTAGTAGTAATAATTTTAAGTTATTTCAAATGTATGTTAAAAGTGCTTTTCTTAATGGCTTTATTTTCAAAGAAGTTTATGTTGAACAACCTCCCGGATTTTAGAATGATAATCTCCCTAATCATGTGTTTAAATTGACTAAAGCTCTCTATGAATTGAAACAAGCTCCAAAGGCTTGGTATGAGAGACTTAGCTCATTTCTTATCGAAAATAATTTCTTTAAGGGCAAGGTTGATACTACATTCTTTATCAAAAATTTTAAAAATAATTTTCTTATTATTCAAATTTATATTGATGATATTATTTTTGGTTCTACAAATAAATCTCTATGTGAATCATTTGCTAAAAGTATGACTCTTGAATTTGAAATGAGTTTGATGGGAGAATTAACCTTCTTTTTAGGCTTACAAATCAAATAATTAAGTAATGACATTTTTCTTAGTCAAACAAAATATGTTTTAGATTTACTAAAAATATTTAATATGGATAGCTCAAAAGCTATCAATACTCCCATGAGTACCTCCACTAAGTTAAATATTGATGAAAGTGGAGAAAGCTTTGATCAAAAAGCTTATAGTAGTATGATATGAAGTTTACTATACCTCACCGTAACTAGACTGGATATTATGTTTAGTGTAGGTATTGGTGCTAGGTTTCAATTTAATCATAAGATATCTCATCTTAAAGTAGTTAAAAGAATTCTTATATATCTTAAAGGTACCACTAATATAGGATTGTGGTATCCAAAATTTGATAACTTTGAACTAATTACATATGCTGATGTGGATTTTGCTGGATGTAGACTAGATAGAAAAAGCACATCTGGAATATGTCAATTTTTATGACACACACTTGTTTCTTGGTCTTCCAAGAAACAAAACTCGGTTGCACTATCTACAACCGAAGCTGAGTATATTGTAGCTAGTACATGTTGTGCATAAGTTATGTGGATGAAAAACACTTTAGAAGATTATAAGATTCATATTAAAAGCATTCCCATAAAATGTGATAACACAAGTGTAATATGTTTAACAAAAAATCTCATTCAACACTCTACAACAAAATATATTGATATTAGACATCACTTTATACAAGATCATATCAATAATCATGATATAATCTTAGAGTTTATTGATATGAAACATCAATTAGCCGATATCTTTACAAAACCTTTAAATGACGAACAATATGATTTTATTAGAAGAGAGTTAGGAATGTTAATTTGTCTGAATGCATGAATTTGATGTATATCTTTTTCGGACTATCTTTATAAATTTCTTGAATGAAACTCTCATAAGTTTATGCCATATCAAGTTTATTCCATATCCTTGCTCCATCACTTAATGAATTTTGATACATGGAATTAATTGAAAAATGCATCCCTCATGGATTTCACTTTTATGATTTTTTTTTGAGATGAACACTTGCAAAAATGAGGATTTGATTTCATATGAATATCTTGATTCTTATAAAAATTGAAGCATGATTTAATGAAACTCATTTATCATTTTTGACTTGATTCAAATCATTTCACAAAATTGGTTCTTAATAGATTTCCTCCATTCTTTCCTTCTTCACGTAAAACTTTTGATGAAAAAAAGGAGAGAAGTCGATGAAAGCTATCTCTTTAATGCTTATATCTTTTAATGTTGAGAACTTTTGAATGATACCATGTCATGAATACTTGAAATATGATTGGTATAAATTCTTACAAATTGAAATGTGGCATGAATTTTTACCACACTTATATGAATTTTTACAAATTGAAATATCTCCTTTTTGTTGATGACAAAGGGGGAGAAATAATACCAAAATATGTAAATTGATGACAAATACATGTAATGTATTTCATCATAAATACTTGAAATGTTAGCTTGATAAATTTCTTTCATTATGATAAGATATCTAGAGCTTAACTTGCTATTTTACAATTGATATCTTGTCATATAATGATGAATTGCTATCTTTGTCATCTTTCATATTTGAAATATCAAACTTGAGAATGGATATCATGCCTTGACATCATTTTGAGAATGTTAGATCATGATAGGAATTATGATGTGTGTATTGATAAATTTAAATGAACTTAACTTATGAATTTGTTTCTTGAATTTAAAGACCTTGAATTTAAGAAGTCTTTTCTCAAGTATGGCATATAGATAGGGGGAGTTAAGATTAACTCCATCATCGATTGATTGTCATCATCAAAAAAGGGGGAGATTGTTGAATCTCGGATTTTGATAATGAAGTCAATTGTAATTTGTTTGATCTAATCTATATGTTGAGAAAAGTGTGCAGGATTAACTATGATAGTAGTAAGACATAAAGTAGGTGTTGTGCTAGAGTCAAGATCGAGATCACGTTGGGAGTTCGAGAGTTTGCCAAAAGTTCGATTGTTCGTCGGAAGTTCTGTTGGAACCAACCGAGAAGTCTAGAAGCTTGCCAAAGAAACTCGTCAAAGCTCGCCAAGAAGATCGTCATAAAGTTCGGGAGCTTGCTGGGAGTCCGCCGGAGCATTATCGAGAGTTCATTGGATGTTTGCCGGAAGTACGCTAGAAGCTCGTCGGAAGAGCAATTGACACACCGAAACATGAAGTGCTGTAATCATGTCTTAATTATCATAGTTAGAGCATAAATTAAGTTAGGATTGGGAGGTAATCCCACTAACTTAATTAGGGGCCAATTGGACTACTTTGGGCCAGATTCAAGGCCCAACCAGGATGTTGAAAGCTTGGCCAGTGGTGGCACCGCCTAGGAAACAACACCCGAGGAATTCTGGGCGGTGGTACTGCCCAAACTAGGCGGCGATACCGCTTGCAGTTATTGCTGCCAATGGTGGTACCATCCCTGTCAAGCGGTAGTACCACTAAAGCTTAGTCTACGAGCTCTGTCAAGCGGTCATACCGCCCAGTGTCAGGGCCCAAAGTTGGGTTGGTTTGGGCTGGATTCAAGGCCCAACCAGGATGTTGAAAGCTTGGCTGGTGGTGGCACCGCCTAGGAAACAGCACTCCAAGAATTTTGGGCAGTGGTACCGCCAAGACTAGGCGACGGTACCGCTTGCAGTTATTGCTGCTAGCGGTGGTACCACCCCTGTCAAGCGGTGGTACCGCTAGAGCTCAGTCTACAAGCTCCGTCAGGCGGTCATACCACCCAATGTCAGGTGTCAAGCGGAGGTATCGCCCAGTAATGGTGGTGGTACCACCAGTACCCCAGAAATCTGGGATGAGATACTTTTTGAAGCTATTGGGGCCTATAAAAACCCCACCCTTTTCTGCATGAAAGGGCATGAAAAGTATTGAGATAATCTTGAATTATTGGGGTGTAAAAGTGTTGTAAATAAGTGTTAGAGTCCTCCTCCCTTTTTAAGTTTTGAGATCATTCAAGAGAAGTATGAGACTTGTAAGGGTTCTCTTCTAAACCCGTGAAAATGAGAAAGTGCTATCAAAGAGGTGGTTGGTCTTCACCCATTGAAGGAAGGCCTTTAGTGGACGCCGGAGACGTCGTCGGAGGAGGAATCCGAAAGTGGATGTAGGTCACGTTGATCGAACCACTCTAAATCCTGGTTTACTTTTCATTTGAGCAATTTACATTACTGCAAATCTCCTTAATCCTCTCTTGCACTTTTACGAAAGCTTTCAAGTTCTTAATCTCTTCGAAACAGATTGAATCGAAACCATTTTCATTGGAATCAGTTTTAATCGAAACAAATATTTTTCTAAAATTACGAAAGTTTTCCGCTGCACTAATTCACCCCCCCTCCTCTTAGTGTTGCTCTTGATCCTAACAAGATCAACATCTATCTATCTATCTATCCATCAATAATGCGTATGAAACATACCTCCATATAATCTTAATATAACTCAATGAGATAACATACTCATTAATTCAATCTTTCTACGACTATGTGATCTAAAATACCTCCATCCAAGATAGTTATAATATATCCATTAAGCTTTTATTAGTCGATTCAAATTTTTATATACTTCAAATATGAAACTAAGTTTAGGGGTATAAGACAGGTCTTTGATGTAGAGTCAATTATCTAAAATCTTTCAAAGATTATTATTTTTGAACCTTTATGTTTTTTAAATTACCATTATATTCACTAATTATGCTCTTTAAAAAGTTTCAAATTTAACATGATATTAATTTTGTACCAGAGCATATATATTTATCGACCATTAATTCCAATTGTTTTCAATTATTTTACTTGCATGTAATTTCAAAAAATTCCAATTGAAAAATCTTACAACTTTCTGACTTTATTAAATCATATTATTGTCAAACACTCAAACGATAAGTTTAAATTTGATTTATTTGTTTATTAATTTTTTTTTTGTGAAGATTACATGCAAATCAAATTTATCATGAAACCAAAACAATTGAGTTTTATAAAGCATGTGCCGTTAGCTCAGATGATTATAAGAATTATTAATTTTGAATTTAACCTCAAGTATAATTTTAATTATGGAGCTTAATTTCTAATCGATATGAATGAAGATAATTATCAAATATTAAAAAAACATCATTGATGCTCATGTGGAGAGTTGACACCTAACCTGACCGATTATGGCATATCAACGATGCATTATTTGATATTTTGGCATTGCATTAAGATAGGAGATTTAAATCGATAGAGGAATACGTATTTCTAAGCTTATCTATATACATCATATTCACTTTTACTTATCATAAATAACTATTGTTTTGTATGGACCTAAATTCAAAGGCTTGGCATATGCTTTTCTTGAAATGTGGGAGATTTTATGATATACTGTGTGATATATTCTATTTATGTAAATGTAAAAGAATGGAAATATTATTCACATATGAAAAGAAAAATTATACACGCTTTAAATTTCCAACAAGGTTTACGTTGCAAAATGTTATAGATGCTAAATGTTCTTGAAATAATATGGGGCTAAGATACATGAAGATTAAGATGTTAATTTTTCAAAAATTTGGGATTTCAATTCTTGTTAATGATAATATATAACTTATTTAATATTTTTTAAATATTTATAAAAATACAAATGATTAAATTATATATTCAATATTATGAGTAAATTATTAATTCTTTCATGTTAATTTTATTAAAAATATAGGGGCCTTAACTATCTTATTTGTATACATGAATTTGTTTACATGTATCTTGGCATAGTTATTATTTACATTTTCGACACATTTGTCAATTAATTAAATATATTATTTATGATTACAAGTTTATTCTTACTATGGATGCTAGACATTTAAAACAAATATGACTACATAATTCATCATGATAGCATTAATAAAGATATAAATATAAAAGACATGTTATCCTATATCATTGAGGGCGGATACGTTAACGGATTTAATATGATAAGAACTCAACCTCTATAAAAGAAATTATTTGAAAAAGATTTAATCTGATAATAGTAAGTTGATTGATCAGTATATTAAAAAATAAAAAATAAATAGTACATTAGTGCATGAATGGAGTTTAACCCCAACCTCTATCCCCATAGTGAATGCTTATTGCAAAGATGTGGTGGTAAAGAAAGAGTTTTAACTCTTAAATAGACTTGAAATGCTATATTCTATACGTATCCCTTAATAGGGGCACACTTTTGTACGAGGATATCTATATACAATCATAAGGAATTGGGCAATTCCTAAAAGCTCACATGAAAAATTAAGATTCATGTGTTAAATCTCGAATTTTGATGATGAAATCAATTAATGGGTTAATTGATCTAATCCATATTATTGAGTTAAGTGTACAGGATTAACTACGATAGTCTGAAAACATAAAGCAAGGAAACTGAAGTCAAGTTTGATGGGTGTTTGAGAGTCCGAAGATTCGTCGGAGATACTGCCAGAGCCAACCGAGAAGAAATCGGGGACTTGTCGGAGTTTTCGGAAGTCCGCCAAAGAGATCATCGGAGGTTCGCGGAGATCACCGAGAAGGCTCGGCTACTTGTTGAACTCATCACAAAATCGAGAGCTGGGAGTCCACCGGAAGATCGCCGAAAAGCTTGCCGGAAGGAAACTCGACAACTTGCTTAGGACTATGTTTTTAATTGTGTAGTTTGCACGTAATTAGGGTTAGGATTAAGGGTTAATCCTATAACCTGGTTAGGGGCCAATTGGGTCCGAGTTCGGACTGGTTTGGGCCAAGTTTGGAGCCCAAACAGTAAGCTAAAGTAGTGTAGGTGGTGGCACCGCCCAGAGCCTGAACTATTAGGCGGTGGTACCGCCGGACTGGGTGGTGGCACCGCCCAGCACCCGAGAGTTCCGGCGGTGGCACTACCAGAACACTATCAATGTGGAAATTGACAGGCGATAGCACTACCACCGGCAGGCGGTGGCACCGCCAGCCTCGGAAACCCAAGAGAATTCAAAATTTGGAGCCCAAATTTGAATCCTCTTAGGGCCTATAAATACCTCTCAATTCTCAGAGAATACAACTTTTTAGAAGCAATAGATTGAGAGAAAAGCCTTAGCAAAGTCTTTAGCAAGTCTTATTTTCAATTGCTTGAGTGTTCACCTCCTTCTTTCTCGTTGAAACTTTGTAAGAGTGTGAACCACTTGTAAAAGGTTGTAAGAGGGGTATTTGTCCTTCCCCTTCAAAGTGATTTGCTAGTGGAAGTTGGGAGCCTCATCGAAGAAGGCTTCGCAAGTGGATGTAGGTCATTTGACCGAACCACTATAAAATTGGCGTGTTCTCTAGTTTGCATTTACTTATTGCTATTTATCTTACTTCAAACCTTCATACGTGCTTTACTTCTTTATTACTTTTGCTGCACACCTTTTCGAACACGCTTTCAAGTCAAGCACTTTCGAGTTCGGTTTTGATTGTACGAAAAATTTTCCGAAACCGATATTTTAATCCGCTGCACTAATTCACCCCCCCCTCTTAGTGCTGCTCCGATCCTAACATCTAATGCTTGTACACCTAAAAGGATTAATTATATATATGTTTTAAAGAAGCAATAATGGGTATCTTGATGATTTCCATATTGCTTTTCGTTGATGATGCATGACTTCAGTATGGCTTGATGATTCTTGTGATTTATGGATTATCGATATTTACTGCAATGAAAGTTCTTTTTAGTTTTAAACGATGATGCACATTTTGATTTGGCATAAATGAAAAAGGCACACTTATATGAAATAATGTAAGTATCATGCTTGATGATTTTATATTTAAATTATGTATGATGATTTGAAGTATCATACTTTAAAATTGGCGTGTTATCTGGTTTGCATTTACTTATTGCTCTTTACCTTACTGTAAACCTTCATACATGCTTTACTTCCTCATTACTTTTGCTGCACACCTTTACAAACATGCTTTCAAGTTAAGCACTTCCAAATTCGGTTTTTATCGTACGAAAGATTTTTCAAAACTGACGTTTTAATCCGATGCACTAATTCACCCCCCCTCTTAGTGCTGCTCCGATCCTAACATCTAATGCTTGTGATTTCCATATTGCTTTTCGTGATGAGCATGACTTCAGTATGGCTTGATGATTCTTGTGATTTATGGATTATCGATATTTACTGCAATGAAAGTTCTTTTTAGTTTAAACGATGATGCACATTTTGATTTGCATAATGAAAAAGGCACACTTATATGAAATAATGTAAGTATCATGCTTGATGATTTTATATTTAAATTATGTATGATGATTGAAGTATCATACTTTAAAATTGGCGTGTTATCTGGTTTGCATTTACTTATTGCTCTTTACCTTACTGTAAACCTTCATACATGCTTTACTTCCTCATTACTTTTGCTGCACACCTTACAAACATGCTTTCAAGTTAAGCACTTCCAAATTCGGTTTTTATCGTCGAAAGATTTTTCAAAACTGACGTTTTAATCCGATGCACTAATTCACCCCCCCTCTTAGTGCCGCTCCGATCCTAACAATTGGTATCAGAGCGAGGCTCACTCTCATATTTGGTTTAATACCCAAGAGAGATGGCTTACTCCGACATGCATGAGGGTCATTCTATTACACGTCCACCTATGTTTAATGGGTCGGATTACACGTATTGGATGACTCGTATGAGGATCTTCCTCATTTCCATGGATTTCGAGCTTTGGACTATTGTCGAAAATGGATTTCAAAAATCTTCTCTTTTGATGAGCGAATGGAATGAATTGGAGAAGAAGGTTTTTGCTTTAAACGCAAAAGCTATGAATGCCTTATTTTGTGCACTAGACAAAAATGAATTTAATCGCGTTTCAATTTGTGATTTGGCTTTTGATATTTGGATAACTCTTGAGGTCACTCATGAAGGCACTAGCCGAGTGAAAGAGTCCAAAATCAACATTCTTGTGCACTCTTACGAACTTTTCCTAATGAAATCAAGTGAGTCCATCGGAGATATGTACACTCGTTTCACGGATGTCATCAATGGACTCAAAGCTCTTGGTAAAGATTTTTCTAACTTTGAACTAGTAACTAAAATCTTAAGATCCCTCCCAAAAAGTTGGGATCTAAAAGTTACGGCCATTCAAGAGGCCAAGGACCTTAAAATGTTTCCTTTTGAAGAACTTATTGGGTCTCTAATGACATATGAAATGACATGTCATGCTCATGAAGAGCTCGAGAACCTCCTTCCAAAGAACAGGAAGGATATGGCTCTTACATCACAAGAAGACCACTTAAAAGGAACATCAAGTGATGAGGACAATGACCATGACATTGCACTTTTAACTCAAAAATTTTAAAAATTTATAAGAAAGAACAAATTTAAAAATAACACCAAAAATAAACTTGAACATAAAAAGGACCAAGTAATATACTACGAATGCAAGAAGCCAGGGCACTTCAAAAATGAATACCCCCAAGCCAAGAAGAAGCAACCGAAGAAGAAGAAAGCTTTAAAGAAGACTTAGGAGGATTCAAGTAATTCAGAAAGCGAAGAAGCTAGCAACAAAGAGGAGGCAAACTTTGCGCTAATGGCTTTAGAAGAAGAGGTATGTGATTTAATTAATGAAGATTTATCTTTTGATGAACTTTCTATCACTTTTCACGAATTATTTGATGAGTGTAAAACTATTAGTAAGAAGTTTAATCTTTTAAAGAAAGAGCATGTTTTACTTCAAAATAAGCTTGACAGTCTTCAAACTCCTCCATGCTCTAAGTGCGAACACTTAGAAGCAATAAAAAATAAAAATTTTCTGTTTAAAGAGACCTTAAACAAGTTTAAGGTCGGTAGCAAGGGATTGGACATGATCCTTGCAAACAAGGGTTATGTCACAAATAGAAGTGGAATTGGTTTTGTGAGAGGATCTCACCAAAATCCTAACACTTTCATTAAAGGACCCACATTACATGTTTCACCTTGTTTGAAATGCAACTTTTGTTGTAAATCTGAACATGTTGCTTACAAATGTCCATTTAGGAAAATTAGTTCACATAAGTTGATATGGGTTCCTAAAGGAACTATTAATACTTCAATAATGAATAACAAAATTGGTAGATCAATTTTTGAGGCACCTAAAATCAAATGGGTATCTAAAAATCATGTTTGTAGACAAACCTACAAGCTAGGAGCAAGAGATGGTATCTTGATAGTGGATGCTCAAGACACAATACTGGAGATCCATCTCATTTCTCTATGTTCACTAGCAAAGAAGAAGGGTATGTCACCTTCAGAGACAACAACAAAGGCAAAATCATTGGCAAGGGAACCATAGGTAATAAATCATGTTTTTCAATTAATGATGTATTACTAGTTGATGGATTAAAACATAATCTCTTAAGTATTAGTCAATTATGTGATAAAGGTTATATCATTAGATTTGAATCAATGCGTGCATTATTGAAAAACTAAACAATAACTTGTCAATGATTGCTATAAAACAAAATAATGTCTACACCATCAACCTTGATGAACTAAGTAATGAAATGTGCTTCTCCGCTTTAAATGATGATGCTTGGCTTTGACATAGGAGATTAGGCTATGCAAGTATGAAACTAATATATAAGATCTCATCTAGAGAATTAGTATGAGGGATTCCCAATATGAAGTTTGTTAAGGACAAAGTATGTGTGATACATGTCAACTAGGTAAACAAATAAAAACTAGTTTCAAACCAAAAAATCAAATTAGCACCACTAGACTATTACAATTGATCCATTTGGACTTATTTGGACCAATTGACACAACAAGTCTAGGAGGAAGCAAATATGCTTTTGTAATTGTTGATGACTATACTAGATACACTTGGACCTATTTCTTGGCTCACAAAAGTGATTGTTTCAAATGTTTTTCTAAATTTTGTAAACTCACTCAAAATGAAAAAGGTTTCATGATTTCATCAATTCGGAGTGACCACGGTGGCGAATTTCAAAACCGTGACTTCCAAAGTTTTTGTAAAGTTAATGGATATAACCACAACTTCTCCACTCCAAGAAATCCTCAACAAAATGGAGCAGTTGAAAGAAAAAATAGAAACCTAGAAGAAATGATAAGAACTATGTTGAATGAACATAGTCTACCCAAGTATTTTTGAACCAAAGCTGTGAATACGGCTTGCCACATCATGAATAGGGTTCTAATAAGACCGTCTCTATCAAAAACTCCCTATGAATTATGGAATAATAAAAAACCAAATGTTTCTTATTTTAAAGTTTTCGGTTGCAAATGCTTTGTTTTAAATGAAAAGGATGCCTTAGGAAAATTTGATGCTAAATCCAATGAAGGCATTTTTCTTGGTTACTCTTCCGTTTCTAAGGCTTTTCGTGTTTTTAACAAAAGAACCTTAGTTATAGAAAAGTCTATTCATGTAGTTTTTAATGAAATTTTCGAGTTAAAGAAAAATGACTTTGGTGATGATCTTAGTTTTGATAATTTGAATTTAAATGATCCCCCTTCTCAAAATAGCAACTTGGATGTATCTTCTTCCGAAATTTCCTTACCCAAGGAATGGAAGTATGTAGATGCTCATTCAAAGGAGCAAATTATAGGAGATACATCAAAAGGGGTTTAAACTCATTCTTCCTTCAAGAATTTTTGTGCTAACGCCGCCTTCCTTTCTCAAATCGAACCTAAATGTATTGACAAGGCCTTGAAAGATGATTCTTGGGTCATTGCAATGCAAGAGGAATTAAATCAATTTGAGAGGAATGAGGTATGGAAGCTTGTTCATAGACTTAGTGACCATTTAGCCATGGGTACTAAATGAGTCTTTAGAAACAAGTAAGACGAATGCGGTATCGTGGTTAAAAATAAGGATAAATTAGTGGCCAAAGGTTTCAACCAAGAAGAAGGTATCGACTATGAAGAAACCTTTGCTCCTGTGGTAAGATTAGAAGCCATTAGGATGCTCCTTACCTATGCTAGTAGTAATGATTTTAAACTATTTCAAATGGATGTCAAAAGTGCCTTCTTGAATGGTTTTATTTCTAAAGAAGTATATGTCGAACAATCTCCCGGATTTGAAAATTCTCTGCTTCCTAATCATGTATTCAAATTGACTAAGGCTCTTTATAGCTTGAAACAAGCTCCTAGAGCTTGGTATGAAAGGTTTAGTTTCTTTCTTATTTTAAATAATTTTACCAAAGGCAAGGTTGATACTACATTGTTTATCAAACACTTTGAAAACAATTTTCCTATTGTGCAAATTTATGTCGATGATATTATTTTTGGTTTTTTGGATGAATTACTATGTGAATCATTTGCCAAGTGTGTGAGTCATGAATTTGAAATGAGTTTAATAGGTGAATTAACTTTCTTTTCAAGATTGTAAATCAAATAACTTAGTGATGGTATATTTCTTAACTAATCTAAATATACATTAGAATTGTTAAAATGATTTAACATGGATAGTTCAAAAGCAATAAACACTCCTATGAGTATTTTGACTAAGTTCGATATGGATGAAAATAGTGAAAATTTCGATCGCGACTAGACCGGATATCCTGTTTAATGTAGGACTTTGCGCTAGGTTTCAATCTAATCCTAAATTATCTCATCTTAAGAGTGTTAAAAGAATATTTAGATATCTTAAAGGAACTCCAAATTTAGGATTGTGGTATCCGAAATCCGATAAATTCGATTTAATAGCTTATGTAGATGCCGATTTTGGCGGATACAGGATAGATCGAAAAAGCACATCCGAAACATGCCAATTTTTAGGACATGCACTTGTTTCTTGAACTTCTAAGAAACAAAATTCAGTTGCACTATCTACGTGGAAGCCGAATACATTGTTGCAAGTGCATGCTGTGCACAAGTTATTTAGATGAAGAATACATTAGAAGACTATGAAATTCACTTAAAAACATTCCCATAAAATATGATAATACAAGTGCTATATGTCTTACCAAAAATCCAATTTAGCACTCTAGAACTAAGCATATCGACATTAAGCATCACTCTAGAACTAAGC
Organism: Musa balbisiana; assembly: GCA_004837865.1. Taxonomy (NCBI): domain Eukaryota; kingdom Viridiplantae; phylum Streptophyta; class Magnoliopsida; order Zingiberales; family Musaceae; genus Musa; species Musa balbisiana. The sequence goes on along the minus strand of CM017194.1, from coordinate 18,594,179 downwards.
ATATCGACATTAAGCATCATTCATATACGATCATGTCCTTAACAACAATGTTGTTCTAGAGTTTATTGACACAAAGCATCAACTAGTAGACATTTCTACAAAAGCTTTAAATGAAGACCAATTTGAATTCATTAGAAGGGAACTAGGCATGTTAAATTGTCCCTAAGAATAAGCTTGTTTGAATGTATTTTCCGAAAAGTTTTTTCATCCTCTTTCCATTCTTTTGTAGATTTGATTTCCTCCTTCTCTTTCGATTCCTAATGACATATTAAAGTACAACCCAAGATCCTATCCTATCTTGAGCCAAACACCTCTGGAAAAAAAAAAGGGGGGGGAAGAAAGAATTTTTTTGTTTTCCCTTCTGTGGGATGCCAGCGGTGGCACCGCCAGAACCGGCGGTAGCACCACCAAGCGCTCGGTCGCTAGGCAGTGGCACTGCTCGGATTGGTGGTGGCACCGCCCGAGATCCCCTTTATAAGAAGGGTTAGGGCCGGCGGTGGAACCGCCCCCAACCCGCGAGAGATTGGTTCAAGCTCTCCCACAACCTCTCTAACCCTCAATTTCAACCTTTAGAAGCCTAGGAGAGAGATTCTTGTTAGTTCAAGCTCTCCATCTTTCAAGAAATTCTTATAAGGTAAATCTGAAATCTTTTCTTCCTCTTCTCATTATTTTGCTTACTCTTCACAATTTCATATTCTTGATCCATCATCTTGTCTAGATAATGGCTCCAAGATATCAACAAGATCAAAGGGAAAAGGGTTTGAAGGAGATTCGTATGACCAAAATCTTTTTAGATCTAAAAAGTAGCACTTAGATTTTCAAATTTTGAAACAAGAACTATACATAAGGGTAAACACGTTGATCTAAATGAACTAGGAAACCTAGAACCCATTAGGTGGTTTGCACATTTAGATGCCTTACCTCTCCTACAAATCAATGAACCAATTTGTCCTAGGTTAGTTAGGCTATTTTATGCAAACTTGTGTGTGGACAACGAAAGCCTAAGTACTTACCTTTTAGGAACACAGATTAGAATCTTTGATAGTACTATTTGTGAACTAATTGGAATTACTTAAAAGGACAGTGGCTGTTACTTTAGAAATAAATGGGATGTCAATGTAATCAGAGCAGCTTACTCCGAATCCTTAGAAACTATCTTTGAAAATCCGAACCCAAGCATGATACCCAAGAGTTGCAAGCACCTACTACCCTTTAACTCTAAAATTCTTCATCACATCATGACTAGCATACTACTTCCCAAGCAATTTCATCTTGATGAAATGAGTCAAATAGAGCTAAGCACCATGTACTGGATTATAATCGGACAAAATAATTGCTTTGGATACTTTATCCGGTAACACATGCAGAATATAATAGCTAAAGACACTATGTTACCTTATGGGGTGTTGATTACTCGATTAATACTTGCCCATAATATTAGTGTCTCGCCTGATGAAGAAATAATTCAAGTTGATCGTTTTAACACCATCAATAAGAATCTACTGAAAAGACTTAGGTGCACATTTAGCAATGGTATATGGGTTATGCAACCTAGAAGGACTGATCCAATTCTCCCACCAGTAGAACACCCCGAAACACCAATTTTTAGGGGAAATGAATCTCCTCCTCCTAGTCCCTTTGGTGCAGTACCTTCAGCTCCTATTTCATCTTTTGAAGAACTCATAATGGCAGAATTGCATCAGATCAAATCACAACAAGACCAACTTAAATCACAGCAAGAGCAAATTCAAATTCAGCAAATTAAAATTTTGAAGGAACTGCGACAAATGAATCAAAAAATAGATATCATGTATAAGAACTATAGATTTCCTCTTAAAGATTAATTGATATTCCTTCTTATGCGATTCTTGTATGCTTACTCTTAATGCCAAGTTAAAGTTTTGTATGACAGCCATGCTTCTTAATCAGATGAATTTTGAATGAAAGCTGAATTTTTTTTTTTGAATTCTAGATGAATGCTGATTTGTTTTATGAGATGAATTTTGGATGGATGCTGAATTTTGTATGATTGATCTTAAGGTTGGATTTTTTTTCTAATGATTTTATGATCACAAATTCTCCGCTTAAATTCCCATCTCCTTTTTGTTGATGACAAAGGGGGAGAATAATGAGCAAAAGATGAAAAGATGACTTGTGATGACTTGACATATATAAATTGCAAAAATGAAAATGTCTAATACGCATCAATAGCATGACTTATATGAATTGCAAACACTTGTGTAATGCAAATGTCTTATATGCATCATAAAATTCTATGAGAATATCGCAAGATTGATTGATCATATGAAATCATATCTTACACTTATATCATGCAATTCATGTTGAAAATTCTTATCTCTTGTTGAAGTGATCATTTGACTTGAAAATGATTTTCATAGCTTGAAATGATGAGAAATACGAAGTTTCATATTTGCTCATGCTTAAAGAGAATAATGATAAGTTCAACGGACAGAACTTATCCGTTCAGGCTTGAATTCAAAAAATTGAATTCAAGTGTTTTTTGTTTTTTCATAATATGGCATATAGATAGGGGGAGTTATGTTTAACTCCATCATCAATTGATTGTCATCATCAAAAAGGGGGAGATTGTTAAATCTCAATTTTTGATGATGAAATCAATTGATGGGTTAATTGATCTAATCCATATTATTGAGTTAAGTGTGCAGGATTAACTATGATAGCCTGAAAACATAAAGCAAGGAAACTGAACTCAAGTTTGATGGGTGTTTGAGAGTCCGAAGATTCATCGGATATACTGCCGGAGCCAACCAAGAAGAAATCGGGGACTTGTCGGAGTTTTCGGAAGTCCGCCAAAGAGATCGTCGGAGGTTCGCGGAGATCACCGAGAAGGCTCGACTACTCGCTGAACTTGTCACAAAATCGAGAGCCTATTGGGAGTCCGCCGAAAGAAATCCGATGATGTATCGGAAGTCCACCGGAAGATCGCCGAAAAGCTAACCGGAAGGAAACTCGACAACTTGCTTAGGACTATGTTTTTAATTGTGTAGTTTATATGTAATTAGGGTTAGGATTAAGGGTTAATCCTATAACCCAGTTAGGGGCCAATTGGGCCTGAGTTCGGACTGGTTTGGGCCAAGTTTGGAGCCCAACCAGTAAGCTGAAGCAGTGTAGGCGGTGGCACTACCCAGAGCCTGAAGTATCAGACAGTGGCACCGCCGGACTAGGCGGTGGCATCGCCCAACACCCGAGAGTTTGGGCGGTGGCACCGCCCAAAACCCGAGAGTTCCGGTGGTGGCACCGCCAGAACACTGTCAATGTGGAAATTGACAAGCGGTGGCACCGCAAGTCACTGGTCAGTATGACATTAACAGGCGGTGGCACCGCCAGCCTCGGAAACCCAAGAGAATTTAAAATTTGAAGCCCAAATTTGAATCCTCTTAGGGCCTATAAATACCCCTCAATTCTCAGCAGAGAATACAACTTTTTAGAAGCAATAGATTGAGATAAAAGCCTTAGCAAAGTCTTTAGCAAGTCTTGTTTTCAATTGCTTGAGTGTTCACCTCCAACTTTGTAAGAGTGTGAACTACTTGTAAAAGGTTGTAAGAGGGGTATTTGTCCTTCCCCTTCAAAGTGATTTGCTAGTGGAATTTAGGAGCCTCATCGAAGAAGGCTTTGCAAGTGGATATAGGTCATTTTGACTGAACCACTTTAAAATTGGCGTGTTCTCTGGTTTGTATTTACTTATTGCTCTTTACCTTACTGCAAACCTTCATACGTGCTTTACTTCCTCATTACTTTTGCTGCACACCTTTATGAACACACTTTCAAGTTAAGTACTTCCGAATTCGGTTTTTATCATACGAAAGATTTTCCAAAACTGACGTTTTAATCCGCTACACTAATTCATCCCCCCTCTTAGTGTCGCTCCGATCCTAACATCATGCACATTTATTTGTTAGGATAAAGAGCGGCACTAAGAGGGGGGGTGAATTAATGCAACGGAAAAATTACGTTGATTCGAAAGGCTTCATATGATAAAAAATCGGTTTCGACTCAAATCATTTGTTTCACTTTGAATAAGTAGAGAAGAGAAGGTTGGGTAGTTTGCAATATAGTAAAGTTGAATGCAGTAAAGAGAATTTGTAGTAAAGAAAGAACACACCGAAATTTATAGTGGTTTAGTCATTGTGACCTATATCCACTTCTGATTCCTCCTCCGTTGAGGTCATCGACGTTCACTAATGATCCTCTTTTAATAGGTGAAGACCAACTATCTCTTTACAGTACTTTCTTCTTTTCACATGTTTAGAAGATAATGTTGAATCTCGGATTTTGATGATGAAGTCAATTGTTATTTGTTATCTAATTCATATGTTAAGATAAGTGTGCAGGATTAACTACGATGAAAGTAAGACATGCAGCAGGAGTTGCGCCGAAGTCAAGACTATGATCACGTTGGGGGTTCGAGAGTTCGACGGAAGTCCGGACGGTCATCGGAGGTTCTGCGGGAACAAATCCGAGAAGTCCAGGAGCTTGCCAAAGAAGCTCATCGGAACTCGCGAAGTGGATCGTCGCAAGTCCAAGAGTTTGTCGGAAGTCCGCCGGAGCATTGCCGAGGGTTCGTCGGATGATCGCCAGAAGCACGACGGAAGAAGCGATTGACGCACCGGAGCAAGTTGCAGTAAATGTCTTAAAAAATATTGTAGTTAGCATGATGATTAAGTTAGAAATGGGAGGTGATCCCATTAACTTAATCTTGGGGCAATTGAGCCCTTGACAGACCCAAATTGGGCCGAATGGATCAGCCCATTCGGACCCAGATTCCCTAGCCGGCGGTGGCACCGCCCAGCAGCCGAGTCTCGGAGTGAGGCTGGGCGGTGGTACCGCCCCTGTCAGGCGGTGGCACCGCCTGGGCTCAGTCTCCGAGTGAGACTGGGCGGTAGTACCGCCCCTGTCAGGCGGTGGCACCGCTTGGGCTTAGTCTCCGAGTGAGACTGGTTGGGCGGTAGCACCGCCACTGTTAGGCGGTGGCACCGCCTGGGCTCAGTCTCCGAGTGAGACTGGGTGGTAGTACCGCCCCTGTCAGGCGGTGGTACCGCCCGAGCTCGGTCTCCGAGCTCTGTTAGGCGGTAGTACTGCTAGGACCCCGAAAACATGGGAAATGATATTTTTGAGCTCCAAATTCAAATCAGTTTGTGGCTTATATAAACCCCACCCTTTCATGCATGAAAGGGCACCAAACTTAGCATTTATTCTGAGATTTTGAGAGCTTAAAAGTGTTGTAAAAGGCTAGAAGTTCTTCTCCCTCTTTTCTTCGAAGTTTTGATCATTCAAGAGAGGAGTGAAAAATTTGTAAGGGTTGTCTCCTAAGCCCGTCAAAAGGAGTGAAACTGTAAAAGGGTGGTTGGCCTTCGCCTATTGAAGGAAGGCCTCTAGTGGACGTCGGTGACCTCATTGGACGAGGAAGCCAAAAGTGGATGTAGGTCAAGATTGACCGAACCACTCTAAATCTCGGTTTGCATTTACATTCTGTTCTCTATCTTAACTACAACTACTTCCATAGCTTTACTTTAACTGCACTTTACTTGATCTTAAGTTAAAGCAATTTCCGATTCGTCTTTCATACTGAAATCGTTCTTATCATACAAACGTCGTTTTAAATCATCGAAAGTTTTCTGCTGCACTAATTCACCCCCCCCCCTCCCCCCCTCTTAGTGCTCTTGATCCTAACAATTGGTATCAGAGCGGGGTTAACTCTCAATCGGATTAAAACCTAAGAGAGATGGCATACGTCGGAAATTAAAAGGGCTACTCTATTACACGTCCACCCATGTTCAATGGGACGGACTACACCTATTGGAAGACCCGAATGAGGATCTTTCTTATTTCAATGGATTTTGAACTTTGGAATCTTGTCGAAAATGAATTTTCGAAGTCTTCTCTTCCAATGATCGATTGGAATGAATTGGAGAAGAAGACTTTCGCTCTTAATGCAAAGGCTATGAATGCCTTATTTTGTGCGCTTGATAAAAATGAGTTCAATCGTGTTTCGGTTTGTAAAACCGCATTTGATATTTGGCATACACTCGAAGTGACTCACAAAGGCACAAGTAGAGTGAAAGAGTCAAAAATCAATCTTTTGATACATTCTTTTGAACTTTTCCGAATGAAACCGAGCGAGACTATTGGCGATATGTACACCCGTTTCACGGATGTCGTCAATGGTCTAAAAGGACTCGGCAAAAGTTTTTCGGATTTTGAGCTCGTAAATAAGATTCTAAGATCTCTTCCTAAGAGTTGGGACCCTAAAGTCACTACTATTCAAGAGGCTAAAGATCTAAATAACTTCCCTCTTGAAGAATTAATCGGGTCATTAATGACCTACGAAATGACTTGCAAAGCTCATGAAGAGCAAGAAGAGATCCTTCCAAAGAACAGGAAGGATATGACACTTAGAACTTTCGAAGACCACTTGAGAGAAAACTCAAGTGATGAAGACTGTGATGATAACTTGGCAATTTTAACTAGGAAATTCAAAAAATTCATTAAAAGAAACAAGTTTAAAAATAACTCAAAAAATAAATTTGAACCCAAAAAGGACCAAGTTATTTGCTATGAATGCAAGAAGCCGGGACACTACAAAAGTGATTGTCCCCAAGCCAAGAAGAGAACACCAAAGAAGAAGGCGCTCAAAGCAACGTGGGATGACTCAAGCGCGTCCGAAGAAGAGGAGTCCAACACCGAGCAAGTTGCTCATTACGCTCTAATGGCCATCGGAGATGAGGTAACAAATTTAATTGATGTAGATTTATCATTTGATGAATTACTAAATGCCTTCCATGACTTATTTGATGAATGCAAAACTATTAGTAGAAAATATAAATTACTAAAAAAGGAGCATGATAGTCTTACTTGTAATTTCGACAAATTAGAAATTGAATATCATGATAGTTTAGCTCCATGTAAAAAATGTCATGATCTAGAAACTTTCCAAAAGGAGAACGTGCTACTTAAGGACACCTTGAAGAAATTCGAGGTTGGTAGCAAGTCTTTGAATATGATCCTTACAAATAAGGGTCATGTTCCTAAAAGAAGTGGAATCAGATTTGTGAGAAGTCCTCACCAAAATCCAACCACCTTCATTAAAGGCCCTATCTTATATGTTCGGCACCAAAGCAAATGCAACTTTTGTTGCAAACATGGACATAAAACTTATCATTGTCCATTCAAGAAAGTTAGTCCAAACAAATTGATTTGGGTTCCTAAAGGAACCACGATAAACTCTATGCAATATGATAAACAATTTAGATCAGTGTTTGAGGCACCCAAAAGTAAAATGGGTACCTAAAAATCATCTTTTCTTGTAGAAACATACATCATCACAAGCTAGGAGCAAGAGATGGTACCTTGATAGTGGATGCTCAAGGCATATGACCGGAGATCCATCTCAATTCTCTAAACTCACTAGCATAGACAAAGGCTATGTCACCTTCGGAGACAACAACAAGGGTAAAATCATTGGCAAAGGAACCATAGGTAACAAATCCAACTTCTTTATTGAAGATGTTTTGTTAGTTGATGGTTTAAAACATAACCTCTTGAGCATTAGTCAATTGTGTGATAAAGGATATATTGTCAAATTCGAATCTAATGTTTGCATCGTTGAAAAACCACACAAAAACACATCTATGATTGCATTAAAACAAAATAATATATATACCATTGACATCAATGATCTTTGCAATGAAAAGTGTTTCTCGGTTTTGAATGAGGATGCTTGGCTTTGGCATAGGAGATTAGGTCATGCTAGCATGAAACTAATCACTCAAATATCATCCAAAGAACTTGTAAGAGGAATTCCTCATATCAAGTTCATCAAAGATAATGTGTGTGATGCTTGTCAATTAGGAAAACAAATTAAGGGTAGTTTCAAATCTAAGAATCAAATAAGCCCCTCTAGGCCCTTACAATTGATCCATATGGACTTGTTTGGACCTATCTCTACATCAAGTCTAGGAGGTAGCAAATACGCCTTCGTCATTGTAGATGACTATAGTAGATACACATGGACTTATTTCTTAAAACACAAAAATGAATGCTTTAGATATTTTACCAAGTTTTGCAAACTTGTCCAAAATGAAAAGGGTTCTATGATTGCGTTAATTAGAAGTGATCATGGTGGTGAATTTCAAAACCGTGATTTTCAAGAATTTTGTGAATTTAATGGATACAATCATAACTTCTCTACTCCAAGAAATCCTCAACAAAATGGAGTAGTAGAAAGAAAAAATAGAAATTTACAAGAAATGACAAGAACCATGTTGAATGAACATAGCCTATCCAAATATTTTTGGGCCGAAGCCGTAAACACTGCATGCTATATTTTGAATAGAGTTCTAGTAAGACCCTTACTCACCAAAACTCCCTATGAGTTGTGGAATAACAAAAAACCCAATGTTTTATATTTTAAAGTTTTTGGGTGCAAGTGTTTTATCTTGAATGAAAAAGATACCTTAGGAAAATTTGATGCTAAATCCGATGAAGGAATTTTCCTTGGTTATTCTTCGATTTCTAAAGCTTTTCGTATATTCAATAAAAGAACTTTAATTATAGAAGAATCCATTCATGTTGTTTTCAATGAGATTTCTGAAATCAAGAAAAATAATTTTGATGATGATATTAATTTTGATTCTTTGAATTTAAATGAAACCCCTTCTCCAACTAGCAACTTGGATGCATCCACTTCCGAAACATCCTTACCCAAGGATTGGAAATATGTAGATGCTCATCCTAAGGAGCTAATTCTAGGAGACACATCTAAGGGGGTTCAAACACGTTCTTCTCTTAAAGAATTTTGTGCCAATGCCGCTTTTCTCTCCCAAATTGAACCTAAATGTATTGACGAAGCCATGAAAGATGATTCATGGATTATCGCAATGCAAGATGAGTTAAATCAATTTGAGAGAAATGAGGTGTGGAAGCTTGTTCCTAGGCCAAATGACCATTTAGTTATTTAATGGGTCTTTAGAAACAAGCAAGATGAATATGGTATTGTAGCCAAAGGTTTCAACCAAGAAGAAGGTATCGATTACGAAGAAACCTTCGCTCCTGTGGCTAGATTAGAAGCCATAAGGATGCTCATTGCCTATGCTAGTAATAATAATTTTAAGTTATTTCAAATAAATGTTAAAAGCGCTTTTCTTAATGGCTTTATTTCCGAAGAAGTTTATGTTGAACAACCTCCCAGATTTGAAAATAATAGCCTCACTAATCATGTGTTTAAATTAACTAAAGCTCTCTATGGTTTAAAACAAGCCCCAAGGGCTTGGTTTGAGAGACTTAGTTGTTTTCTGATTAAAAATAATTTTACAAAAGGCAAGGTTGATACTACATTGTTTATCAAGAATTTTGAAAATAATTTTCTCATTGTTCAGATTTATGTTGATGATATTATCTTTGGTTCTACAAACGAATCTCTTTGTGAATCCTTTGCTAAAACCATGAGTCTAGAATTTGAAATGAGTTTGATGGGAGAATTAACCTTTTTCTTAGGCTTACAAATTAAGCAACTAAGAAATGGTATCTTTATTAGTCAAACTAAATATGCTTTAGACTTGCTAAAGAGATTTAATATGGAAAGCTCAAAAGCTATTAACACTTCTATGAGCACATCCACTAAGTTAGAAGTTGATGAAAGTGGAGAAAGCTTCGATCAAAAAACTTATAGGGGTATGATAGGAAGTTTACTTTACCTCACTGCAACTAGACCAGATATCATGTTCAGTGTAGGACTTTGTGCTAGGTTTTAATCGAACCCTAAGATATCTCATCTTAAAGCGGTTAAAAGAATACTTAGATATCTTAAAGGTATCACAAATCTAGGATTATGGTATCCGAAAACCGAAAAGTTTGAGTTAATTGCTTATGCTGATGCAGATTTTACTGGATATAGATTAGATAGAAAAAGCACATCAGAAACATGTCAATTTTTGGGACATGCTCTTGTTTCCTGGTCATCTAAGAAACAAAACTCGGTTGCACTATCAACAACCGAAGCTGAGTATATAGCAGCTAGTGCATGCTGTGCACAAGTTGTGTGGATGAAAAACACCTTAGAAGATTATAAAGTTCATCTTAAAAATATTCCCATTAAATGTGATAACACAAGTGCTATATGTTTAACAAAGAATCTCATTCAACACTCAAGAACAAAACATATTGATATTAGATATCACTTTATACGAGATCATGTCACTAATCATGATATAGTTATAGAGTTCATTGATACTAAACATCAACTAGCTGATATTTTTACAAAGCCTTTAAGTGAAGAACAATTTAATTTCATTAGAAGAGAATTAGGAATGTTAATGTGTCCGAATGCTTGAACTCATTAAATCTATTTTTCGGACTTTCTTGATTCAATAATCAAATCACTCAATTGCTATGATGATTTTACATGATTACATGTCTTAGTAATATGTTGGAAATTATGTATTTTGGATATAAAAATTTCCATGATAACGAGCATGTTTTATCTTCATGATTGTACTGGAAAATCTATAACAAAACCTTGTCCGGATGCATGAAAGTGTTAAATTTTATTTTCGGATTTTCTTGATACCTTATTCTCCTTCGAACTTAATGTAGCTCTCATAAGCATATGTCATATCGAGTTTGATTCATTGATTTTTGACATGTGGAATCAATTAGCAAATGCATCTTTCATAGGCTTATAATGTGAAAAATATTTTCGAGAAATAGATTTGATAAAATGATTCCTTCTTATAATTTCCTTCTTGAAAAAAAAAAGGGAAGTTTTTTTACTTGCAAGGATATTGATTCACATACATATCTTGATCCTTGTAAAAATGAAGCGTGATTTAATCTTTCCTTGAGATGTTTGTATAATTGGTATCCTATCACTCATTGTTGAAAAATTACCTATCACTCACTTGTGTTTAAAATTTGCTTATATCGTTCTCCTTTTTTTTTATGACAAAGGGGGAGAAATATATGAATTGATGCTATGAGTGCCATATTTGAATTTGAATTATGTTAAAAAAGCTTGCATCAAAATATATGGTAAATTGATGATAGAAATGCTATGATTGCTAAACACTTGAAATATTTGTATTATGTTAAGATATCAAGAACTTACATCATAATTTCACATGTTGATATCTCACCATATGATGAATTGCTACCATTACTATCATTTACATTTGAAATGTAAAACTTGAAAAAGGATGTCAAGCCTTGACATCATTTTCAGAGAGATACATCATGATAGGAATCATGATGAAAGTATTGATAAGGTTAAACAATCTTAACTTATCAATATGTCTCTTGAATTCAAAGGCTTTGAATTCAAGAATAACTTATCTTGAGTATGGCATATAGATAGGGGGAGTTAAAGTTAACTCCGTTATCAATTGATTGTCATCATCAAAAAGGGGGAGATTGTTGAATCTCGGATTTTGATGATGAAGTCAATTGTCATTTGTTATCTAATCCATATATTAAGATAAGTGTGTAGGATTAACTACGATGAAAGTAAGACATGCAGCAGGAGTTGCGCCGAAGTCAAGACTATGATCACGTTGGGGGTTCGAGAGTTCGACGGAAGTCCGGACGGTCATCGGAGGTTCTGCGGGAACAAATCCGAGAAGTCCAGGAGCTTGCTAAAGAAGCTCATCGGAACTCGCCAAGTGGATCATCGCAAGTCCAGGAGTTTGCTAGAAGTCCGCTGGAGCATCGCCGAGTGTTCGTTGGATGATCGCCGGAAGTTCGCCGGAAGCTCGACGGAAGAAGCGATTGATGCACCGGAGCAAGTTGCAGTAAATGTCTTGAAAAATATTGTAGTTAGCATGATGATTAAGTTAGAAATGGGAGGTGATCCCATTAACTTAATCTTGGGGTAATTGGGCCCTTAACAGACCCAAATTTGGCTGAATGGATCAGCCCATTCGGACCCAGATTCCCTGGCCGGCGGTGGCACCGCCCAGCAGCCGAGTCTCGGAGTGAGGCTGGGCAGTGGCACCGCCTAGGCTCAATCTCCGAGTGAGACTGGGCGGTAGCACTGCCCCTGTCAGGCGGTGGCACCGCCTGGGCTCAGTCTCCGAGTGAGATTGGGTGGGCGGTAGCACCGCCCCTATCAGGCAGTGGCACCGCCTGGGCTCAGTCTCCGAGTGAGACAGGGCGGTAGCACCGCCCCTGTCAGGCGGTGGTACCGCCCGAGCTCGGTCTCCGAGCTTCAGGCGGTAGTACCGCCAGGACCCCGAAAATATGGGAAATGACATTTTTGAGCTCCAAATTCAAATCAGTTTGGGGCCTATATAAACCCCACCCTTTCATGCATGAAAGGGCACCGAAACTTAGCATTTATTCTGAGATTTTGAGAGCTTAAAAGTGTTGTAAAAGATTAGAAGTTCTTCTCCCTCTTTTCTTCGAAGTTTTGATTATTCAAGAGAGGAGTGAAAAATTTATAAGGGTTGTCTCCTAAGCCCATCAAAAGTAGTGAAACTGTAAAAGGGTGGTTGGCCTTCGCCTATTGAAGGAAGGCCTTTAGTGGACGTCGGTGACCTCATCGGACGAGGAAGCCAAAAGTGGATGTAGGTCAAGATTGACCGAACCACTCTAAATCTCGGTTTGCATTTACATTCTGTTCTCTATCTTAACTGCAACTACTTCCATAGCTTTACTTTAACTGTACTTTACTTGATCTTAAGTTAAAGCAATTTCCGATTCGACTTTCATACTGAAATCGTTCTTATCATACGAACATTGTTTTAAATCGTCGAAAGTTTTCCGCTGCACTAATTCACCCCCCCCCCTCTTAGTGCTCTTGATCCTAATAGATAACCCTTATAAGCCTCACTCCTCTTTCTTGGATAATTACAAAGCTAAGAGAGGGAGGAGGAGGACTCTTCTCACCTTTACAATATTTTTAATACTCCAACACTTAAGATTTTTCTACACTTCTGATTGTAATTTGTTATCTTTTCATATTGAAAAGGGTGGGGTATTTATAGGCCCCAATGACTTCAGAATTAGAGTAAAAAATTATCATATCCTTGGATTTCAAGGTAATGACAATACTACCGTTATTATTAGGCGGTACCATTGTCTGACTCTCTGACATTGGGTTGTACCACTGCCAAGTTTGGCGATACCACCATTGGCATGTAATAATTGTCGACAGTACCACCGCCCATAACACCTAGGAGACCGAGTCCCAGGTGGTGCCATCGTCGATCGTGATTTCAAGTGCTAAATGGCTGTTCAATCCGGACCAATTTAGCCCTATTAAGAGCCCAATTGGCCCCTAATTGAGTTAGTGAGATTACCTCCCAATCCTAACTCAATTTATGGTCTAACTACAATAATTAAGATATTTCACAAAGTATTTTAGTTCCGGTATATCAATTGTTCTTCCGGCGAGCTTCCGACGATCTCTCAGCAATATTCCGGTGGACTTCCGGCAAGCTCTTGGACTGCATGACGATCTTCTTGGCGAGTTCCGATGAGCTTCTTTGGTAAGCTCCTGGACTTCTCGGTTAATTCCGGTAGAACTTTTGACGAACGACCGAACTTCCGATAAACTCTCGAACTTTCAACGAAATCTCGATCTTGACTCCGACATAACATTTGCTTTATGTCCTACCGTCATCGTATTTAATCCTACACATTTTTCTCAACATATAGATTAGATCAAATAATTTATCAATTAATTTTATCATCAAAATATGAGATTCAATATTATTAACGTGCAACCCTATGGTAAACTATATGTATTGTGTGTGTAATAATAAAAATTTGGATAAAAAAAATATAGTCCATATCGTTTCCTTTATACGAAAGCTATTTACTTACTTAAGTGAAGTTCAAACTTTATAAATGACTTCACTGATCGTATAGTCTAAGCGTTGATCAACCACTTTATTATTTTTGTTTATTAATTATTTCAATTTTAATCTTAAAAATTTTAAGTTTTGTGGATGATTGTTAGATTAAATTTATGAAAATTTAAAATTTTTTAAAATTATTTTTTGATGATTATATATGAAAGGACGTGTCCCGTGGATAAACGTATTTATATGGTAATTTTTGGGGCATTTGTAGGCTCTATAAATAGAGTCTAAACCCCTTAATAAATCTAATTTAGAGAACAGTATTACTATTTGTTTTACTATGAAAGCTAGCGAAATCACTCCACAATCGTGTTCATAAGGGATAATATTAGTTGAATCTTGGGATAGAACTCAATCTTTATCAGTCCTACATGTTTTTTTTAAGACAATGATTACGTGCTTTCTTTCTATACTTCATCTTTTAACTTTTTATTTATTTTTTATTTTATTATTATTCTAATCAAAATCTAAATACCTCACGTTTTACCTTAAAATTCTCCTCATACTTATGATTATCTGTCGTACTATATGATTAGACTCACTTTAGATTCAATATGAAATTAAATCATCCAAATTTAATTATTGATTTAAGTATAAGGGGGATTTTATGAAGATTACAACCCCAATGTAATCTTACATGATTTTTAGATGTGAATTCAACGTTATCATTTCTAGTCACCTTGTGACATATTTGGTAGTTACATTCGAGTCTTTTCGGATAAGATAAAATAAAAACATAAAACGTAAATATGCTTACGATATTTTTTTTTTTTTTGGTTAAGTATGAACTTACCCTTCCACACATTAATCCATTGGACGAGACCATCCAAATATTGAATGGTCTAATGTAATTGTGACATTTCAAACAAATAATATAGGAATGGAGACAAACAACTAATGTAAATTTAGATTCGACTCGACCATTTTGGAAGTCAGATTGCATATGTGAGGAAAGTTACTTTATACGACGTGTTCGTCAAGAACACATTCAAATATTGTAATTAATTTTTTTTCTTGAAACAGTGACTACAAAAGAAAATTTTAAATAACTTAGTCGCCCTTACATGTACCAATACAAGCATTGAAATCCCTTACATATATTATCCCTTCTAGTTTCGCTGGGTCTGCAAAATTTAAATTAAGCAGCATTGAGATATTTATAGTTTCTATAATATTTATTATAGATGTATTAATATTATTTTATCCCTTCTAGTTACGTACGACTGCCCAAGACCTTTCGGGAGAAGCTAGTTGGCCATATTATCATTGACATGTGTTAGAAAGCAATGTAATCTGGATTCAAGATAGCAACGGTTATGATCAAAATCGATGCCCTCATAATTGCATGAATTGTGCAATATCCGAATATAACTGTCCCAAAGAAAGGGGCTCATAAGTAAGATACCTTCAGACCTATCTACTAACTTAAATATTAATGAGATATTATCAGAAGTACCTCCACATAGTTGTTTTGCAGGATTCACAAGAGTTTTAGAGTTTACCTCGAGGTCGACTCATAAATAAGTATTAGGTTAGCTCCAAATCAACTTCTTACTCGGATAACCACACCAATAATTAAACCACATGAACATCGGTTTTAAAAAATATATCAAAGAAATATTTCATCTATATAATAGAATATTCCTATAGTTAAATCCATAATCATCACACCATAGTTATCAAGGTCAATTATTATTTACTTGAAACTCCAACATTCTATTTTGGAACTAATTAGAGTATTTATCAAGGTCAAGGAATCACATCGAACTTTGGTCTTTATCTAGGATGACATCTAATTAGGCTTTTGAGACCCTCTTATTGTATACGTGGACTCAAATCGAGTCAGGTTAATCCAAACATTACCAACATCTATTATATCATTTTGGTACTAAAAAGAGGGCCCATATTATATGAATGTCATGTAGTCAATCAGTTAATAAGTGCTTGAACTAGGGTACAATGCTTGTGACCCATAGTATCTTCACTCATAATAGACAATAATCGATGTTTCTAGCTGTAGACACTTTAACCTCAATACAAACCCCAATGCAGTACCAACGATTGTTCAATAACCTCAGTCTCTCTCCACTAGTTGAGAACCCTACCCACATGATAGTCCCCATAGAGGTCTTCCTAAGCCCCACTTAAACAAATTCAAATACTGACTGGAATGTTGTAGTTTATCATCCCTCTCCTCCCTCAACTAGCCCAATTGACAATATCCCATACCGTATTAGTAATCAACAACCCTACTAACACTCGTTGAGATCCCTTGAACAATCATGACATATCGCCCTTAAATGCCAACAACCAATTGAGCATCTAATGGATGGAGTGTTGTGATCTCTTATCATTGAATTCAACAAGCCTTATTATCCTTAGTTAATGGTGCCTAAGTTTTATGCCCTATTTGTGGGCTCTATACACCCATTAACCCTAACTTCAATAGATAGATCGATGCTTGGAGGATATGCATTGATAATTTCATATAGCGAAGGAGGGAGATTTAACAAACTTTTGTTGAATCTCAGATTTTGATGATGAAATCAATTAATAAATTAATAATCTAATCCATATATTGAGAAAAGTGATGTAAGACTAACTACGATCGTGAAAAGGTAAAAAAATTAAAGAAGAATTGAATGTTGGGCTGGAGTTATAGATTGAGCATCAGGCCAAAAGAATCGAGGGATACGCTAAAGGTTTGGACGATGTGTCGGAAGCTCGTCGGGAGTTTGATGAGAGTTCATTGAAAGCTCGCTGGAAGATCATCGGGAGTATGCTAGAAGTTTCATTGGGAGTTCGAATGAACAATTGACGTGCCAGATAACTAGGATTGATTGCATTGTAATTATTTCGCATTAATTATCATAGTTAGGGTTTCAATTTGAGTTAGTTTTGGGAGAAATCCTACTAACTCAATTAGGGGCCAATTGGGCTCGAATCAGGGTTGAATTGGGCTGGATGGATGGCTTATTCAGTGACCTGGTGCCACGTCAAGCAGTGGCATCGACAGAGCTAGCAATGGAATCGCTTGAGGCTCAACCTCCTAAGGAGTCTGGGCAGTGGTACTACCTAGACCGAGCAATAGTACATCGGTAGTTAATGTTGTTAGGTGGTGGTACCACCCAAGCAGGCGATGGTACCACTAGAGCTCAGTCTTCGAGGCCCTGTCAAGTAGTAGTACCACTAGACTAGATGGTGGTACCGCCCAGTGTTAGGGAGTACTAGCGATGGTACCACTAGTACCCCGAAAACCCAGGATGAGACACTCTTTGGCTCTATTTTTGAAGCTATTTGAGATCTATAAATACCCCACTCTTTCCTGCATGAAAGAGCATGAAAAGTGAATAAAAATTAGTGTGAAATGCTATTGTATTCCTTAAAAGTTTCCTTTCTCTAGCTCTAAGTTTTGAATTCAGTTTGAGGGAAGGGTGAGTGAATTGTAAAGGTTATCTCCTAAACCCGTGAAAAGGAGAAAAGGGTTGTAAGAGGGTAGTTAGTCTTTGCCAATTGAAAGAAGACCGTTAGTAGATGTCGATGGTCTCAACGGAGGAAGAATCGAGATTGGACGTAGGTCACGACGACAAAACCATTAGAAATTTGATGTGCATCTTCTTTCTTCTCCTCATTACTATTACTTTTCTACTTTAACTACTTATTACGTTTACTCTAAGTCAAGCACACTTCGATATCATTTCTAATATAGTTTCATCGAATCAAGCTTTTCCAAATCATTGAAGTTTTCCGAATCGACATAGTTTTTTCAAAAAGTACTAATTTACCCCCCTTTCTTAGTGTCGATTTTAGCCCTAACAATTGGTATCAGAGCTAAAATTTTTCTTGTTTGGCTTAACACCTAAGAGAAATGACTTTTACCAACAATCAAATTAGTCTTTCTATCACTCGTCCTCCTATGTTCAATGGAACAGACTACACGTATTAGAAAACTAGAATGAGTATTTTCTTGCTTTCTATGGATTTCGATTTATGGAATATTATTGAAAGTGGTTTTGAAAAGTCTTCCAAATCAATGAACGAATGTGATTATTTGTAGAAGAAGACTTTCTCTTTGAATGCTAAAGCGATGAATGCTTTGTTTTCCGCTCTTGATAAAAATAAATTTAATCAAGATTTTATATGCGAAACTACACATAAGATTTGTCATATACTCGAAGTTACATACGAAGGCACAAGTATGGTTAAAGAGTCAAAAATTAATGTTGTGGTTTATAGCTATGAGTTGTTTCGTATGAAACCAAGTGAGACCATTGGGGACATATACACTCGTTTTACGGATGTCGTCAATGGTCTAAAAGCACTTAGTAAAAGTTTTTCTAATTTTAAACTTATTAATAAAATACTAAGATCCCTTCTAAAAAGTTAAGATCCTAAAGCAACGACAATACAAGAAGCAAAGGACTTGAACAATTTTTCGCTCAAAGAACTTATTGGGTTTTTGATGACTTATAAAATAACATATATTGTATATGATGAACTTGAGAACAACCTTCCAAAGAACAAGAAGGACTTGACACTTAGAACTAAAGAAGACCACTTGGGAGAAAACTCAAGTGACTATAATGATGATAATGATGACTTGACACTTCTTACAAGAAAGTTTAATTTTTTTTAAAAAAGGAACAAAACAAAACAAGTCATTGAGAACAAAAGTGAACTTAAAAAGGACCAAATAATCAATTCTAAGTACAAGAAGCCGGGGCACTTCAAAAATGAATGTCCCCAAGTGAAGAAGAAGCCACCAAAGAAAAAGAAAATACTTAAAACTACTTGGGATGACTCAAGTACATTTGAAGATGATAAGCCTATCAATAAAGAAGAAGTTGTAAATTATACATTAAAGGCATTTGGTAACGAGGTATGTAACTCAAACGAATCTTCTTTATCTTACGATGAATTATAAAATATCTTTAATGATTTGTTTGATGATTTTAAATTAGTTAATAAAAAGTATAAATTATTGAAGAAGGAGCATGCTTCTCTTGTTCATGAATTTGATAAATTAAAAAATAAGCATGATGCTAGTATGTTAGCTCCCTACACTAAGTGTGAAGAGATAGATTCACTTAAGAAAGAAAATATAGTACTATAAGAAATATTAGAAAATTTTAAAATAGGTAATAAATCTCTATACATAATCCTTGCTAATAAGGGTCGTATTCATAGAAAGGAAGGAATTTATTTTGTGACTAACACTCAACAAAAGCCAACTATCTTTATTAAAGGATCTACATTACATGTCTCACCTACAGATAAATATAATTTTTGTGAAAAATATTGACATTGTGCTTATAGATGTTCTCTTAAAAAGTATAGTCCACACAAATTAGTTTGGATGCCTAAAGGAACCTTAAATAACTCAACAACAATAGTTAAAATAGGTAGATCTATTAATAAGGGACCCAAAGTTAAATGGGTACCTAAATAAAAACTCCATTTCTTGTAGATATGTTTATAATCTAAAACTAGGAGCAAGAGATGGTACCTTGATAGTGGATGCTCAAGGTATTGTTGAATCTCGGATTTTGATGATGAAGTCAATTGTCATGTTTTATCTAATCCATATGTTGAGATAAGTATGCAGGATTAACTACGAAAGCTTGAAGACATAAAGCGAGTCTACCGGAATCAAGTTCGATGGGTGTTTGAGAGTCCGAAGATTCGTCGGAGATGCTGCCGGAACCAATCGAGAAGAAATCGGGGACTTATCGAAGTTTTCGGAAGTCCGCCGAATAAGATCATCGGAGGTTCGCAGAGATCACCGAGAAGGCTCGGCTACTCGTTGACTTCGCCACAAGATCGGGAGCCAGCTGGGAGTCCGTCGGAAGAAATCCAAGGGCGTATCGGAAGTCCGTCGGAAGATCACCGGAAAGCTCGCCGGAACAAGACTTGAAGTTCGCCGGTTAAAAACTTGCTTAGGAGTATGTCTTTAGTTACGTAGTTTGAATGTAATTAAGGTTAGGATTAAGAAATAATCTTACACCTTGATTAGGGGCCAACTGGGCCCAAAATGAAACCTGGTTTGGGCCGGACTTAAAGCCCAACCAGTGACTAGCAAGGTCGGGCGGTGGAACCGCCGGTCTGGGCGGTGGCACCGCCCAGCACCCGAGAGCCAGGCGGTGGCACCGCCTGTCTGAGCGGTGGCACCGCCCAGCACCCGAGAGCCAGGCGGTGGCACCGCTGGACTGGGCGGTGGCACCGCCCAGTACACTGTCAGTGTCAAAACTGATAGGCAGTGGCACCGCCACTGACAGGCGGTGGCACCGCTAGCTTCGGGAACCGAAGATAATTCAAATTTTGGAGCCCAAATTTGAATCCTCTTGAGGCCTATAAATACCCCTCTATTCTCAGCTGAGAATACAACTTTTTGAGTAGCAAGTGATTGAGAGAAAGGTCTTAGAAAAGTCTTAGCAATCCTTGGTTTTCAATTTGCTAGTGTTCACCTCCTTTCTTGAAAATCTGTAAGAGTGTGAACTGCTTGTAAAGAGTTGTAAGAGGGGTATTTACCCTTCCATTTCAAGAGATTTGCTAGTGGAAGGTGGGAGCCTCGTCGAAGAGGGGCCTCGCAAGTGGATGTAGGTCATTTGACCGAACCACTTTAAAAACGGCGTAATCTCTGGTTTGCATTTCATTGTTGCTATTTACATTACTGCAAACCATCTTCACTTTGATGCTCTACTTCTTGGTCTCCTTCATACGTATGCCTTCAAGTTAAAACGCAATCGAAACAGTTTCAAACGAAACGTTGCTTTTATCGTACGAAGTTTCCGAAAGTGTTTAAATCATCGAAAGTTTATCGTTCTCTACCGCTGCACTAATTCACCCCCCCCTCTTAGTGCCGCTCCGATCCTAACAGGTATATGACTGGAGATCCAATACACTTCTATAAGCTCACTAGCTAAGATAAATTGTACGTCACCTTCAGAGACAACAACAAAGGGAAAATTATTGGTAAAGGAACCATATGTAATAAGTCAAACCTTTTAATTAAAGATTTGTTATTAGTAGATGGTTTAAAACATAATCTATTAAGCATTAGTCAATTGTGTGATAAAGGATATATCATCAAATTTAAATCTAATACTTGTATAATTGAAATACCATATAAAAATAGATCTATGATTGCCTTAAAAAATAATAATATGTATACTATTGACATTGATTATTTTTGCAATGAAACGTGTTTTTCAGCTTTAGACGAGGATGCATGACATTGGCATAGGAGATTAAGTTATGATAGTATGAAACTAATCTTTCAAATTTCAACTAGAGAACTTGTAAGAGGAATACCTAATATTAAGTTCATCAAAAACAAAATTTGTGATGCATGTCAATTAGGAAAATAAATAAAAAATAGTTTCAAATCAAAAAATCAATTAATAACCTCTAGACTACTACAATTGATCCATATGGATTTATTTGAACCAATTGATACAACAAGTCTAGAAGGTAGTAAATATGCCTTTGTAATTATTGATGATTATAGTAGATACACTTAGACTTACTTCTTAGCTCACAAAAGTGATTATTTTAAATACTTTTTAAAATTTTGTAAACTTGTTCAAAGTAAAAAAGGTTTTATGGTTTCGTTTATTCATAGTGATTACGGTGGTGAGTTTTAAAACCATGATTTTCAAAATTTTTGTGAGTCACATGGATACAATCATAATTTTTCTACTCCAAGAAATCCACAATAAAATGAAGTAGTTGAAAGAAAAAAATAGGAACTGACAAGAGATGACAAGAACCATGTTTAATGAATATAGTCTATCCAAATATTTTTGAGCTGAAGTCGTAAACACGATATGCTATATCATGAACAAGGTTTTTGTAAGACCATTACTTTTCAAAACTCCTTATGAATTATGGAATAATAAACGACCTAACATTTTGTATTTTAAAGTTTTTGATTGTAAATGTTTTATTTTAAATGAAAAAGATGTTTTAGAAAAATTTGATGTAAAATTCGATGGAGGCATATTTCTTAGTTATTCCTCTATTTCTAAAGCTTTTCGAGTCTTAAGAACCTTGGTTATAGAGGAATCTATTCATGTTATCTTTAATAATCATTTTGAATTTAAGAAAAATAATTTTGATGATGGTTTTGATTTTGATACTTTAAATTTTGAATAAAAACTCTTCTCCCTTAAGCAACTTGGATGTATCATCTTCCAAAATATTTTTATTTAAGGAATAAGAGTATGTAGATGCTCATCCTAAAGAGCTAATCATAGGAGATACATCAAAAGGTGTTCAAACTTACTCTTTAATTAAGAATTTTTATGTTAATGCAGCCTTCTTATCTCGAATTGAACCAAAATACATTGATGAAGCCCTAGAAGATTATTCATGGGTTAATGCAATGCAAGAGGAGTTAAATCAATTTGAGAGAAATGAAGTATGGAACTTTGTTCCTAGACTTAGTGACCATTTAGTAATTAGTATTAAATAGGTATTTAGAAATAAGCAAGATAAACTTGGTATTATAGTTAGAAACAAGGCTAGATTAGTGGCTAAACCCTAATAGATCCTTCCTATTTATAGAGGTCCCTTGTCAAATTAACCCTAATAGATCTTATCCTATTGGGTATTAGATCTCCATCCAACTACCCAAGCCTCTTAAATTAGTGGATCTTTATCCAATAATTTCTCATTGGCTCTCATTGGATCTCATCCATAGGATCCAATAATTCAGGGGCTTATTGGATATCCAATAAGATAAGGGCCTCGACGAATATCTCATATCCGAACCTCTACTCATCGCAACGCCTACCATATGTGTGTGACCCTCTAGGCCCAATATCGAGCTGGCCATGAGTCATACCTGTCAGAACTCCTTCTGGCTCAATGAATTATTATCTCCTTAATAATTCATTCAACTCATCAACTACGGACGTACCAGGCCACTACGCCACAATCCCTAGATGATACAAGGGAATCCAATCTATTGGACCTGTTTGTCCTCAGTTATCATGTACTTATAGTCCCTCATCTTGAATCTTGGATTTTGATGATAAAACCAATTGTAGTGTTTATCTGATTTGCATTTTGAGTGATGCAGGAAGCTTTGATCAGGGAGAGACAATTAAAAGTAGGAAGAATCATGTTGGGCCGGAGTGGAACATGTTAGTAGATTACGTCGAGCCGGAGGATCGGTTGATATATTGATAGGAGGCCTCGGGCCATGGGATCAGGCATTAGGCCAAGAAGAGTGAAAATTATACTAAGGAAATCAGAATTGTGGAGGCAACTGGTTGATTGGGTAATAACCCACAAGAGAGGATGATACACCGAAGAATCAGATGAGGCGTCGATGAACCAATGACATACCGGATAATATTTGATTAGCTTTGTAATAATTATTTAGATCAAAATAGATTTTAGATGTAATTAGGTTGAAATTGGGCCAACTCAATTTGGGGCCAGTTGGGCCCAAGTTTGGGTTGTGTTGGGCTAAGTGAAAGGCCCAAACAGTGACCCAACAGTGGCACTATTGTGGCACAATCTCCGAGACTATGTCAAGCGGTGGTATCGCTAGACTAGGCGGTGGTATAGCCTAATGGCAGTGTCAGGCGGTGGTACCACCAGTTTGGATGGTGGTGCCGCCTAGACACAGTTTTCTAGGCAATGGTATCGCCCAGTGTCAGTGCTACAGGCGGTGGTACAGCCCAGCACAAACAGTGGTACCGCCAGGACTCGGGAAACCCGAGATGAGACTCTTTTAGGCTCCAAGTTTGAATCCACTTGAGGCCTATAAATACCCCTCTCATCCCTGGTGAATAAACACAAGAATTGAGAGCAAACAAGTAGAAAAACACTATTGTAATCTTATCAGAACTTTTCTTAAAAGTTCTAAATGTTAGTGTAGTTTAAGAGAGGAGTAAGTGGGGGTGTAAAGTTTCTCTCCTGAGCTTACAAAAGGAGAATAGAGTTGTAAAGAGGTGGTTGGTCTTTGCATATTGAAGGAAGCCTGTTAGTGGATGCCGGTAACTTTGACGGAAGAGGAATCGGTAGAGTGGATGTAGGTCATGACGATAGAACCACTATAAAAATCTAGTTTGTATTTCTATTTGTGCAGTTTACCTTACTGCAAACTTCCTTACTTGTTTTACCCTCATTACACTCTTACAAATGCTTTAAAGTTTATTATCTTTCTGAAACGAGTTTAATTGAAATGAAGATTTTTGAACCGATGACATTTTTATCTGTTGCACTAATTCACCCCCTTCATAGTGCCGACTTGTTCCTAATAGTTGGCATCAGAGCGACATTTTTCTCATTTGGTTTAACACCAAAAGTGAAATGGCTCTTTTCGACTTTCAAGAGGGTCACTCACTCATTTGTCCTCCCATGTTCAATGGGAAGGACTACACATATTGGAAAACTTGAATGAGAGTTTTCTTACTTTTGTTGAATCTCAATTTATGGAATATAGTTGAATTTGGTTTTCAAAAGTCTTCTACTTCAATGGACGAATGGAATGATTTGGAGAAGAAAACTTTTTCTTTGAATGCTAGAGCTATGAATACTCTATTTTGTGCTTTGAGCAAAAATGAGTTTAATTGGGTTTATATTTGTGAAATGGTTTTTTGTTAGGATCAAGAGCGGCACTAAGAGGGGGGTTGGGGGGGTGAATTAGTGCAGTGAAAAAATCATTGATTACGAAAAATATTCATTTCGATTCAGTTCATTTTAGAAAGATATTTAACTTGAAAGTTTTCGTAAAAGTGTAAAGAGAAGGTTAAGAAAGTTTGCAATAATGTAAATTACACAAATAGAATGGCAAACTAGAATTTAGAGTGGTTTGGTCATTGTGACCTACATCTACTTTCGATTCCTCCTCTATCGAGGTCACCGACATCCACTAATGGCCTTCCTTCAATAGGCGAAGACCAACCACCTTTTATAGCTCTTTCTCCTTTTACTAGGTTTAGGAGATAACCCTTACAAACCTCACTCCTCTTTCTTGAATGGTTACAAAGCTAAGAGAGGGAGGAGGAAAACTCTTCTCACTTTTACAACACTTTTGACACCCCAAATACTTAGAATTTTTCATACTTTCGATTGCATTTTGTTACCCTTTCATGCAGAAAAGGGTGGGGTATTTATAGGCCCCAATGGCTTCTGAATTGGAGTTAAAAAGTGTCACTTTCTTGGATTTCGGGGTACTAGCAATATCACCACCATTATTGGGCAGTACTACCGCCTACAAACTGACACTGAGCGGTACCACCACTAAGTCTAGGCGGTATGACCACTTGATAGAGCTCGGAGACCGAGCTCTGATAGTACCATCGCCTGATAGGGGCGGTACCACCGCCTAACAGAATTAACTATCGATGATACCACTGCCTAGAACACCTGGGAGATCGAGTCCCAAGCGATGCCACCACTGGCCCTGGCAGTGCCACCGCCAACCATGATTTCATATGCTAAATGAGATATTCAATCTGACCCAATTCAGCCCTGTTAAGGGCCCAATTGGCCTCTAATTGAGTTAGTGGGATCACCTCTCAATCCTAACTCAATTAATATTCTAACTATGATTAAGGCAAATAATTAGTCCAGTATATCGATTTTTCTCTTGGCAATCTTCCGATAAACTTCTTAACGATTCTTCCAACGTGCTTTTAGCGAACTCCCGACAAACTCTTGATGATCTTCCGACGAACTCTCGGTGATCTTCCGACGAACTCTCGATGATCTTCAAACGAGCTCTTAGCGAGTTCCAGGTACATCATCCGAAACTTCAACTCTGGCCCATCATATGCTTTA
Organism: Musa balbisiana; assembly: GCA_004837865.1. Taxonomy (NCBI): domain Eukaryota; kingdom Viridiplantae; phylum Streptophyta; class Magnoliopsida; order Zingiberales; family Musaceae; genus Musa; species Musa balbisiana. Next base: position 18,568,488 of record CM017194.1, on the reverse strand, counting down.
CGCCTTACAGCTATCGTAGTTAATCCTACACACTTATCTCAACAAATAGATTTGGTCAAACAATTTACTAATTGATTTCATTATCAAATTCTAAGATTCAATAGTATCCCCCTTTTTGATGATGACAACCAATTGGTGAAGGAGTTAACCTTAACTCCCCCTATCTATATGCCATACAAACTTGAATTCACAACCTTGAATTCAAGCTTTGATCGAAATTAGAAATCACATGCATTGTGCATCATCATAATTTCAAGTCATCAAGATATTGAATGGATAATCACTTCATGCATGATAAAATGTTTCGGCATAGCCTTTCATCACTACTTGTATGAAATATCATCATTATTGCATTATAGCATTCAAAAGTTTATAATATTAAGAATCCTATATTGCATCATTGTATGGTAATATTAGAAATTCACAGCATTAAAGAGATCACAACATCATAAAATTTTTTAGCATTGAAGAGATCACAACATCATAGAAATTTTCAGCATTAAAGAAAGCACAAAATTTCAACATCAAAGTAAGCAACATAAGATTATAACATTAAAGTAAGTACAATAAAAGAGAGGGATTTCGTCTACTTTTCTCCCTTTGTCATCAGCAAAAAAACATACACATCTCATTTAGGTGGTGGTAAGTCAAAATATCTGAACAAGTTATTAAGCTATTGATGAATCTACTACAACATAGTTAAAATTTGATTTGATATTATTCAAATCGATCTTGACGTTGTTCAAATTGATCCATTTGAGTCCCTATGTCATCGATAGATGAGGGGGATGCTTGCTCTGCTAGAGGTGTTGCCTTAAAGGGACAAGTATGAGGAGATTGATTATCCCTAAATATTAGTGTTTCAGGTTTTGGTTTAGGTGGGAGGAGATAAGTCTTTTTAGGTAATCTAGTCCATGTCCATTTCTGAATATACATCTTAATCTTCTTAGTATGTTTCTATTTATGACATTAAATCTATCTAGTTTTATGACTTTTTCGTCAGGTGGGATAACTATGTCATAAGCATGGATTAGTCTTGTGAACAGGCCACCATATGGAAACATCATATCATTTTTCAATAGTTTAATCATATTTTATTGTATTAGGTAGCCAAAATAATTTTCATGTCCTTTCACAATCAAATACATCGTTCCTACTTCCATTTGGTTAACTTCATCATGATGATATTATTTTGGAATTATAATGCTTTCAAGATGTGATGAAGTAGTTTAGTGTTGAAAGGTAGTAAATGTTCACAGCTTTTTAGAAGAATGGATAAGTTAGGATTATCAAAAATGGTTCATAAGGCTTCAGAATAAGTAGTCCCAACTGATTCTTCATCCCATTGACCTCTAAAATAGCAACCTTTTTCTTTTTTTGTAATTCCTATTAGATTGCAAATTATGCCATCTGTAATGGGTATATGATGTCCTAAGAGAAATGTGGAGACCCTATCGTTTTCATCTACATGCAAATTATTATAAAACAATCTAACAAGTCTAGGATATATATGTTCACATATTTGAAGGATTGGTAGGATATCTAGGTTAGCAAACCATTGAATAGGTTCCAAATCACTTAATTCCTCTAAATCAACATATTTACCCTTATGAACATTTCTAGATTCTATGGTTAGAAATTTGAGGGCATGTTGATGAGAATCAAAAAGTAGGGAGTCATAGTTTTCATCTAATCTCCTATTCCCTTTGTTCCTTGAGGATCTTCTAGAAGTCATAGAGACTACAATTATGAAGATAAATAAGAGGAAAAAATAAGTAATACAAAGGGGGAATCAATTTGGTTTAGGGATTACCTTAGTAGTTTTTCCTTCTTGTGGTCACCAAGATGGTGTTTGAGATTGATCCTTAATTTAGTAGAAAATGGGGATTCTTTTGAGTTACTAGAGGAAGAGCAAGAGGATCAAAAGGTTTGGGGCTCTTTGGAAAAGTGTCGAATGGGTTGGGGTCGATTCTACCACCCTCTACCACCAGCCCTAGCTTGTTCTATTTATAGGGTAGATTGCGGGCGGTGGCACTACCAGCTAGATGGTGCTACCGCCAGTTGGGTGATTCCACCGCCTACAAGCAGTGAGCACTGCTTGTATTGAGGTATAGTGCTAACATTGTTCCTTCTTGCAAGATTATGAGATGCACACACTCATTTATACAAACATCATTAAACCTATTCTTGTAAGAGGAGAAAATTTGCACCATAAGTTCATGATTCATATAAAATTCATACCATAAGTTCATGCATCATACAAAATTCATACACAAACATCATATAGAATTCGTTCGCATACCACAAGTTCATAATTCAAGTGAATGATCTTGTAAAATAGAATTCGATAAGAAAATCCAAAGAAAAAAGTTAAAGAGGAACTAATGTATCCGAGAAATTTAGCATACCTAATTCTCTTCTTATAAAATCAAATTGTTCTTCAATCAAAGGTTTTGTAAAAATATCAGCTAATTGATGTTTTGTATAAATAAATTCTAATATTACATCATGATTATTAACATGATCTCATATAAAGTGATACATAATGTCAATATGTTTAGTTCTAGAGTGCTAAATAGGATTTTTCGTTAAACATATTGCACTTATGTTATCACACTTTATAGGTATATTCTTCAAGTGAATTCTATAGTCCTCTAAAGTGTTTTTCATCCATATAACTTGCGCACAGCATGCACCTACTGCAATATACTCAACTTTGGTTGTGGATAATGTAATCGAGTTTTGCTTCTTGGAAGACCAAGAGACAAGTGTGTATCCTAAAAATTGACATGTTCCGGATGTACTTTTTCTATCTATTTAGTAGCCAACAAAATCAGCATCGGCATAACCAAGCAATTCAAATTTTTTAGATTTTGGATATTATAATCCTAGTTTAGGAGTTCCTTTTAGGTATTTAAAATTCTTTTAACAGCATTTAAATGAGATTGCTTGGAGTTAGATTGAAACCTAGCACAAAGTCCTATGTTAAATATGATGTCTGGTCTAGTTACGGTGAGGTATAGTAAACTACCTATCATACCCCTATAAGCTTTTTGATCAAAGCTTTCTCCACCTTCGTCAATGTCTAAATTAGTGGAGGTACTCATAGAAGTATTGATAGCCTTTGAACTATCTATATTAAATCATTTTAGCAAGTCTAATGCATATTTTGTTTAATTAATAAAATAATATTATTAAGTTGTTTGATTTGTAAGCCTAAAAAGAAAGTTAATTCACCCATTAAACTCGTTTCAAATTCTTGGTTCATACTTTTGGCAAATGATTCACATAAATATTCATTCGTGGAACCAAAAATAATATAATCAACATAAATTTGAATAATAAGAAAATTATTTTTAAAATTTTTAATAAATAATATGGTATCGACCTTGCCTTAGAGAAATTACTTTGAATAGGAAAGGAGCTAAGTATCTCATACTAAGCCCTTGAGGCTTGTTTTAATCTATAGAGAGTTTTAGTCAATTTAAACACATGATTTTTCTTAACTTCAAAAACTTCATTAAAAACAACATGAATAGACTCTTCTATAACCAAGGTTCTTTTGTTAAAGATACGAAAAGCCTTAGAAATAGAAGAATAACCAAGAAAAATCCCTTCATCGGATTTTACATCAAATTTTCTTAAGGCATCTTTTTCATTCAAGATAAAACATTTATACCCAAAAACTTTAAAGTATAAAATGTTGGGTTTTTTGTTATTCCACAACTCATAAGGGGTTTTGGAAAGTAATAGTCTTACTAGAACCCTATTCATGACATAGCATGTCATATTTACGGCTTTGGCCCAAAAATATTTGGGTAGGTTATGTTCGTTTAACATGGTTCTTACTATTTCTTACAAGTTTCTATTTTTTCTTTCAACTACTCCATTTTGTTGAGGATTTTTTGAAGTAGAGAAATTGTGGTTGTATCCATTAGATTTATAAAAATCTTGAAAATTACAGTTTTGAAATTCACTACCGTGATCACTTCGAATTTATGAAATCATAAAACTCTTTTCATTTTAAACAAATTTATAAAACTTAGAAAAATACCTAAAGCAATCACTTTTGTGTGCCAAGAAGTAAGTCCAAGTGTATCTATTATAATCATCCACGATGACAAAGGTGTATTTGCTACCTCCTAGGCTTGATGTAGCAATTGGTCTGAACAAGTCCATATGGATCAATTGCAATGGTCTAGAGGTGCTTATTTGATACTTTGGTTTAAAACTAACTTTTATTTTTTTTCCCAGTTGACATGTATCACACACATTGTCTTTAACGAACTTAATGTGAGGAATTTCTCTTACAAGTGCTTTAGATGAGATTTAAGAGATTAGTTTCATGCTAGCATGACCTAATCTCCTATGCCAAAGCCAAGCATCGTCATTCAAAACCAAAAAATAAATTTCATTACAAAGATCATCAAATTCGATAGTGTATATATTATTTTGTTTTAGGGCAATCATAGATATGTTTTTGTATGGTTTTTCAATAATGTAAGCATTGGATTCAAATCTAATAATGTATCCTTTATCACACAATTGACTTATGCTCAAAATGTTATGCTTTAAGCCATCAACCAATAACATATCTTCAATAAAGAATTTGTTATAAGTTGGATTTGTTACCTATGGTTCCTTTGCCAATGATTTTACCCTTGTTGTTGTCTCTGAAGGTGTCATATCCTTCATCTAGGCTAGTGAGCTTAGAGAATTGAGATGAATCTCCGGTCATATGCCTTGAGCATCCACTATCAAGGTACCATCTCTTACTCCTAGTTTGTGACAATAAATATTTCTATATAAAAGGATGATTTTTAGGTACCTATTTGACCTTGGGTGCCTTAAAAATCAATCTACACAACTTATCATGTTGTATTGGGTTATTTGAGGTTCCTTTAGGAACCCAAATCAATTTATGTGGACTATATCTCTTAAATGGACATTTGTACGCAACATGTCCAAATTTGCAACAAAAGTTGCTTTTGTTTCGGGGTGAAACATGTTAGGTAGGGCCTTTAACAAAGGTAGTTGGATTTTAGTGAAAGCTACTCACAAATCCAATTCCGCCTTTTCTATGAACTTGACCCTTATTTGCAAGGATCATGTTCAAGGACTTTCTACCAACCTCAAACTTTTCTAAGGTTTCTTTGAGTAGCAAGTTTTCCTTTTTAAGTGTTTCTAATTCATCACATTTTGTTTAAGGAGCTAAACTATCATCATACTTTATTTTTAATCTATCAAAATCATTAACAAGAGAAGCATACTCCTTTTTTAATAATTTATATTTTTTACTAACTAATTTACATTCATCGAATAAATCATGAAAAGCACTTAGTAATTCATCAAAAGATAAATTTGCATCTAATAAATTGCTTACATCATCTCCAATAGCCATTAACGCATAGTGAGCAACTTGCTTGGTGTTGGTTTGCTCCTCTTCTTCAGATGCACTTGAGTCGTCTCACGTTGCTTTAAGAGCCTTCTTCTTCTTTGGTTATTTCTTCTTTGCTTGCAGACATTCGCTTTTGAATTGTCCCGACTTCTTGTATTCGTAGCATATAACTTGTTTTTTCTTTGGTTCAATTTTTTTTTTAGTGTCATTTTTAAATTTATTCCTTTTTATGAATTTTTTCAACTTTCTTATCAAGAGTGCTAAGTCATTATCATAGTCCTCAACACTTGAATTTTCTTTTAAATGGTCTTCTTGAATTCTTAGTGTCATATCCTTTTTGTTCTTTGAAAGGTTATTCTCAAGCTTTTCATGAGCATTACAAGTCATCTCATAGGTCATCAGTGACTCAATTAGTTCTTCGAGAGAAAAGTTATTTAAATCCTTGGCCTCTTGAATGACCATTACTTTAGGGTCCCAACTCTTTGGAAGGGATCTTAAAATTTTATTAACAAGTTCAAAATTTGAGAAACTTTTACCAAGTCCTTTTAGACCATTGATGACATCTATAAATCAGGTGTACATGTCTCCAATGGTCTCACTCGGTTTTATCCAAGATAACTCATAAGTATGGACTAAAAGATTAATTTTTGACTCCTTTACTCTACTAGTGCCCTCGTGAGTAACTTCAAGTGTGTACCAAATATCAAAGGTCGTTTCACAAATAGACACTTAATTGAACTCGTTTTTATCTAAGGCATAAAATAAGACATTCATAGCTTTAGCGTTTAAAGTGAAAGTCTTCTTCTCCAACTCATTCCAATCATTCATTGGAAGAGAAGACTTTTGAAAACCATTTTTGACAATGTTCCATAGCTCAGAAAATTCCTCATTTTAATCTTCTAATATGTGTAATCTGTTAGGATCGGAGCGGCACTAAGAGGGGGGGTGAATTAGTGCAGCGGATTAAAACGTCGGTTTTGGAAACTTTTTCGTACGATAAAAACCGAACTCGGAAGTGCTTAACTTGAAAGCGTGTTTGTAAATGTGTGCAGCAAAAGTAATAAGGAAGTAAAGTAGGTATGAAGGTTTGCAGTAAGGTAAAGTGCAATAAATAAATGCAAACCAGTGAACATGCCAATTTTAAAGTGGTTCGGTCAAAATGACCTACATCCACTTGCGAAGCCTTCTTCGATGAGGCTCCCAACTTCCACTAGCAAATCACTTTGAAGGGGAAGGACAAATACCCCTCTTACAACTTTTTACAAGTGGTTCACACTCTTACAAAGTTTCAACGAGAAAGAAGGAGGTGAACAATTAAGCAATTGAAAACTAGACTTGCTAAAGACTTTGCTAAGGCTTTTATCTCAATCTATTGCTTCTCAAAAGTTGTTATCTCAGCTGAGAATAGAGGGGTATTTATAGGCCTCAAGAGGATTCAAATTTGGGCTCAAAAATTTGAATTCTCTTCGGTTCCCGAAGCTAGCGGTGCCACCGCCTGTCAGTTGTGACACTGGCAGTGTACTGGGCGGTGCCACCGCCCAGTCCAGCGGTGCCACCGCCTGGCTCTCGGGTGCTGGGCGGTGCCACCGCCTGGCTCTTGGGTGTTGGGCGGTGCCACCGCCCAGACCGGCGGTGCCACCGCCTGGCTATTTCATCTCACTGGTTGGGCACTAAACTTGGCCCAAACCAGTCCGAACTCGGGCCCAATTGGCCCCTACTTGGGTTATAAGATTAACACCTAATCCTAATCCTAATTAACATGCTAACTACGAATTTAAAGACATTTCCTAAGCTATTACAAAGTCCACAAGTCAAGACTTCTTCCGGCGAACTTCCAGCGATCTTCCGAGAAACTCTCGGAAACCATTCTGCGGACTCCCGGCAAGCTCCTAGACTTCACGATTTGATCTTGGCGAGTTTCGATGAGCTTCTTCGGCAAGCTACGATCTTTCTCGGTGAGCTCCGTGAACTTCCGATGTATATTCTGGCGAGCTTCCGAAAACCCTTCGGCAAGCTCCCTACTCATTCTCGGCTAGTTCCGGCAGCATTCCCGACGAACCTTCAGACTTCCGTCGGACTCTCGAACTCCCAACGAATCCTTCGTGCTTGACTCCGGCACTTTGTTTTGCTTTATGTCTTCATCGTTATCGTAGTTAATCCTGCATACACAAGCCAAAACTCTACTCCGATCTAGACAATTATTACAACGCGAATTGACATTCTGTTGCCCGGCACGTCATTGGTTGGTGCTTCGTCCGATTCTTTAGTGCATCGTCCATTCTTGTGGGTTGTTGCCCAATCGACGGTTAACCTCCACAACCCCAATATCCTTGATGCAATTCCGCTCTCCTTGGCTTGATGCCCGACGTCCGAAGCGTTCTACCGTCCAATATCCTAACGTGATCTCCTCCGGCGCAACGTCAATTCCTCCTGTGTCAACTGTCTAATCCTGATCGAGTAGACCTGCATCACTCAAAATGCAGTTAAACATCTAAACACAATCAATTAGTTTCATCATCAAAATCCGAGATTCAACAATCTCCCCCTTTTTGATGATGACAACTAATTGATGACTACCGGAGTTAACCTTAACTCCCCGGAGTTTAAACAAACTCCCCCTATCAATATGCCATTGATAGAACACTTGGATTATCCCAAATCCAAGCAACATTCATCACATGTTATGAAAAACATTTAAACCATCATGCAAATATATAAAATATTCAATTCAATGCATGAAGTCATCAATATACTTCTCCCCCTATGTCATCAACAAAAAGGAGAAGTCCCAACTCTTATGTGTTTAGAGATATGAGTTCTAATCATTGCATAATAAACATAGTATCCAATTTTATCATCATGCAATTTAGCAATTAAAGATGTGCAAGTTTAGCATGTTTGCTTTTCTTGAGATAGCAATTGTTTGCTTCTCTTTAGACTACAAGCTAGCAATTTTTAAGATATGCAAGTTTTGCTACATACAAGCTAGCAAAAATTTCGAAAGCAAATGCAAGATAGCTTTCTTGTGTAAGCCCATGATTCTTGCTTCCTATTGCAATTTACAAGTTTTTGAAATATCCAAGTTCAACACATTGCATAATTAACATAATCTCCTAGTTTTATCATTATGCAATTTTGCTATCATCATAGATATGCAAGTTAGTATGATAGCAATTTTTATAACATACAAGCTAGCAAATTTTATAATATTTTTAAAACATGCAAGCTAGCAGTTTTTGCATTTTCTTGACTTGTACAAATTAGCTATCTCCCCCTTTGTCATTGTCAAAAAGAAGGGAAGACCCTTTACATCAATTATGACAAATTTAAGTATCAATCTTATTTGTGCATCATTATCATATTGTGAGTATCAATTCATGAATACCAAAAGATATTATTTGTGATTCCAATTTTGTAAGATCAAGATGATGATTTAGATAAAACTTATTCAAATCAAATCGTTAACTTGAAACTCATAATCAAGTCATCAAAATCAATCTCGAGATTCACAAAATATCATGAAATCATTAATCTCGATTAGATGGGAAAAATATTTTTTAAGTAATTCTTTTTCATCTAAGCATGCCTTAGTCTTTATATGCCAAATCAAGATAAGCATGAAAGTTCAAGACATAAAGGCAAAATCTTATAAAACAACTCATCAAGCAAGATTTTAACCATCTATTCTCAAGCCATATAAAGAGTAAGTCAAGGATTCAATTATCTCATGTCATGAATTCCAATAGGCATCTCAAATTATCAACATCACATTAAAAAGATATTTCAGAAAGATATAACATGATTGAAGCATAAGTGATTCATTTGTATTATTTCATTCATTCGGAAGATTCTCCTCTTTGGTAAATAAATCTAGGAGAACAACATGAATTAAGGGAGATATAACATGATTGAAACATTGAACATGATTCATATTTAAAATGTGTCTCATGTCACAAGTATGAATCAAGCATTTGTGAAATCCGAAATCATTCTTAAAGTCACATTCAATAAATTCATACATGACAAGCATAGATTTATTGAAAAGTCGATAAGATAGAGGATCGAATTTCATTTTTATAAATTTCTATTCATGTGATTTGCTTCTTATAAGCATGCCTTTACCTTTAATAAAACAAGTGTCAACATTTAAGATGGAAAGGTAAATTTCATAAAACAAATCATCAAGCATGATTCCATGATAACATCCTTTTAATATCTTGATATTCATCATCAAGTATGATTTCAAAGAGTATGTTCAAGAGAAATCATTAAGACCAAATGTATGATACACTCATTTATTTTCAAAATATTCATCATGTTTATTTTTATGAGATTCACAAGATTGGTAAAATAAATTCATTAATCTCAATAGGATAGAAAATTCATTTCCATTTCATACAATTGATTTCATGTGAGGGTATTCAAGTCTTTTGTGAAAACATATATTATCATTTAAAATTGAAAGTGTAAGATTTATTACAATAAAGATCAATAAGGCACTTTCATTTTGATAAAAATCAATAATACGTAAATCACAAGATTCATCATCATATTTTCAAATTGCACAATTTCAAAACTATACCTTTCATTTTTCATGCATAATATAAATAAATCAATCATCATTATGAGCATATTATACATGATATTCAAGCATTCATGATACATTATTTTGGCAACATGATCATAGCTTTTCAAATGATGGTATCTAAATGTCAAAGTTCATTACATCCTATCATGCATGATAATTAACTTCTCATTTGTATTTCATGCATAATTTCATTTCATCATATTAGGAATATCAAGAAGAATTAATTGGATGATGAGATGAATATTTTCACGAACACAAGCAATTGCATAAAAATCATATCATGAAGGATTAGAATATGTGTATACCAAAAGGCATGATTTCTTTTTGAAGAACCTCCTTATAAATAATCAAACGAAAATCTTAAGAGATTGATTAAAGAAAAATCTTGATTCATTATAAAATTTCATATATCAAATATCGAGAAATCAAGATAATGATTCATAAAAAAATATCACAAGTAATATTCAAGAGAAGATTCATCATTCATTTTCAATTCATTCAATTTGTCAAATCAACATTTCTTGGGTATGCATGATATCAAAACATGGTTTCAAATCTTCAACATATAATATGTATAAATTTAAAGATCGAAGGGAGAAGGGAAAGAATTCAAAGGTACAAAGATTTCAACCATCTCATAAACAAATGAAGGATCAATTCATGAATCCAAAATTCTATGAATTATTTCGACAAATGTCCTTTTAAATAATCAAAATGATCGTCAAAGGAAATCTCATATTATTCCAAGAAATCAAGATCATGATTTTGATAAAACTCATTTCAAATTTAAATCATCAAAATCATTTTTAAGGTTCACAAAATTCATAACATAAATAGATTCATGATTTCATTGATAATATATTTCCCCCCTTTTTTAAGTGTTTCATTTTAAGTGATTGATTTCATGTTAGCATGCTTTTTCATTTATGTCAAATAAAAACATGCATCAACGTTTAGGATCGAAAAATGAATTTCGTCATAAAACCATCAAGACCAATAAATCACAAAAATCATCATGTATAACTTTAAAATTTTATACATAAAATCGTTATATCATGGTATCACAACTTTAATATTTTCATTACAACATTAAGTAAGGTTTCATTGAACATAATTTTGAATGATTCTTATAGATACCTAAAACTTCTTTAGTTTTAATTTATATGATTGATTTTATAATAGCATGCTCAAATTTTTGTTCTTATGTCAAAACCATACATCATGTTTGAAAAACAAAGATAATGTACATAAAAAATATCAAGTCTTTCATACAAAAGCCATGCATCTTGATTGAAAAGCAATATGAAAATCATCAAAATACACATTCTTGCTTCTCAAGCACATATATAAGATTAATCTCACTAGGTTTACAATCATTAGATTTATATCTAACTTTTTATTCCATTAACATAAAACATGCAATTTTCAAGAAAAATAATTATTCAAAAAGAAAACGCATCATGGAAAACATCAAGTAATTTCAAAATAAATTAAGGGAGTTGAGTTACTTACCTTGTAGTCGAAGCCCGTCAAAGCCCAATTCGCCGTTTCACCTTTGGAAGTTCTTGATTCATCCTTAGTTGCCTTCCTCTTCTTTGGCCTCTTCCTCCGTTCAAGTTCATTGTTTATTTTAGATTTTTGTTTAATGAACTTATTAAGATTTAGTGTTCGAAGTTCAAGTTCATCATTGTCCTCATCACTTGAGTCATCGCTCAAGTGGTATTCATTTGTCCGGAGTTCCAAATCCTTCCTATTCTTTGGAAGGTGGTTCAAGTGCTCATCGGGTTCAAAATGTTCCAAAAGTGTCATTTCATAGGTCATTAGTGACCCGATTAATTCTTCTAATGGAAAATCATTTAAATTTTTTGTCTCTTGTATTGCGGTTATTTTAGGATCCCACCTTTTTGGAAGGGATCTTAAGATCTTACTTACGAGATCAAAATTCGAAAAAGATTTACCAAGAACTCTTAGATTATTGACGACATCCGTGAAATGGGTGTACATGTCGCCTACAGTCTCGATTAGTTGCATTCGAAAAAGCTCCAAATCATGCAATAAAATGTTAACTTTCGAGTCTTTGACTCTACTAGTTCCCTCGTGTGTGATTTCAAGTGTTCGCCAAATATCAAAAGTTGTTTCGCACATAGAAATCCGATTGAACTCATTTTTGTCCAAAGCGCAAAATAAGGCATTCATAGCCTTTGCGTTTAAAGAAAAATACTTCTTCTCCAAATCCAACCATTCATTAATCGGTTTAGAGGGAAGTTGAAAACCGTTTTCAACAATATTCTATAAATCCAAATTCATAGAAATCAAGAAAACTCTCATGCGAGTTTTCCAATAAGTGTAGTCCAATCCGTTAAACAACGGTGGACGAAAAACCGAAAAGCCCTCTTGAAAGCCATGAAGAGCCATTTCTCTTGGGTGTAAATCCGAAATGAGAAATACCGGGCTCTGATACCAATTGTTAGGATCGGAGCGGCACTAAGAGGGGGGGGTGAATTAGTACAAAGGATTAAAACGTCGATTTTGGAAACTTTTTCGTACGATAAAAACCGAACTCGGAAGTACTTCACTTGAAAGCGTGTTCGTAAATGTGTGCAACAAAAGTAATAAGGAAGTAAAGCAGGTATAAAGGTTTGCAGTAAGGTAAAGTGCAATAAATAAATGCAAACCAGTGAACATGCCAATTTTAAAGTGGTTCGGTCAAAATGACCTACATCCACTTGCGAAGCCTTCTTCGATGAGGCTCCCAACTTCCACTAGCAAATCACTTTAAAGGGGAAGGACAAATACCCCTCTTACAACTTTTTACAAGTGGTTCACACTCTTACAAAGTTTCAACGAGAAAGAAGGAGGTGAACACTCAAGCAATTGAAAACTAGACTTGCTAAAGACTTTGCTAAGGCTTTTATCTCAATCTATTGCTTCTCAAAAGTTGTTATCTCAGCTGAGAATAGAGGGGTATTTATAGGCCTCAAGAGGATTCAAATTTGGGCTCCAAAATTTGAATTCTCTTCGGTTCCTGAAGCTAGCGGTGCCACCGCCTGTCAGTTGTGACACTGACAGTGTACTGGGCTGTGCCACCGCCCAGTCCAACGGTGCCACCGCCCAATTCAACGGTGCCACCGCCTGGCTCTCGGGTGTTGGGCGGTGCCACCGCCTGGCTCTCGGGTGTTGGGCAGTGCCACTGCCCAGACCGGCGGTGCCACCGCCTGGCTATTTCAGCTCATTGGTTGGGCTCTAAACTTGGCCCAAACCAGTCCGAACTCGGGCCCAATTGGCCCCTACTTGGGTTATAAGATTAACACCTAATCCTAACCCTAATTAACATGCTAACTATGAATTTAAGGACATTTCCTAAGCTATTACAAAGTCCACAAGTCAAGACTTCTTCCGGCGAACTTCCGGCGATCTTCCGAGAAACTCTCGGAAACCATTCTGCGGACTCCCGGCAAGCTCCTAGACTTCACGATTTGATCTTGGCGAGTTCCGATGAGCTTCTTCGGCAAGCTACGATCTTTCTCGGTGAGCTCCGCGAACTTCCGACGTACATTCTGGCGAGCTTCCGAAAACCCTTCGGCAAGCTCCCTACTCATTCTCGGCTAGTTCCGACAACATTCCCGACGAACCTTCAGACTTCCGTCGGACTCTCGAACTCCCAACGAATCCTTCGTGCTTGACTCCGGCACTTTGTTTTGCTTTATGTCTTCATCGTTATCGTAGTTAATCCTGCATACACAAGCCAAAACTCTACTCCGATCTAGACAATTATTACAACGCGAATTGACATTTTGTTGCCCGGCACGTCATTGGTTGGTGCTTCGTCCGAGTCTTCAGTGAATCATCCACTCTTGCAGGTTGTTGCCCAATCGGCGGTTGACCTCCACAACCCCGATATCCTTGGTGCAATTCCGCTCTCCTTGGCTTGATGCCCGACGTTCGAAGCGTTCTACCGTCCAATTTCCTAACGTGATCTCCTCCGGCGCAACGTCAATTCCTCTTGTGTCAACTGTCTAATCCTGATCGAGTAGACCTACATCACTCAAAATGCAGTTAAACATCTAAACACAATCAATTAGTTTCATCATCAAAATTCGAGATTCAACATAATCCACTCCACTAAACATGGGCGGACATGTAATTGAGTGACCCTCTTGGTTGCCAACAAATGCTATCTCTCTTGGGTTTTAAACCAAATGAGAGTGACCAGGCTTTGATACCAATTGTTAGGATCAAGAGCGGCATTAAGAGGGGGGTGTGAATTAGTGCAGCGAAAAAATTATTGATTATAAAAAATATTCGTTTCGATTCAGTCTATTTCGGAAAGATATTGAATATAAAAAGCTTTTGTAAAAGTGTAAAGAGAAGGTTAAGGAAATTTACAGTAATGTAAATTACACAAATAAAAAGCAAACCAGAATTTAGAGTGGTTTGATCGTTGTGACCTACATCCACTTCTGATTCCTCCTCCGTCGTAGTCACCAACATCCACTAATGGCCTTCCTTCAATAGGCGAAGACCAACCACCTTTTATAACTCTTTCTCCTTTTACCGGGTTTAGGAGATAACCCTTACAAGCCTCACTCCTTTTTCTTGAATGGTTACAAAGCTAAGAGAGGGAGGAGGAGGAGGACTCTTCTCACTTTTACAACACTTTTAACACCCCAAACACTTAGAATTTTTCACACTTTCGATTGCACTTTGTTATCCTTTCATGTAGAAAAGGATGCGTACTTATGGGCCCAAATAGCTTTTGAATTGGAGCAAAAAAATGTCACTTCCCTAGATTTTGGGGTACTGGCGGTATTACTGCCATTATTGGATGGTACTATCGCCTACAGACTGACACTGGGTGGTACCACTGCTTAGTTTGAGCGGTATGACCGCTTGACAGAGCTTGGAGACTAAGCTCTGGCGGTACCACTGCTTGACAAGGGCGGTACCATCGCTTGACAACATTAACTATCGACGGTACCACCACCCAGAACACTTGGGAGACCGAGTCCCAAGTGGTGCCACCACCGGCCATGATTTCATGCTGAATAGGCTGTTCAATCCAACCCAATTCAGCCCTGTTAATGGCCCAGTTGGCCCCTAACTGAGTTAGTAGGATCACCTCCCAATCCTAACTTAATTAATGTTCTAACTATGATTAAGGCAAGCAATTAGTCCGGTATGTCGATTTTTCTCTCGGCGATCCTCTAGCGAACTTCTCGGTGATTCTTCCGGCGCGCTTTTGGCGAACTTCTAATGAACTCTCGACGATCTTCCGATGAACTCTCGGTGATCTTCAAACGAGCTCTTGGTGAGCTCCCGGTACATCGTCGAATCTTCGACTTTGGCTCGTCATTTGCTTTACGTCTTACCGCTATCGTAGTTAATCCTACACACTTATCTCAACACATAGATTATATCAAACAATTTACCAATTGATTTCATCATCAAAATCCGAGATTCAACACTTTCGATTACCTCTTGACAAGGGCGGTACCATCGCTTGACAACATTAACTATCGACGGTACCACCACCCAGAACACTTGGGAGACCGAGTCCCAAGTGGTGCCACCACCGGCCATGATTTCATGCTGAATAGGCTGTTCAATCCAACCCATTCAGCCCTGTTAATGGCCCAGTTGGCCCCTAACTGAGTTAGTAGGATCACCTCCCAATCCTAACTTAATTAATGTTCTAACTATGATTAAGGCAAGCAATTAGTCCGGTATGTCGATTTTTCTCTCGGCGATCCTCTAGCGAACTTCTCGGTGATTCTTCCGGCGCGCTTTTGGCGAACTTCTAATGAACTCTCGACGATCTTCCGATGAACTCTCGGTGATCTTCAAACGAGCTCTTGGTGAGCTCCCGGTACATCGTCCGAATCTTCGACTTTGGCTCGTCATTTGCTTTACGTCTTACCGCTATCGTAGTTAATCCTACACACTTATCTCAACACATAGATTATATCAAACAATTTACCAATTGATTTCATCATCAAAATCCGAGATTCAACACTTTCGATATTTGGCACACTCTTGAAACTAAACACGAAGGCACTAACTAGTAGAGTAAAAGATTCGAAGATTAATCTTTTGATGCATGATTTCGAGTTGTTTCGAATGAAGCCGAGTGAAACTATTGTTGACATGTACACCCACTTTACGGATGTCATTAATAGTTTAAAAGTATTTGGCAAATGTTTTTCAAATTTTGAACTCGTTAATAAAATATTGAGATCCCTTCCAAAGAGTTGGGACCCTAAAGTAATGGTCATTCAAGACGCCAAGAATTTGAACTATTTTTCACTTGAAGAACTTATCCAGTCTTTAATAACATATGAAATGAGTTGTATGACATAAAACAAACTTGAGAACAACCTTCCAAAGAACAAGAAGGATTTTGTATTCAGAACAAAAGAAGACCACTTGAGCGAAAGCTGAAGTGATGGTGAACTTGAACTTCTCATAATAAAGCTTAAATTTTTTTTAAAAATATGAAACTAAGAATAAAAGTAAACCTAAAAAAAAAAATTTACCAAAGAACAATAAAATACTCAAGGTGACTTGGGATGAAACGAGTGTATCCGAAGACGAGGAGCAAACCAACAAAGGCGAGGTGGTAAACTACGTCTTAACGACTTTCGACAACGAGGTAACCAAAATCTCCTTAATTTATTTTAAAATTATATGATATTTTTCATGAGTTATTTTTAATTTAGTTTAGAAAAATTATATATAAATTTTTCTTGAAAATTGCATGTTTAATGATGTAATGAAAATGTTAAAAAATTGGGATCATGCTAGTAATTTTGAAAATGATAATGACAATTACATGTTTTATGAAAATATAATAAAATATTTGATATAAATTTAATGCTTGTATACCTAATAAGATTAATCTTATGTATGTTTTTAAGAAGTAATAATGTGTAATCATGTTGATTTCCGTATTGCTTTTGATTTTGATTGAAGATGTCTTATGTTTAATGAAACCAAGCTTGATGAAAGTGTTAAGAGGATTTGATATCATGCTTAATGAGTTTATATTTTAAAATTATGTATGATGATCTTTGTGATTTATGGATTATCGATCTTTGCCGTAATGAAAGTTTTTTTTCGTTTTTAAACGTTGATGTATGTTTTTATTTTGGCACAAATAAAAAAGGCATGCTTCTATGAAATAAATCACATGAATTGAAATAACTAAAATGAGGAAAATATTTTTCTTGAAATTTTTTTTTCTCTATCTTATCAATTTTTACTAAGAGATTGATAAAGTTATTTATGCCATTTTGAATCGCTAGAAAGTGATTTTGATGATTTGTTTATTTGAATTTGGATGAGTTTCATCTAACCATGATTTTTATATTGATTTCTCAATATTTATAACTTCAAATTTTTCTATGAATCAAGATCTTGTTTTTGAACTCCCATGTTTCTTTTTGTTATTTACTAAACGGGGGATTTATTAAGATAAATCATGTCATTTAGTATTCATGACTTAATCCTTCATGATATTTGATATTTCATCCTTCATGATATAATTTTTCTTTGTATAATTCCTTGTATTCATGAAGTATATCTCATCACTATATTTTTCTTCGTATCTTCCATGTGATGACTTGAATATTTACACATTTGTACTATTCCCCTATTTTTGCCAATAACAAAGGGGGAGAAAATAAATGATGAATGTTTTGTTAAATCTCGGATTTTGATGATGAAGTCAATTGTGATTTATTATCTAGTCCATATGTTAAGATAAGTATGCAGGATTGACTACGATGAAAGTAAGATATGCAGTAGGAGTTACGCCGGAGTCAAAACCATGATCACATTGGGGGTTCGAGAGTTCGTCGAAAGTCCGGACGGTCGTCGGAGGTTCTGCGGGAACAAATCCGAGAAGTCCAGGAGCTTGTCAAAGAAGCTTGTCAGAACTCGCCAAGTAGATCATCGCAAGTCTAGGAGTTTGTCGGAAGTTCGTCGGAGCATCGCCAAGGGTTTGTCAGATGTTCACTGGAAGTTCGCCAGAAGCTCGCCGGAAGAAGCGATTGACGTACCGGAGCAAGTTGCAATATTAATGTCTTAAACATCGTAGTTAGCATGATGATTAAGTTAGAAATGGGAGGTGATCCCATTAACTTAATCTTGGGGCAATTGGGCCCTTGACAGACCCAAATTAGGTCGAATGGATCAACCCATTCGGACCCATATTTCCGAGCCGACGGTGGCACCGCCCAAGAGCTGAGTCTCCCAGGAAAGCTAGGCGGTGGAACTGCCCATGTCAAGCAGTGGTACGCCTGGGCTCGGTCTCCGTGTGAGGCTGGGCAGTGGTACCACCCCTGTCAGGCGGTGGTACCGCCTGAGCTTAGTCTCCGAGCTCTGTCAAGTGGTAGTACCGCCTAGTTATGGCGATAGTACCGCCAGGACCCCAGAAATCTGAGATATGACATTTTTCAGCTCCAAATTCAAACCAGTTTGGGGCCTATATATACCCCACCCTTTCCTGTATAAAAGGACACCGAAAGCTTGATCTTGGAGGTGACATCACATGCACAGTGGAAGAACAAGAAAAACATAATCCCCAATTTTCCAAAAAGATGTTCGTCGTCGTGTGAAGATTGGTGCACAAAAATTCGCAAAACAAACTACGTATAGAATAGATTGTGTTACCAAGGGAGATCATATATTCTTGTTTCCTTGCAGATCTCTAGGAGATGGTGAAGGAGGTCAAGCGTCCTCCTCTCTAGCAGTGATCCACACAGTAGGGCTGCGACGACGCTCCTTAAAACTCTAGGCCTACTCTGAGGTGGAGAGGGGGAGCAGAATAGAAGAGGCAAACAAAGACTCTAGCTTATGAGGCTCTGAATCCCTCATATTTATAGAGGCCCTCTATCAAACCCTAATGGATCCTCCCCTAGTGGGTATTGGATCTGCATCCAATTACCCAAGTCTTTTAGATTAGTGGATCTCTATCCAATAATCTCTCATGGGCTCTTATTGGATCTCGTCGATGGGATCCAATAATTCATGGGCTTATTGGATATCCAATAAGATAGGGGCTACGGCGGATATCTCATATCCGAACCTCTACTCATTGTAATGCCTACCATATTGTGTGACCCTCTAGGCCCAATATCAAGCTGGCCATGAGTCATAGCTATCAGAACTCCTTTTGGCTCAATGAATTATTATAGAGTCTCTATAATAATTCACTCGACTCATCGACTACGGACATACTAGGCCACTACGTCGTAGTCCCTAGACGATATAGGGAAATCCAATCCATTGGACCTGTCTGTCCTCAATTACTGTATACCTATAGTCTCCCATCCATCTAATATCCCAGAGACCGTATATCGAGCATGGTGCTGTCAGACTCATATGGTTTCTACTCGAGTCTTGCTCTAATCGGATTCTCTCGGAGAACTCTTTCTCTCTCAACTTGAATGACCCTAGTCAGGGATTTGTTTGAGCAAGAATACATGGGATATTCCTCTCATGATGCCGAGAGTAGATGATTCTCTATCGACACTCAATAGCCCTCGTAAGGTCGACTACCACTCCCAATAATCAACTGTACTAGATCTAGGACATCCAAACTTATAAGTATGGTATCAAAGAGTAGAGCACTCATACAGGAAATCCTTGGTGTCTTAAGTCTAAAAACCAGATACACCACTAGGACTACGGAATCGTTGTTTAACAATAAGGCATCATCAACCATCCAGTATTCCGTAAGCGGATCAATTATTGAACTCATTCTCCAATGAGCACCTGTACTGTATCCCTAGTGTCCCCACACGAGCAGCTATGAGACCAGTTGCATCCATCATATGGACGGGTATACAGCATACCAGTCTGTCCGGTTATCACGATGTCCCTCTCGAGTAACCTTTGACCGGGATTATTTAGGATCTATGTTTAAAGGTGAATCGGTCTCATTATCGTGATCTCATCACGATCCGATTCCCATTGCATGGATCCAAGGACATCACAATATATATATATATATATATATATATATGCAATAGACAATATAAAGTGATAAATGCCAAAATATAATAAGCAAAAAGATTCCGTGTCAAGTCATACGTGTCATCACTCACGTGATTGGCTTGTTGGGCACCTATGACTAGCAATCTCCCACTTGACCTAAAGCCAATCACCTATGTGTCTGATCCCCATCAAACCCCTATGACACTAAAAAATAATTTGAAACAACGGCTTTGTCAGTGGATCTGCAATGTTATCTTCGGATGGAACTCTTTTCACTACTACATCTCCTCAGGTTACGATCTCTCTGATAAGGTGGAACCTCCTCAGAATATGCTTAGATTTCTGATGAGACTTGGGTTCCTTCGCTTGAGCAATCGCCCCATTGTTGTCACAATACAAGGAAATCGGCTCCTCGCTATCCAGCACGACTCTCAAATCTGTGATGAACTTTTTCATCCAGACTCCCTCTTTTGCTGCATCTGCTGCAGTAATGTATTCCGCCTCTATAGTCAAGTTAGCAGTAGTATCTTGCTTGGAACTCTTCCAGCATACTACTCCTCCATTCAAGGTGTACACATACCCTGAATTTGACTTGCTATCATCGATATCAGACTGAAAACTTGAGTCTGTGTAGCCTTCAACCTTGAGGCTACTACCTCCATATATTAGTAAAAGATCCTTAGTCCTTCCCAAGTACTTAAGGATACAATTTACTGCTTTCCAGTGCTCCAAGCCTGGATCCGCCAGATACTTGCTCATGACACTCAGAGCATGTGCTATATCAAGCATAGTACATAGCATGACATACATGATAGACCATATCGCCAAGGCATAAGGTATCATATCCTTGTTTGCCCTTTCTTTTGGAGTCTTTGGGGACATACTCCTAGAAAGTGATATCCCATGTCTCATCGGTATGAGACCTCTCTTGAAATTTTTCATGCCAAACCTTTTTACCATGGTTTCTATGTACTTGGATTGGGACAAGCCAAGCATCCTCTTGGATCTATCTCTATAGATTCGAATCTCTAAGATATAGGATGCTTCCCCTGAGTCCTTCATGGAGAAGTGTCTAGATAACCAAGCCTTTATTGTGAATAGCATTCTTACATCATTCCCAATGATCAGAATGCCATCCATATATCACACCAAAAAGATGATAGTGCTCCCACTTACCTTCCTGTACACACAAAGCTCATATTCGTTCTTAACGAAGTCATAAGATCTTATTGCCTCATCAAATCTTATGTTCCAACTTTATGAAGCTTGCTTTAGTCCATAAATGGATCTAAGCAACCTGCACACCTTATTTGGGTAGTCCTTGGACACGAATCCCTCAGGTTGTATCATATACACCTCTTCATCGAGGTTCCCATTGAGGAATGCAGTTTTCACATCCATTTGCTAGATCTCATAATCATAGTGTGCTGCAATAGCCAATAGAATTCGGATGGATTTTAGCATTGCTATGGGTGAGAAGGTTTCGTGATAGTCAACACCTTGCCTTTGACGATACTCCTTAGCCACTAGCCTTGCTTTATAGGTCTCTACCTTTCCATCTACTCCGATCTTTTTCTTAAAGATCCACTTACAACCGATGGGTATAATACCTTTGGGCACATCAACTAGGTACTAAACCTTGTTTGAGTATATAGAATCCATCTCAGAATTCAAGGCTTCTTGCCACTTCCCGGAGTCTATACTCATAATAGCCTTCTCGTAGGTCTGAAGATCAATATCCTCAACATCTTCTCCTCTAATATGTCCCACATATCTCTCAGGAGGATGGGATATTCTACCGAACCTACGTAAAGTTGGAACTTGTGTGTTAGGTACCTGAACAGACTTGGGCTGTAGAGTATTGCTTGAGCTTGGTTCTCCAATCTCGCTCAACTCTATCATGCTCCCACTATCTCCACCAAGAATGTGTTCCTTCTCAAGGAACACTGCTCTCTTGGCTACAAAGATTATTTGGTCCTCGAGATGATATAAATAATACCCACAAGTTTCCTTAGGGTATCCCACGAACTTGCACCGCTCTGTCCTCGATTCCAACTTATCGGGGTTGTGTCTTTTAACGTGGGTAGGGCAGCCTCAAATCTTAACAACTTTAAGATCAGGCTTCTTCTCTTTTCATATCTCATATGGTGTAGACACTACTGACTTAGTTGGAACTCTGTTCAGAAGGTAAGCTACGGTCTCTAGGGCATATCCCCAGAATGAGATGGGTAGGTCGGCGAAACTCATCATGGATCGTACCATGTCTAATAGCATACAATTTCTCCTTTTAGACACACCATTGAGCTGAGGTGTATAAGGTGTCCATTAGGATAATATCCCATGGTCCTTGAGGAACTAAGTAAACTCTGTACTTAAGTACTCACCTCTTCGATCTGATCAAAGAGTTTAATACTCTTTCCAGTCTGGTTCTCCACCTCCTTCTTACACTCTCTGAATTTCTCAAAAGCCTTAGATTTGTACTTCATTAAGTACACATATCCATACCTTGAGAAATCATCAGTAAAGATAATGAAGTAGAAGTAACCACCAATGACATGAGTTGACATGGGTCCACATACATCACTATGTATGAGTTCCAACAGCTCAGTGGCTCTCTCTCCAGTTTCACTAAATGGAGAGTTGCATATGACTCATAGTCGAATAGATCTAGATATCAATCATTTAGCAACTTTTGAATCCTTTCTTCATGGATGTGACCTAGCCTACAATGCCATAGGTATGCACTATTTATCTCATCTTGTTTCCTCTTGGACACACTTACATTCATGATATATGGAGTAGTGTCTAGCATAAATAAACCATTATGCAATATTCCTTTTGTGATGATCTCATCATCTAATAATATCGAACAACCATTGTTCTCAAAAACTAATTTATATCCACTAATTGTTAAACATGAAATGAAGATAATATTTTTTATAAAAGAAGGAACAAAATAACATACATCTAATGCAATAAAAGCTCCACCAGGTAGATGTAGGGCGACCTCGCCAATGGCTACTACAACAACTTTTGCTCCATTGCCCATCTTGAGGTCCATCTCGTCTCTCTCTAGTCTCCTAGGCCTTACCAGAACCTACAACGAATTGCATATATGATAAGTACTACCGGTATCCAATACCTATGTGTTATTATAAGAGTCTAACAAATGGAGACTGATTATGAATATATCTAAAGCTTCACTAAGCTTCTCTTTCGCCTTTTCTATAATGTACTCTTTGCAGTTCCTCTTCCAGTGCTCATCTTTACCATAGTGGAAGCACTGGCCTTTGTCCTTTGCTGAGTCTTTCTTAGCAACCTTTGCTTTTCCTGGTCTGCCCTTGCCTTTTCCCTTCTTAAGGGACTTTTCTGTTTTCCTTTTCTTTCTGGTCTCACTAGTGTAGAGAACTGGCTTCTCTTTCTTAATAGTACTTTCCTCAATATATTGAGGAGCTCTAAGAGAGTCACCTCAAGCTTTTTTATATTAAAATTTATTATGAACTGTGAAAAGGAATTTGGTAGGGACTGAAGCACAATGTCCACACACAAGTTACCCTCTAGGACCATTCCTAGACTTGTGAGTTTCTCCATCCACTCAATCATCTATAGGACATAATTATGAACCGATGTCCCCTCAGTCATCCTAGTGCGGAAGAAGCTCTTGGATATCTCATATCGTTGAGTCCTTCCCTGTTCCTCAAACAATTTGCGGACATATAGGAGAATGGATCTAGTATCCATTTTTTCATGTTGTCTTTGTAACTCAGGAGTCATAGAGCCCAACATATAGCACTGAGCAAGAGTGGAGTCATCAATGTACTTCACGTAGTGAGCAATCTCATCCTCGCTTGCCCCTTCCTCGGGCGTAGGCATTACTGTATCAAGGACGTATGCGATTTTCTCTACCATGAGAATAATTTTCAAGTTTCGGAGCCAATCCGTATAATTTGGACCAGTGAGGCGGTTGACATCAAGTATGCCACATAAGGGATTTGAAAGCAACATTTTATGAAAATAAAGATGCAGCAGAAATGAATAACATGTAGATTTTGCAAGAAATAAACTATCAAGATATGGACTTTTATCTTAATATGCTTCCACTATTTCACTAGCGAGTCACCTGACACCCTCAAAACGTGAAACGGAAGTCTCCGACAGACTTCTATTGGGGATCAGGATCCAATCAGCGTCTTAGTGTAATCTCGAGGGACTCAACCAATCACATTAAGCCCAAAAGGTAGGCAACTCTTGCCGATCACAACTCCTTGTGATTCCCGTCCAAGCATACCATGCCCTCAGGTCACCAGTGACATCTCTATGTCGTAGATAAGATAGTAAATCACAATATAAGTGAGCCTCAAGATACTCGACCAACTCAACCTACACCAGAAATCGATTCCTACCTATAACGATGGAAGGCCATGTGGGTCAATCTAATTGCCTCACGTTTACCGACTTAATATTATCGAGAGAGAAAGGTTTCTATGATTTGGTCTCCTAATATGACATGTCACACATATACATATTTAATATATATCTACATCGCATGCAAATATATATGCATATCTAGTAGGTATATAAGCAATCACACATCACATGAGTAATCGCACCAGATGATCATGAACCATAGCCTAATATGATCAGGCTCGAGCTAGTAGGCCTAATCACTCACATCAAGATCTATATGCACAACGGTGCATCTTCATGCTCTGTAATCGTCCATCTCGTCCTCGTCGGTTCCGTCGACTTCTTGATGCATCTCCATACATCGCAATCGTCCATCTCGTGGGTCCCGTTATCGCATCCACGCTCCCGCTGTACCTTCTCATATGATTACAACTTAATCATAGGCATGCAGGCCCAACAATAAATGATAAATATAATGGAGGCCCGTAGACCCCAATAATAATAATGACAAGTACATACATCACACGGTCCATGATCATCCATCCACATATCATACATCAAATGTATAAATCATTCTTATGTAAGATTACTAGATAATAATAAAAATAATAATCAACTAAACCTTTTAATTAATTAATATTTTCTGAAATCAAGGACTGAATTTTTTGAATTCTGATGAGTATTTTCGTAATTTGGTCAAAGGAAAGAAATAGGAATTTCTTAAATTCCAAGGGGCAAAACTATCTTTTGCCCAAAACCCTAAGCCCCTCTCCCTTGCTGCTGCTGCCGTCGCCGCCACCTTGCCGGCGGCGACTGTGCAGCGGAGGGCGGGGCGCTACCCTCGCTTGCGGGCGGCACCCGCTAGCGGCGCTACCCTTACAGGTGGGCGCCCCCGCGGGCGTTTCTGCCCTCGGGGCAGCGCCCCGCCGGGCGGTCGCTCCTGGGGGGGGGGGGGGGTTTGCCAGTGGGAGCAGCGATCGCAGGCGCCGCTGCCCTGCGGCGCCTCACCCTACGGGAGAAGCGGCCGCAGGCACTGTTGCCCTATGGCGCCCTTGCCCGCGGGCGCAGCGGCCGCAGGCGCCTCATCCCGCGGCGCCTCGGTGCAGCGGCCGCAGGCGTCGCCATTGCGTGCGGGCGCAGTGCCCGCGCGCAGGGGCCTGGCCGCACACTGCCGGCCTTGTGGCTGCCGCTGTAGGCGGCCTGCCTGCACGCAGATGGCAGCGCTGCCATCTGCGACGATAGTAAAGGCAGCAACAGTTGCTGCCTTTTTTGCTTTTGCATCAACGATTTTGATGTCACAATTCTTCCTAAACACAATACACGTAGTTCAAAAACCAATCATTCGCACAAACAACCTGGCTCTGATACCATTGTTGGAAAATCTTGGGGGTGACATCACATGTACAGTGGAAGAATAAGAAAAACAAAATCCTCAATTTCCCAGAAAGATGTTTGTCATCATGTGAAGATTGGTGCACAAAAATTCATGAAACAAACTGGGTATAGAATATATTGTGTTATCTAGGGAGATCGTAAATCTCTGTTTCCTTGCAGATCTCTAGGAGAGGGTGAAGGAGGTCAAGCGTCCTCCTTTCTAATGGTGTTCCACACAATAGGGCTGCGACGATGCTCCTCAAAACTCTAGGCCTGCTTTGAGGTGGAGAGAGGGAGGAGAATGGGAGAGAGAAACAAAGGCTCTAGCCTATGAGGCTCTGAATCTCTCCTATTTATAAAGGCCCCCTGTCAAACCCTAATAGATCCTCCCATAATGGGTATTGGATTTGCATCAATTACTCGAGCCTTTTATATTAGTGGATCTCTATCCAATAATCTCTCATGGGCTCTTATTGGATGTCGTCCATGGGATCCAATAATTCAGGGGCTTATTGGATATCCAATAAGGTAAGGGCTCCGGCGGATATCTCATATCTGAACCTCTACTCATCGCAATGCCTCCCATATGTGTGTGACCCTCTAGGCCTAATATCGAGCTGGCCGTGAGTCATAGCTGTCAGAACTCATTCTGGCTCAATGAATTATTATCTCTGTAATAATTCACTCGACTCATCGACTACGGACATACTAGGCCACTACGCCGTAGTCTCTAGACGATACAGGGGAATTCAATCAATTGGACCTGTTTGTCCTCAGTTACCATGCACCTATAGTCTCTCATCCATCTAATATCCCAAAGACCATATATCAGGCATGGTGCTGTCAGGCCCATACGGTTTCTACTTGAGTCTCGCTCTAATCGAATTCTCCCGGAGAACTCTTTCTCTCTCAACCCGAATGACCCTAGCTAGGGATTTGTCTGAGCAAGAACATATGGGATATTCCTCTCATGACGCCGAGCGTGGATGATCCTTTATCGATACTCAATAGCTCTCGTAAGGTCGACTACCACTCTCAATGACCAGCTGTACTAAATTTGGGACATCCAAACCTATAAATCTGGTATCAAAGAGTGGAGCACTCATACAGGATATCCTTGGTGCCTCAAGTCTAAGGATCATATACACCACTAGGACTACGGAATCACTATCTGACAATAAGGCATCATCAACCATCCAATATTCCGTAAGCAGATCAAACAGTGAACTCATTCTCCAATGAGCACTTATACTGTATCCCTAGTGTCTCCACACGAGCAGCTATGAGACCAGCTGCATCCGTCATATGGACGGGTATACAGCACACCAGTCTGTCCAGTTATCACGATGTTACCTTATATATATATATATTATATATATATATATCTATATATATATATCTATATATATATATCTATATATATATATCTATATATATATATCTATATATATATATCTATATATATATATAGATATATATATATATCTATATATATATATAGATATATATATATAGATATATATATATATCTATATATATATATCTATATATATATATCTATATATATATATAGATATATATATATAGATATATATATATAGATATATATATATATCTATATATATATATCTATATATATATATCTATATATATATATATCTATATATATATATTATATATATATATCTATATATATATATAATATATATATATAGATATATATATATAGATATATATATATAGATATATATATATATAGATATATATATATAGATATATATATATATATAGATATATATATATATCTATATATATATATATATCTATATATATATATTATATATATATATCTATATATATATATCTATATATATATATCTATATATATATATATATCTATATATATATATCTATATATATATATCTATATATATATATCTATATATATATATATCTATATATATATATAGATATATATATATATAGATATATATATATAGATATATATATATATAGATATATATATATATCTATATATATATATCTATATATATATATATCTATATATATATATATTATATATATATATCTATATATATATATCTATATATATATATCTATATATATATATCTATATATATATATCTATATATATATATCTATATATATATATAGATATATATATATATCTATATATATATATAGATATATATATATATCTATATATATATATCTATATATATATATCTATATATATATATCTATATATATATATCTATATATATATATCTATATATATATATATCTATATATATATATCTATATATATATATCTATATATATATATCTATATATATATATATATATATATATATATATGCAATAGACAATATAAAGTGATAAATGCCAAAATATAATAAGCAAAAAAATTCCGTGTCAAGTCACACGTGCCATCACTCACGTGATTAGCTTGTTGGGCACCTATGACTAGCAGGTGGCACCGCCTAGGAGCTAAGTCTCCCAAGAAAGCTAGGCGATGGAACCGCCCATGTCAGGCGGTGGTACCGCTTGGGCTCTGTCAGGATCAATGACATGCTAGACAACTTGATTAATTGTTTAGGAGTAATTGTCTAGATCGAAGTTTTGCTTTACTTATGCAACATTAACTACGATAGCTTGAAGACATAAAGCAAGTCTACCGGAGTCAAGTTCGATAGGTGTTCGAGAGTCCACCAAAAGTCTGAAGAATTGTCGGAAGTGCTGCCGGAACTAATCGAAAAGAAATTGGGGACTTGCCAAAGTCTTCGGAAGCCCGCTGGAGAGATCGCCGAAGGTTCGCGGAGATCACCGAGAAGGTTCGACTATTTGCCAAAGACTCGCTGAACTCGCCACAAGACCGGGAGCCTGCTGGGAGTCCGTTGG
This sequence comes from Musa balbisiana, assembly GCA_004837865.1. Classification (NCBI taxonomy): domain Eukaryota; kingdom Viridiplantae; phylum Streptophyta; class Magnoliopsida; order Zingiberales; family Musaceae; genus Musa; species Musa balbisiana. The sequence goes on along the minus strand of CM017194.1, from coordinate 18,539,803 downwards.
AAGAAATCCGAGGGTGTATCGGAAGTCCACCGGAAGTTCGTCGAAAAGCTCGTAGGAAGGAAACTCGATGTTGCCGGTCAAAAACTTACTTAGGACTATGTCTTAATTTCGTAGTATGCATTTAATTAAGGTTAGGATTAATGGTTAATCTTATAACTCGGTTAGGGGACAATTGGGCCTGAGTTCGGACTAGTTTGGGCCAAGTTTGGAGCCCACCCAATAAGCTGAAATAGTCTAGACGGTGGCACCACCCAAAACCCGAGGGATCAAGTGGTGGTACCACCGGACAAGGCGGTGGCACAGCCCAGCACCCGAAAGGTCGGGCAGTGGCACCGCCTGTAAACGGTCAATATGACATTGACAAGCAGTAGCAACACCACCGACAGGCGGTGGCACCACCAACTCCAGGAATCCAAAGGAATTCAAAATTTGGAGCTCAAATTTGAATCCTCTTGGGGTCTATAAATACTCCTCAATTCTTAGCAGAGAATACACCTTTTGAGAAGTTAGAGATTGAGATAAAGCCTTAGCAAAATCTTTAGCAAGTCTTGTTTTCAATATCTTAAGTGTTCACCTCCTTCTTTCTCTTTGAAAATTTGTAAGAGTATGAACCACTTGTAAAAGGTTGTAAGAGGGGTATTTGTCCTTCCCCTTCAAAATGATTTGCTAGTGGAAGTTGGGAGCCTTATCGAAGAAGGCTTCGTAAGTAGATGTAGGTCATTTGACCGAACCACTTTAAATTGGTATGTTCCTTTCATGTGTGAGTACTTACCTTTCTGAAATCGTTATTTTCACAGCAGCAAGCTTTCGGTTTTCATCTTCTCACTCTACTCAAGCTACTCTTATCAAGTCATTCATTGTCGAATTGAAATCTCTATACATTTACAAAATTATTTTCAAACTTACAAGATTTAATCAGCTACACTAATTCACCCTCCCGGACTCTTAGTGCCGCTCCGACTCTAACAAATTCAAACCAGTTTGGGGCCTATATATACCCCACCCTTTCCTGCATGAAAGGGTACCGAAAGCTTGATCTTAGTTTGTAATTTTTAGAGCTCACGAGTGAAAAATTTGTAAGGGTGGTCTCCTAAGCCCATCAAAAGGTGTGAAACTGTAAAAGGGTGGTTGGCCTTCGCCTATTGAAGGAAAGCCTCTAGTGGACATCGGTGACCTCATCGGAGGAGGAAGCCAAAAGTGGATGTAGGTTAAGATTGACCGAACCACTCTAAATCTTAGTTTGCATTTACATTATGTTCTCTATCTTCACTGCAAACTGCCTCCGTAGCTTTACTTTAACTACACTTTGCTTGATCTTAAGTTAAAGAATCGGCTTTCATACCGAAATCGTTTTTATCGTATGAACGTCGTTGTAAATCGTCGAAAGTTTTCTGTTGCACTAATTCACCCTCCCGGACTCTTAGTGCCGCTCCGACTCTAACAAATTCAAACCAGTTTGGGGCCTATATATACCCCACCCTTTCCTGCATGAAAGGGTACCGAAAGCTTGATCTTAGTTTGTAATTTTTAGAGCTCACGAGTGAAAAATTTGTAAGGGTGGTCTCCTAAGCCCATCAAAAGGTGTGAAACTGTAAAAGGGTGGTTGGCCTTCGCCTATTGAAGGAAAGCCTCTAGTGGACATCGGTGACCTCATCGGAGGAGGAAGCCAAAAGTGGATGTAGGTTAAGATTGACCGAACCACTCTAAATCTTAGTTTGCATTTACATTATGTTCTCTATCTTCACTGCAAACTGCCTCCGTAGCTTTACTTTAACTACACTTTGCTTGATCTTAAGTTAAAGAATCGGCTTTCATACCGAAATCGTTTTATCGTATGAACGTCGTTGTAAATCGTCGAAAGTTTTCTGTTGCACTAATTCACCCCGCCTCTCTTAGTGCTCTTGATCCTAACAATTGATATTAGAACGGGGTTAACTCTCAATCGGATTAAAACCCAAGAGAGATGGCATATATCGGAAATCAAGAGGGCCACTCTATTACACGTCCTCCCATGTTCAATGGGACGGACTACACCTATTAAAAGACCCAAATGAGGATCTTCCTTGTTTCAATGGATTTTGAACTTTGGAATCCTGTCGAAAATATATTTTCAAAGTCTTCTCTTCAAATGATCGATTGGAATGAATTGGAGAAGAAGACTTTCACTCTTAATGCAAAGGCTATGAATGCCTTATTTTGTACGCTTGATAAAATCGAGTTCAATCGTGTTTCAGTTTGTGAAACCGCATTTGATATTTGGCATATACTCGAAATGACTCACGAAGGCACAAGTAGAGTGAAAGAGTCAAAAATCAATCTTTTGATACATTCTTTTGAACTTTTCCAAATGAAATCGAGCGAGACTATTGGCGACATGTACACTCGTTTCACAGATGTCGTCAATGGTCTAAAAGGACTCGGCAAAAGTTTTTCAGATTTTGAGCTTGTAAATAAGATTCTAAGATCCCTTTCTAAGAGTTGGGATCCTAAATTCACTGCTATTCAAGAGGCTAAAGATTTAAACAACTTCCCTCTTGAAGAATTAATCGGGTCATTAATGACCTACGAAATAACTTGCAAAGCTCATGAAGAGCAAGAAGACATCCTTCCAAAGAATAGGAAGGATATGACACTTAGAACTTTCAAAGACCACTTGAGAGAAAACTCAAGTGATGAAGACTGTGATGATGACTTGGCACTTCTAACAAGGAAATTCAAAAAATTCATTAAAAGAAACAAGTTTAAAAATGATACAAAAAATAAATTTGAACCCAAAAAGGACCAAGTTATTTGCTACGAATGCAAGAAGCCGGAACACTACAAAAGTGATTGTCCCCAAGCCAAGAAGAGAATACCAAAGAAGAAGGCACTCAAAGCAACGTGGGATGACTCAAGCATGTCTGAAGAAAAGGAGTCCAACACCGAGCAAGTTGCTTATTACGCCCTAATGGCCATCGGAGATGAGGTAACGAATTTAATTGATGCAGATTTATCATTTGACGAATTATTAAATGCCTTCCATGACTTATTTGATGAATGCAAAACTATTAGTAGAAAACACAAATTGCTAAAAAAGGAGCATCATATTCTTACTTGTAATTTCGATAAATTAAAAACTGAATATCATGATAGTTTAGCTCCATGTAAAAAGTGCTATGATTTAGAAACTCTCCAAAAGGAGAACTTGCTACTTAAGGACACATTGAACAAATTTGAGGTTGGTAGCAAGTCCTTGAATATGATCCTTACAAATAAGGGTCATGTTCCTAAAAGAAGTGGAATCGGATTTGTGAGAAGTCCTCACCAAAATCCAACCACCTTCATAAAAGGACCTATCTTACATGTTCGGCACCAAAGCAAATACAACTTTTATTGCAAACATGGACGTAAAACTTATCATTGTTCATTCAAGAAAATTAGTATGACCAAACTAATTTGGGTTTCTAAAGGAACCATGATAAATTCTATGGAACATAATAAATAATGTAGATTAGTTTTTGAGGCACCCAAAAGTAAATGGGTACCTAAAAATCATCCTTTCTTGTAGAAACATACCCCATCACAAGCTAGGAGCAAGAGATGGTACCTTGATAGTAGATGCTCAAAGGCATATGACCGGAGATCCATCTCAATTCTCTAAGCTCACTAGCATAGACGAAGGCTATGTCACCTTCGGAGACAACAACAAGGGTAAAATCATTGGTAAAGGAGCCATATGTAACAAATCCAACTTATTTATTGAAGATGTTTTGTTAGTTGATGGTTTAAAACATAACCTCTTGAGCATTAGTCAATTATGTGATAAAGGCTATATTGTCAAATTCGAATCTAATGCTTGCATCATTGAAAAACCACACAAAAACACATCTATGATTGCATTAAAATAAAATAACGTATACACCATTGACATCAATGATCTTTACAATAAAATGTGTTTCTCGATTTTGAATGAGGATGATTGGCTTTGGCATAGGAGATTAGGTCATGCTAGCATGAAACTAATAACTCAAATATCATCCAAAGAACTTGTAAGAGGAATTCCTCATTTCAAGTTCATCAAAGATAATGTGTGCGATGCTTGTCAATTAGGAAAACAAATTAAGGGTAGTTTCAAATCGAAGAATCAAATAAGCACCTCTAGGCCCTTATAATTGATCCATATGGACTTGTTTGGACCTATCTCTACATCAAGCCTAGGAGGTAGCAAATACGCTAGATGACTATCGTAGATACACATGGACTTATTTCTTAAAATATAAAAATAAATATTTTAGTTATTTTACCAAGTTTTGCAAACTTGTCCAAAATGAAAAGGATTTTATGATTTCGTCAATTAGAAGTGATCATGGTGGTGAATTTCAAAACCGTGATTTCCAAGAATTTTGTAAATTTAATGGATACAATCACAACTTCTCTACTCCAAGAAATCCTCAACAAAATGGAGTAGTAGAAAGAAAAAAAATGGAAATTTACAAGAAATGGCGAGAACCATGTTGAATAAACATAGCCTACCCAAATATTTTTGGGCCGAAACCATAAACACTGCATGTTACATTTTGAATAGAGTTCTAGTAGGACCCTTACTCACCAAAACTCCCTATGAGTTGTGGAACAATAAAAAACCCAATGTTTCATATTTTAAAGTTTTTGGGTATTAGTGTTTTATCTTGAATGAAAAAAGATGCCTTAGAAAAATTTGATGCTAAATCCCATGAAGGAATTTTTCTTGGTTATTCTTTGATTTCTAAAGCTTTTCGTATCTTCAATAAAAGAACTTTAATTATAGAAGAATCCATTCATGTTGTTTTAAATGAGATTTCCGAAATCAAGAAAAATGATTTTGATGATGATGTTAATTTTGATTCTTTGAATTTAAATAAAACCCTTTCTCCAACTAGTAACTTGGATGCTTTCACTTCCGAAACATCCTTATCCAAGGATTGGAAGTATGTAGATGCTCATCCTAAGGAGCTAATCTTAGGAGACATATCTAAGGGGGTTCAAACATGTTCTTCACTTAAAAAAAATTTTTCCAACGCCGCTTTCCTCTCCCAAATTGAACCTAAATGTATTGATAAACCCATGAAAGATGATTCATGGATTATCGCAATGCAAGATGAGTTAAATAAATTTGAGAGGAATGAGGTGTGGAAACTTGTTCCTAGGCCAAATGACCATTTAGTTATTAATACTAAATAAGTCTTTAGAAACAAGCAAGATGAATCTAGTATCATGGTTAGAAACAAGGCTAGATTAGTGGCCAAAGGTTTCAACTAAGAAGAAGGTATCGATTACAAAGAAACTTTTGCTTCTGTGGCTCGATTAGAATCCATAAGGATGCTCCTTGCCTATGCTAGTAGTAATAATTTTAAGTTGTTTCAAATGGATGTTAAAAGTGTTTTTCTTAATGGCTTTATTTCTAAAGAAGTTTATGTTGAACAACCTCTCGGATTTATGTTGCCTATGCTAGTAGTAATAATTTTAAGTTGTTTCAAATGATAGCCTCCCTAATCATGTGTTTAAATTAACTAAAGCTCTCTATGGTTTAAAACAAGCCTCAAGGGCTTGGTATGAGAGACTTAGTTCTTTTCTTATTGAAAATAATTTCACAAAAGGCAAGGTCGATACTATATTATTTATCAAAAATTTTAAAAATAATTTTCTCATTGTTTAGATTTATGTTGATGATATTATCTTTAGTTCTACAAATGAATCTCTTTGTGAATTTTTTGCTAAAACCATGAGTCTCGAATTTGAAATGAGTTGAATTAACCTTTTTCTTAGGCTTACAAATTAAGCAACTAAGAAATGACATCTTTATTAGTCAAACTAAATATACTTTAGATTTGCTAAAAAGATTTAATATGGATAGCTCAAAAACTATCAACACTCCTATGAGCACCTCCACTAAGTTAGAAATTGATAAAAGTGGAGAAAGCTTCGATCAAAAAACTTATAGGGGTATGATAGGAAGTTTACTTTACCTCACTGCAACTAGACTAGATATCATGTTTAGTGTAGGACTTTGTGCTAGGTTTCAATCGAACCCTAAGATATCTCATCTCAAAGTGGTTAAAAGAATACTTAGATATCTTAAAGGTACCACAAATCTAGGATTATGGTATTCAAAAATCGAGAATTTTGAGTTAATTGCTTATATTGATGCGGATTTTGCTGGGTGTAGACTATATAGAAAAAGCACATCAGGAACATATCAATTTTTGGGACATGCCCTTGTTTCCTGGTTATCTAAGAAACAAAACTCAATTGCACTATCAACAACCGAAGCTGAGTATTGCATCTAGTGCATGCTGTGCACAAGTTGTGTGGATGAAAAACACCTTAGAAGATTATAAAGTTCATCTTAAAAATATTTCCATTAAATGTGATAACACAAGTGCTATATGTTTAACAAAGAATCTCATTCAACACTCAAGAACAAAATATATTGATATTAGACATCACTTTATATGAGATCATGTCACTAATCATGATGTAGTTATAGAGTTCATTGATACTAAACATCAACTAGCTAATATTTTTACAAAGCCTTTAAGTGAAGAACAATTTGATTTCATTAGAAGAAAATTAAGAATGTTAATGTGTCCGAATGCTTGAACTCATTAAATTTATTTTTTGGACTTTTTTGATTCAATGATCAAATCACTTAATTGCATATGATGAGAATTTTACTCGATTACATAACATATTGGAAATTATGTGTTTTGGATACTAAAATTTCTATGTTGATGAGCATATTTATCTTCATTGAAAAACTATGGCAAAGATGTGTCCGAATGCATAAAGTTATTAAAATTGTTTTTCGGACATCAAATCACTTAATTGCTATAATGATTTTACACGATTATATGCCTTAATAACATGTTGGAAATTATGTGTTCTGGATACAAAAATTTCATGATAATAAGCATGTTTTGTCTTTATGATTATATTTGAAAATCTATAGCAAAACCTTGTCCGAATGCATGAAAATGTTAAATTTTATTTTCGGATTTTCTTGATATATTATTCTCTTCCGGACTTAATAAGCATATGTCATATCGACTTTGATTCATATCATTGATTTTTGACATATGGAATCAACTAGCAAATGCATCTCTCATAGACTTATCATGTGAAAAATATTTTTCGAGAAATGGATTTGATGATTCCTTCTTATAAACTCATTCTTAAAAAAAATGAAAATAAAAATAAGAAAGGAAGATATTTTTTACTTGCAAGGATTTGATTCACATACATATCTTGATCCTTGTAAAATTGAAGAGTGCTTTAAATCTCTTATCAATTTTAATTTCATTCGAGTAATCTCACAAATGGCTTTCCTCCTTCATGCAAAAAGATAATACCAAATAAAAAGAAAGAAGTAATCTCCATGTCATGTTTTCCTTGAGATGGTTGTATAATTAGTATCCTATCACTCATTGTTGAAGAATGACATAAACCTAGTTATGGCATGAATCATTACCGCATTTATATTTAAAATTTGCTTATATCGTTCTCCTTTTTGTTGATAACAAAGGGGGAGAAATATATGAATTGATGCTATGAGAGCCATATTTGAATTTGAATTATGTTAAGATATCAAAAGAAGCTTGCATCGAAATATATGATAAATTGATGATAGAAAAGCTATGATTGCCATATTTGCATTATGCCACATATGTATCATGTTAAGATATCAAGAACTTGTATCGCAATTTTACTTGTTGATATCTTGCTATGTGATGAAATGCTATGATTGCTAAACACTTGAAATGTTTGCATTATGTTGATATATTACCATATGATGAATTGTTTCGATTACTATCTTTCACATTTGAAATGTAAAAATTAAAAATGGATGTCAAGCGTTGACATCATTTTCAGAGAGATACATCATGATAGGAATCATGATGGGAGTATTGATAAGGTTAAACGATCTTAACTTATCAATAGATCTCTTGAATTCAAAGGCTTTGAATTCAAGAATGACTTATCTCAAGTATGACATATAGATAGGGGGAGTTAAGGTTAACTCCGTTATCAATTGATTATCATCATAAAAAAGGGAGAGATTTTTGAATCTCGGATTTTGATGATGAAGTCAATTGTGATTTGTTATCTAATCCATATGCTAAGATAAGTGTGCAGGATTAACTACGATGAAAGAAAGATATGCAGCAGGAGTTGTGTTAGAGTCAAGACTATGATCATGTTGGGGGTTTGTGTTAGGATCAAGAGCACTAAGAGGGGGGGGGTGAATTAGTGCAGCGGAAAACTTTCGACGATTTAAAACGACGTTCGTATGATAAGAAAGATTTCAGTATGAAAGTCGAATCGGAAATTTCTTTAACTTAAGATCAAGTAAAGTGCAGTTAAAGTAAAGCTATGGAAGTAGTTGCAGTTAAGATAGAGAACAGAATGCAAATGCAAACCGAGATTTAGAGTGGTTCGGTCAATCTTGACCTACATCCACTTTTGGCTTCCTCGTCCGATGAGATCACCGACGTCCACTAGAGACCTTCCTTCAATAGGCGAAGGCCAACCACCCTTTTACAGATTCACTCCTTTTGACAGGCTTAGGAGACAACCCTTCCAAATTTTTCACTCCTCTCTTGAATGATCAAAACTTCGAAGAAAAGAGGGAGAAGAACTTCTAGCCTTTTACAACACTTTTAAGCTCTCAAAATCTCAGAATAAATGCTAAGTTTCGGTGCCCTTTCATGCATGAAAGGGTGGGGTTTATATAGGCCCCAAACTGATTTGAATTTGGAGCTCAAAAATATCAATTCTCATGTTTTTGGGGTCCTGGCGGTACTATCGTCATAAATGGGCGGTACTACCGCCTAACAGAGCTCGGAGACCGAGCTCGGGCGGTACCACCGCCTGACAGGGGCAGTGCTACCGCTCAATCTCACTCGGAGACTGAGCCCAGGCGGTGCCACTGCCTGATAGGGGCGGTGCTATCGCCCACCTAGTCTCACTCGGAGACTAAGCACAAGCGGTGCCACCGCTTGACAAGGGCGGTGCTACCGCCCAGTCTCACTCGGAGACTGAGCCTAGGCAGTGCCACCGCTTGACAGGGGCGGTGCCACCGCCCAGCCTCACTCTGAGACTCGGCTGCTGGGCGGTGCCACCGCCGGCCAGGGAATTTGGGTCCGAATGGGCTGATCCATTCGGCCCAATTTGGGTCTGTTAAGGGCCCAATTGCCCCAAGATTAAGTTAATGGGATCACCTCCCATTTCTAACTTAATCATCATGCTAACTATAATATTTTTCAAGACATTTACTGCAACTTGCTTCGGTGCGTCAATCGCTTCTTCCGTCGAGCTTCCGGCGAACTTCCGACGATCATCCGACGAACCCTCGGCGATGCTCCGGTGGACTTCCGGCAAACTCCTGGACTTGCGATGATCCACTTGGCGAGTTCCGATGAGCTTCTTTGGCAAGCTCCTGGACTTCTCGGATTTGTTCCCGCAGAACCTCCGATGACCGTCCGAACTTCCGTCGAACTCTCGAACCCCCAACGTGATCATAGTCTTGACTTCGGCGCAACTCCTGCTGCTTGTCTTACTTTCATCGTAGTTAATCTTGCAAACTTATCTTAACATATGGATTGGATAACAAATGACAATTGACTTCATCATCAAAATCCGAGATTCAACAATCTCCCCCTTTTTGATGATGACAATCAATTGATAACGGAGTTAACTTTAACTCCCCCTATCTATATGCCATACTCAAGATAAGTCATTCTTGAATTCAAAGCCTTTGAATTCAAGAGACATATTGATAAGTTAAGATTGTTTAACCTTATCAATACTTTCATCATGATTCTTATCATGATGTATCTCTCTGAAAATGATGTCAAGGCTTGACATCCTTTTTCAAGTTTTACATTTCAAATGTGAATGATAGTAATGGTAGCAATTCATCATATGGTAAGATATCAACATGTGAAATTACGATGCAAGTTCTTGATATCTTAACATAATGCAAATATTTCAAGTGTTTAGCAATCATAGCATTTCTATCATCAATTTACCATATATTTCGGTGTAAGCTTTTTGAACATAATTCAAATTCAAATATGGCACTCACAGCATCAATTCATATATTTCTCCCCCTTTGTCATCAACAAAAGGAGAACGATATAAGCAAATTTTAAACACAAGTGAGTGATAGGTAATTTTTCAACAATGAGTGATAGGATACCAATTATACAAACATCTAAAGGAAAGATTAAATCATGCTTCATTTTTACAAGGATCAAGATATGTATGTGAATCAATATCCTTGCAAGTAAAAAATCTTCCCTTTTTTTTTTTTTTTCAAGATATGTATGTGAAAATATTTTTTCACATTATAAGCCTATGAAAGATGCATTTGCTAATTGATTCATAGCCGGCCTCTTCACCTCTTTAATAAGGGTCGGCTTAGGTAGGTTTTACATGATTGCCCCTATCAATTAGGACTCTCCTAGCTAGAGTCCTAACAGACCCGCCCTCTTCAAATCAGCCTTGTCCTCGAGGCTGACGATTCATGAATTTTGGGAATTTGATCTTCAAGTTGTCATAGTTCTCCCAAGTGGCATCTTTTGTTGGTAGGTTCACCCACTGTTTTAGCACTTCAGTAGTGGGTCGTCGTCGTTGAGTCACGATCCGTTGATCAATAATGACACTTGGCTGGGTCTGGAGTTCTCCTTGAGTAGTCATATTTGGTGGGTGGCTTTGGGCTGTCTCCAAGCACCTATTTATAACTTTCGTCTGGCTGTCAATTTGTGGGTGATATTGCATACTCCTTTTCAATTTAGTACCCTGCATATGGTATAACTTTGTCCAAAATCTGCTCGTGAAGATGCAAGTAGAATTTGTCATAAGCACAATGCGTCCTTTGTAGTGTAATTCTTTTGAGTCCCAATTGTAATGAGCCACGGAGCTTGATGCTTCTTCCAATTTTTTTATGATCTTACTGGTCTCTAGATCATCCTGCCATTCCATCTTAATATCCTCAAGGAAGTCACTGGTTGGAAGTAAAACGACCAAAAATTCAGCTTGCTCGGGTAGTTGTGAAAGCGCATCTGCAACAACATTCTCTTTCCCCTTTTTGTAAGTTATTTCATAATCAAATCTAAGAAGTTTTGTTACCCATTTTTGCTGCTCAGGGGATAATATCTTTTGCTCCAAAAAGTACTTGAGGCTTTTATGGTCAGTTTTAATTTGAAATCGTTGACCGATCAAGTAGAGTCTCCACCTCGTTGCTGCGCGCATAATGGCGAGCATCTCCTTATCATATGTTGACATATTTTGATAGGAGGGAGATAATGCCTTGCTAGTGTATGCGAGTGGTCGACCAACTTGAATGAGAATGGTTCCAATTCTGACTCCAGATGCATTAACCTCAATAATGAAGAGTCGGCTGAAATCTAGTAGTGCTAGCACTGGCGTCGTCGTCATGGCTGCCTTAAGTTTGTCAAAGGCAGCGGAGGCTTTGTCCAACCATTGGAATAAATCTTTTTTCAGTAAGGAAATAAGTGGTGCACTGATCTTTCCATAGTTTTTCATGAACTTGCGATTGTAGCCTATTAAACCGAGAAAGCCACGTAGCAATTTTATATTCCTCGAGGTCAGCCAGTTTTGCATTGCTCCAATTTTGGAGGGGTCCACTGTCACACCTTCCTCTGATATGATATGCCCAAGATATTCCACCTTCTGGTGACGAAAGCAAAAATTCGTAGTGGCCGTTGTGTCTTCAAAAGGCGGTTTTCGGTATGTCTTCTTTGCACACTCATATTTGATGATACCCGGATCGAAGGTCCAGCTTTGTGAAGACTTGTGCTCTCTTTCATCTAACAATTCATCTGCTATTAGAATAGGGTATTTGTCCTTGATGATTATGCCATTGAGGGCTCGGTAATCAATCCACATTCGCCATGTTTCATCCTTCTTTCGTACAAAGAGCACCAGTAAAAAGTAGGGGCTGCAACTTGGTCGAGTAACTCTTGTTTCGGGCATCTCTTTTATAATCCTTTCTATTTCATCCTTCTGCAGATATGAATGTTGATATAGCCAAGTATTTGCAGGAGGTTTGCCCAAAAGAGTCGGTATACAATGATTATGCCGACGGGCAAGAGGTAGGTTGCGCGGTTCGTCAAATATATCTGAAAATTCAGCAAGCAAAGGAAGTAGGTTTGGATCTTCAAATTCTATTGGCTCTCCCTTAGTTTGCTGCTCAAGTTGTACCAAAAAGCCGCTGCATACTTTATGCAAAACCTTCTCCATTTCTTGTGTGCAAATCGTCATTACGTCGCCCCCATGTTTCCCGTGTAGAATCACCTGTTTCCCTTTACTGTAAAATCTCAAAATTAGTTTCATAAAATTCCAGAAAACATTACCTAATATTGTCAACCATTCAATTTTGAGCATAGCCTCATGATCATCAAGAGGGAGGAGGAAGAAATCTCCAATTATCTCTTGTTCCTGCAGTAATAGTTTCTCTTGCGGGCGCCTACGATCACACTTCAAAATCCGTCCGTCGGTGAACTTGATGTCAAACCTGCTGTAATACTCAATAGGTAAGGCCATCCGGATAGCAACTTTACTATCTAGAAAGTTATTAGTGATGCCCATGTCGATGAGAACAGTGATCGATTGTTGTTTGAGAAGGCCTTCAACTTTCATCGTTTGCGGGTTTGAGTAGCCAGCTAGTGCATGCACCATAACTTCGGTCGGTTGTGGCTCTTCTTCTGCATTTTCTTCTTTATTATCAAGGCTCTCTTCTTGATGTTCAATGACCTCTTCTTCTACTGGTTTAATCATAAGAAGTCTCCCTTTTCTACAGTGATGCTCGCGGCTCCACGGCTCATCGCGGTGCCAACATAACTCCTCCGTAGATCGCTCCTGAAGCTCTTCTCTTGTCATCATTTTTGGTGCAGGGACTCGGTTGATAGTAGGGGGGGTTGAGGGCTTCTGCATTGTAGGTTGAGAAGCGATCCTAGTCCTCTGAGCTTCATGGTTCAAACGCTCCTCTTGATGTCGTGCGAAAGAGATGGCTGCCATAAGCGTGTACGGTTGTCGTGCTTGAACTTCTCCCCGGATCTCCGGCTTCAAGCCCTCAATAAAGGTCCCCAATAGCTGTTTTTGAGACCAATCACGAGTTTGATTAGATAACCTTTCAAACCTTGTTTGGTACTCCTGAATAGTAGAGGTTTGTCAGATCTTTGCTAGTTGTTCGTCAATGTTCTTGTAATCGGTTTGTCTGAAGCGGATCAATAGTCCTTCTTTGAACTGTCGCCATAAGAGAACTCCATGAGTATATTTAAACCAGTAAAACCATTGTATGGCATCCCCTTCAAGATGTATAGCTGCAATTTCTACCATAGATGCATCCGCAGTTTTATGATACCGAAAATATCGCTCCGCGCGCGAGATCCAACCAATCAGGTCTCCTTCTTCCCATCTAGGGAAGTCCACCCTCATTCGTGGATAGTTGAGATCAGTCATTGAACCTCTCCTCTCTTGGAAGTCATCTCTTCGGGCTTGGTGCGATTGGTTAGAGCTCTCTCCTTGATGTGATTTCTTCGAGCTTAGTGGTCGGCCCAAACTGAGTTCGGTAAAGAGAGTCCGAATCTTATCCTCTATTCGCGCCTCCAAGGCTTCGAATTTAGCATTGATTGCTTCCCTAGATGCCATAGAATATGCCTCCAAATCTGTGATGTTTAGATCTCTCTTTTGTTGTCGGGTTAAAGGCAAGTATAAGTTGAGAGAAGTGATGGTCGAAAGGGTTGGTGGATTGGTGGATGTAGGCTGCGGTTTAGGCTTGTTTTGTGGCAATTTTGGGTGTAGTTTGAGAGTGTAGTTTGGTGGAGTTTTAGAGCTGTGGATGAAAGTTTTAGATCTATGGTAGATGGCAGCAAAGGTTTGATAGAAATCAGTGGAAGTTTGCTGCAGAATTGTGTTGTTTTGTAAGAGTAGAATTGTCGTCGAAAAAACAGCGGTTTCTCAACGAAATTTCCACAAAAAACTTGAGAGATTTGAGGAGGGAATTGATAGAAAAATCTCAGTGTATATGACAGTAAGTATGTCCAATTTAATCAAGAAAATTTCGGCAGTATAACAGCAAAGAAATTGGTGCAAGTTGCGATAGCAGAATTCTCGTCGAAAAATTTCAGCGGTTTGCGACGAAAATTTACAACAACACAAAATTGTTTTTAGAGATGAATTCCTCAATAGATCAATCTTAGATGGAAGCCAAGATGATCTATAAAGTGTAGAAGAAATTTCGTTCAAAAAAGATTACAAATAGATCGGTTAAGGCAACAATATGCGGCTGAAATTTTCTGCAGCACAGATTTTCAAGTATAGCAGATTGGACGTAAAAGACTAGTGGTTTATATTGAGAATTTTTTGATAAAACCAAAAGAAAATCCTCTATTAGGAAGTATCAAATCTATCATAAAAATTTCATAGACATTTGGATAGAAAAAATGCAGTAGCAAGATCAAACAAACTATGCTATGCGGCTGAAATTTTATAGTGCAGATTAGATGTAAAAGATCAATGGTTTATATTAGGAATTTTTTGACAAAACCAAAGAGAAATCTGCCTTTAGGAAGTGTCAATTATGTCATAAAAATTTCGTAGAGATTTGAATAGAAAAAACGCAATAGCAAGATCAAATAGACTGTGTTATGCGGTTAGAATTCTGCAATGTATCTTTTGTCGTAGAGATGAAAACTTTGCGACGAAAAGTTTATGCAGCAATATAGGAACATTTTTTTTTTTGGATTTTTGAATAAGGATAACTAAATTGCAGCAGCAGTAAGGTAGAAAACCAGAACCTGTTGCAATTCACGGAGAGATCAAAAGATGATCTGCGATGGTGTAGATGACAACGGAATTTGGTGACGATCTTTTAAGCAATTGTGGGAATTGCTTTGGGCGGCTGTGGAGAGATGATGGATGGCTGTGGAAGGGCAGCGAGACGCCAAGAACGCTGCTCTGATACCAAGTGATAGAACCCTTGCAGATTCTAAGCTTGGGGTTGATCTCTTTAGGGGATCAGCCTCCTGGAACTCTATAGGGGTTCCTTCCTCCAAGTTGCTGCTCAAAGGCTGCATAAAATATTCATCTATTGCTTATCAAAAGAGGATGAATACATGACTATTTATAGGGTGTCTAAGCCCTAACTCCTAATAGGACTCCTACTCAAGACTCTTACTCAATTAAGACTTCTACTCAAGACTCCTAATAGGACTCCTACTCAAGACTCCTATTCCTTTACAACTCCTAATTCTTCTTTAAGAAATAACCTTCAAACCCTAGCCGGCCTCTTCACCTCTTTAATCCCAAAAATTGACATGTTCCTAATGTGCTTTTTCTATCTAATCTACATCCAGCAAAATCTGCATCAACATAAGCAATTAACTCAAACTTCTCGATTTTCGGATACCATAATCCTCGATTTGTGGTACCTTTAAGATATCTAAATATTCTTTTAACTGCTTTGAGATGAGATATCTTAGGGTTCGATTGAAACCAAGCACAAAGTCCTACCCTGAACATGATATCTGGTCTAGTTGCAATGAGGTAAAGTAAACTTCCTATCATACCCCTATAAGTTTTTTGATCGACGCTTTCTCCACTTTCATCAACTTCTAACTTAGTGGATGTGCTCATAGGAGTGTTAATAGCTTTTGAGCTTTCCATATTAAATCTCTTTAGCAAGTCTAAAGCATATTTAGTTTGACTAATAAAGATGTCATTTCTTAGTTGCTTAATTTGTAAGCCTAAGAAAAAGGTTAATTCTCCCATCAAACTCATTTCAAATTCTAGACTCATGGTTTTAGCAAATGATTCACAAAGAGATTCGTTTGTAGAACCAAAGATAATATCATCAACATAAATCTGAACAATGAGAAAATTATTTTCAAAATTCTTGATAAACAATGTAGTATCAACCTTGCCTTTTGTAAAATTATTTTTAATAAGAAAAGAACTAAGTCTCTCATACCAAGCCCTTGGGGCTTGTTTTAAACCATAGAGAGCTTTAGTTAATTTAAACACACGATTAGTGAGGCTATTATTTTCAAATCTGGGAGGTTGTTCAACATAAACTTCTTCGGAAATAAAGCCATTAAGAAAAGTGCTTTTAACATCCATTTGAAATAACTTAAAATTATTATTACTAGCATAGGTAAGGAGCATCCTTATGGCTTCTAATCTAGCCATAGGAGCGAAGGTTTCTTCGTAATCGATACCTTCTTCTTGGTTGAAACCTTTGGCTACTAATCTAGCCTTGTTTCTAACCACGATACCATATTCATCTTGCTTATTTCTAAAGACCCATTTAGTACCAATAACTAAATGGTCATTTGGCCTAGGAACAAGCTTCCACACCTCATTTCTCTCAAATTGATTTAACTCATCTTGCATTGCGATAATCCATGAATCATCTTTCATGGCTTCGTCAATACATTTAGGTTCAATTTGGGAGAGAAAAGCGGCGTTGGCACAAAATTCTTTAAGAGAAGAACGTGTTTGAACCCCCTTAGATATGTCTCCTAGAATTAGCTCCTTAGGATGAGCATCTACATATTTCCAATCCTTGGGTAAGGATGTTTCGGAAGTGGATGCATCCAAGTTGCTAGTTGGAGAAGGGGTTTCATTTAAATTCAAAGAATCAAAATTAACATCATCATCAAAATCATTTTTCTTGATTTCGAAAATCTCATTGAAAATAACATGAATTGATTCTTCTATAATTAAAGTTCTTTTATTGAATATACGAAAAGCTTTAGAAACCGAAGAATAACCAAGGAAAATTCCTTCATCGGATTTAGCATCAAATTTTCCTAAGGCATCTTTTTCATTCAAGATAAAACACTTGCACCCAAAAACTTTAAAATATGAAACATTGGGTTTTTTGTTGTTCCACAACTCATAGGGAGTTTTGGTGAGTAAGGGTCTTACTAGAACTCTATTCAAAATATAGCATGCAGTGTTTACGGCTTCGACCCAAAAATATTTGGGTAGGCTATGTTCATTCAATATGGTTCTTGCCATTTCTTGTAAATTTCTATTTTTTCTTTCTACTACTCCATTTTGTTGAGGATTTCTTGGAGTAGAGAAGTTATGATTGTATTCATTAAATTCACAAAATTCTTAAAAATCACAGTTTTGAAATTCACCACCATGATCACTTCTAATTGACGCAATCATAGAACCCTTTTCATTTTGGACAAGTTTGCAAAACTTGGTAAAATATCTAAAGCATTCATTTTTGTGTTTTAAGAAATAAGTCCATGTGTATCTACTATAGTCATCTACAATGATGAAGGCGTATTTGCTACCTCCTAGACTTGATGTAGAGATAGGTCCAAACAAGTCTATATGGATCAATTGTAAGGGCCTAGAGGTGCTTATTTGATTCTTAGATTTGAAATTACCCTAAATTTGTTTTCCTAATTGACAAGCATCACACACATTATCTTTGATGAACTTGATATGAGGAATTCCTCTTACAAGTTCTTTGGATGATATTTGAGTGATTAGTTTCATGCTAGCATGACCTAATCTCCTATGCCAAAACTAAGCATCCTCATTCAAAACCGAGAAACACTTTTCATTGCAAAGATCATTGATGTCAATGGTGTATACGTTATTTTGTTTTAATGTAATCATAGATGTGTTTTTGTGTGGTTTTTCAACGATGCAAGCATTATATTCGAATTTGACAATATATCCTTTATCACACAATTGACTAATGCTCAAGAGGTTATGTTTTAAACCATCAACTAACAAAACATCTTCAATAAAGAAGTTGGATTTGTTACCTATGGTTCCTTTGCCAATGATTTTACCCTTGTTGTTGTCTCCGAAGGTGACATAGCCTTCGTCTATGCTAGTGAGTTTAGAGAATTGAGATGGATCTCCGGTCATATGCCTTAAGCATCCACTATCAAGGTACCATCTCTTGCTCCTAGCTTGTGATGATGTATGTTTCTACAAGAAAGGATGATTTTTAGGTATCCATTTACTTTTGGGTGCCTCAAACACTGATCTAAATTATTTATCATGTTGCATAGAGTTTATCGTGGTTCCTTTAGGAACCCAAATCAATTTGTTTAGACTAACTTTCTTGAATGGACAATGATAAGTTCTATGTCCATGTTTGCAACAAAAGTTGCATTTGCTTTGGTGCCGAACATATAAGATAGGGCCTTTAATGAAGGTGGTTGGATTTTGGTGAGGACTTCTCACAAATCCGATTCCACTTCTTTTAGGAACATGACCCTTATTTGTAAGGATCATATTCAAAGACTTGCTACCAACCTCGAATTTCTTCAAGGTGTCTTTAAGTAGCAAGTTCTCCTTTTGGAGAGTTTCTAGATCATGACAATTTTTACATGGAGCTAAACTATCATGATATTCAATTTCTAATTTGTCGAAATTACAAGTAAGACTATCATGCTCCTTTTTTGGCAATTTATATTTTCTACTAATATTTTTGTATTCATCAAATAAGTTATGGAAGGCATTTAGTAATTCATCAAATGATAAATCTCCATCAATTAAATTTGTTACCTCATCTCCGATGGCCATTAGGGCGTAATGAGCAACTTGCTTGGTGTTGGACTCCTCTTCTTCGGACGCGCTTGAGTCATCCCACGTTGCTTTGAGCGCCTTCTTCTTTGGTGTTCTCTTCTTGGCTTAGGGACAATCACTTTTGTAGTGTCCCGGCTTCTTGCATTCGTAGTAAATAACTTGGTCCTTTTTGGGTTCAAATTTATTTTTTGAGTCATTTTTAAACTTGTTTCTTTTAATGAATTTTTTGAATTTCCTTGTTAGAAGTGCCAAGTCATCGTCACAGTTTTCATCACTTGAGTTTTCTCTCAAGTGGTCTTCGAAAGTTCTAAGTGTCATATCCTTCCTGTTATTTGGAAGGATCTCTTCTTGCTCTTCATGAGCTTTGCAAGTCATTTCGTAGGTCATTAATGACCCGATTAATTCTTCAAGAGGGAAGTTGTTTAGATCTTTAGCCTCTTGAATAACAGTGACTTTAGGGTCCCAACTCTTAGGAAGGGATCTTAGAATCTTATTTACGAGCTCAAAATCCGAAAAACTTTTGCCTAGTCCTTTTAGACCATTAACGACATCCGTGAAACGGGTGTACATATCGCCAATAGTCTCGCTCGGTTTCATTCGAAAAAGTTCAAAAGAATGTATCAAAAGATTGATTTTTGACTCTTTCACTCTACTTGTGCCTTCGTGAGTCACTTCGAGTGTATGCCAAATATCAAATGCGGTTTCACAAACTGAAACACGATTGAACTCATTTTTTTCAAGCGCACAAAATAAGGCATTCATAGCCTTTGCATTAAGAGCGAAAGTCTTCTTCTCCAATTCATTCCAATCGATCATTGGAAGAGAAGATTTCGAAAATCCATTTTCGACACGATTCCAAAGTTCAAAATCCATTGAAATAAGTAAGATCCTCATTCGGGTCTTCCAATAGGTGTAGTCCGTCCCATTGAACATGGGTGGACGTGTAATAGAGTGGCCCACTTGATTTCCGACGTATGCCATCTCTCTTGGGTTTTAATCCGATTGAGAGTTAACCCCGCTCTGATACCAATTATTAGGATCAAGAGCATTAAGAGGGGGGGGGGGTGAATTAATGCAGCGGAAAACTTTCGACGATTTAAAACGACGTTCGTATGATAAGAATGATTTCAGTATGAAAGTCGAATCGGAAATTGCTTTAACTTAAGATCAAGTAAAGTGCAGTTAAAGTAAAGCTATGGAAGTAGTTGTAGTTAAGATAGAGAACAGAATGTAAATGCAAACCGAGATTTAGAGTGGTTCGGTCAATCTTGACCTACATCCACTTTTGGCTTCCTCGTCCGATGAGGTCACTGACGTCCACTAGAGGCCTTCCTTCAATAGGTGAAGGCCAACCACCCTTTTACAGTTTCACTCCTTTTGACGGGCTTAGGAAACAACCCTTACAAATTTTTCACTCCTCTCTTGAATGATCAAAACTTCGAAGAAAAGAGGGAGAAGAACTTCTAGCCTTTTACAACACTTTTAAGCTCTCAAAATCTCAGAATAAATGCTAAGTTTCGGTGCCCTTTCATGCATGAAAGGGTGGGGTTTATATAGGCCCCAAACTGATTTGAATTTGGAGCTCAAAAATGTCAATTCCCATGTTTTCGGGGTCCTGGCGGTACTACCGCCTAACAGAGCTCGGAGACCGAGCTCGGGCGGTACCACCGCCTGACAGGGGCGGTGCTACCACCCAGTCTCACTCGGAGACTGAGCCCAGGCGGTGCCACCGCCTGACAGGGGCAATGCTACCGCCCAGTCTCACTCGGAGACTGAGCCTAGGCGGTGCCACCGCCTGACAGGGGCGGTGCCACCGCCCAGCCTCACTCCGAGACTCGGCTGCTTGGCGGTGCCACCGCCGGCCAGGGAATTTGGGTCCGAATGGGCTGATCCATTCGACCCAATTTGGGTTTGTTAAGGGCCCAATTGCCCCAAGATTAAGTTAATGGGATCACCTCCCATTTCTAACTTAATCATCATGCTAACTACAATATTTTTCAAGACATTTACTGCAACTTGCTCCGGTGCGTCAATCGCTTCTTCCGTCGAGCTTCCGGCGAACTTCCGGCGATCATCCGACGAACCCTCGGCGATGCTCCGGCGGACTTCCGGCAAACTCCTGGACTTGCGATAATCCACTTGGCAAGTTCCGATGAGCTTCTTTGGCAAGCTCCTGGACTTCTCGGATTTGTTCCCGCAGAACCTCCGATGACCGTCCGGACTTCCGTCGAACTCTCGAACCCCCAACATGATCATAGTCTTGACTTCGGCGCAACTCCTGCTGCATGTCTTACTTTCATCGTAGTTAATCCTGCACACTTATCTTAACATATGGATTAGATAACAAATGATAATTGACTTCATCATCAAAATCCGAGATTCAACAGTTTGAGAGTTCGACGGAAGTCCGGACGATTGTCGGAGGTTTTATGGGAACAAATCCGAGAAGTCCAAGATCTTGCCAAAGAAGCTCGTTGGAACTCGCCAAGTAGATCATCGCAAGTCCAGGAGTTTGCTGGAAGTCTATCGGAGCATTGCTGAGGGTTCATCGGATGTTCGTCCGAAGTTTGCCGGAAGCTCGCCGGAAGAGGCAATTGACGTACCGGAGCAAGTTATAGTATTAATGTCTTAAACATCATAGTTAACATGATGATTAAGTTAGAAATGAGAGGTGATCCGATTAACTTAATCTTGGGGCAATTGGGCCCTTGACAGACCCAAATTGGGCCGAATGGATCAGCCCATGCGGACCCAGATTTCCTGGCCGGTGGTGGCACCGCCTAGGAGCTGAGTCTCCTAGGAAAGTTGGGCGTTGGAACCGCCCATGTTAGGTGGTCGTACCACCTGGGCTCAGTCTCCGAGTGAGGCTGGGCGGTGGTACCGCCCTTGTCAAGTAGTGGTATCGCCTGAGCTCGGTCTCTGAGCTCTATCAGGCGGTAGTACTTCCCAATTATGGCGGTAGTACCGCCAAGACCCCGGAAATCCGGGATATGACATTTTTCAGCTCCAAATTCAAACAAGTTTGGGGCCTATATATACCCCACCCTTTCCTGCACGAAAGGGCACCGAAAGCTTGATCTTACTCTGTGATTTTTAGAGCTCAAAAGTGTTGTAAAGGGCAAAAGTTCTTCTCCTTCTTTTCATCCAAGTTTTTTGATCATTCAAGAGAGGAGTGAAAATTTTATAAGGGTTGTCTCCTAAGCCCATCAAAAGGAGTGAAACTGTAAAAGGGTGGTTGGCCTTTGCCTATTGAAGGAAGGCCTCTAGTGGACGTTAGTGACCTCATCGGAAGAGGAAGCCAAAAGTGGATGTAGGTCAAGATTGACCGAACTACTCTAAATCTCAGTTTGTATTTACATTCTGTTCTCTATCTTAACTGTAAACTGCCTCTATAGCTTTACTTTAACTGCACTTCACTTGATCTTAAGTTACAGAATCAGCTTTCATATCGAAATTATTTTTATCGTACGAACATCATTGTAAATCGTCGAAAGTTTTCCGCTACACTAATTCACCCCCCCCCCCTCTTAGTGCTCTTGATCCTAACATGTTTGGTACCAACAATCATGAAGTGATAAATGCTTTAAAATATTAATTTAATGTTTGGTATCATGATCAAAATGTTGATTTATTACATGAAGTGATAAATGCTTAAATATTTTAATGTTTTCGTATCATGTATGATATGCCCATAGTGATGATTGATTTATTTTTGGTATCATGCATGAAGAAAGGTTGAAATACAAGATTTTGAAATTGTGCATGTTTTAATTTAAAATACAATTATGCACAAATATATTGAAATAAGAATGATTATTTATCTTTATCATAATTTGAAGATTGAAGTAAAGGGAAAAGAATTACAACATTGTATTTTTCCCTTCTACTTGACAATGACAAAGGGGGAGTAAAATTTGCTACCTTGCATATTCTAAAATGATGCACTGCTATCTAGCTAGCTTGCATTCTTTTTCAAAAACTTGCTAGCCTTCATACTTCAAGAGAAGTAATACTTGCCAAGTTTACATGTTGTAAAATGATGTACAATTTTGCTAGCTTACGCTTTACAAAGGAAGCAAAAAATCACACTTCTCAAAAGAGAAGAAAGAACTTGCTATCTTGAACATCACCAAAAATTGCTAGCTTGCCTATCTTAAGAAGTAAAAATGCAAACTTACAAAATTTGCAATATTGCACTTCTTTAAAATTAAAGATTATTTGGTGATTATGCATGTTGTAAAGTAATGAAAAATTTGCTAGTTTGTATATTGTAAAACTTGCATATCTCAAAATTAGCTAGATGCACTTCTCTTTTTTGTTGATGA
This sequence comes from Musa balbisiana, assembly GCA_004837865.1. NCBI lineage: Eukaryota > Viridiplantae > Streptophyta > Magnoliopsida > Zingiberales > Musaceae > Musa > Musa balbisiana. Next base: position 18,516,872 of record CM017194.1, on the reverse strand, counting down.
TAAAAGGGGAGAAGGATGATGATATTATGTATGATTTTATGATCACATGATTGCTTTGACTTGAATTCAAGGTTCTATCAAATGGCATATTGATAGGGGAAGTTAAGGTTAACTCCGTCATCAATTTGTTGTCATCATAAAAAAGGGAGAGATTATTAAATCTTAGATTTTGATGATGAAACTAATTGATAGTGTTTATCTGATCTACATTTTGAGTGATGTAGGAAGCTTCGATCAAGGAAAGATAATTAAAAGCAAGAAGAATCATGTTAGGCTAGAGTGGAACATGTCAGAAGATTGGACGTCGAGCTAGAGGATCGATCGATATATCGATAAGAGGCCGCGGGCCATGGGATCGAGCATCGGGCCAAGAAGAGCGAAAATTGCACCAAGGAAATCGGAGTTGCGGAGGTCAACTGACCGATTGGGCAATAAGTCATAAGAGAGGACGATATGCCAAAGAATCGGACGAGGCATCGATGAACCAATGACATGCCGAACAACATTTGATTAGCTTTATAATAATTATCTAGATCAAAGTAGGTTTTAGGCGTAATTGGGTTGGAATTGGGCTAACTCAATTAGGGCCAGTTGGGCCCAAGTTTGGGCTATGTTGAGCCAAGTGAAAGGCTCAAATAGTGACCCAACAGGTGGCACCATCGTGGCATAGTCTCCGAGACTATGTAAAGTGGTGGTACTACCGGATTGGGTGGTGGTATCACCCAGTGGCAGTGTCAGGTGGTGGTACCACTAGTCTGGGTGGTGGAACTACCAGACTATGAGGTGGTACCGCCTAGTGTTAGTGCTACAGGCAGTGGTACCGCTAGGAAGATTGTGTTTGGGCGGTACCACTGCTTGACATAATCTCGGAGACTGTGCCATGACGATACCACATGTTGGGTCACTATTTGGGCTTTTCACTTGGCCCAATATAGCCCAAACTTGGGCCCTACTAGCCCTTAATTGAGTTGACTCAATTCCAACCCAATTACACCTAAAACCTAATTCGATCTAAACAGTTATTACAAAGCTAATCAAATGTTATTGGACATGTCATTGGTTCATCGATGTCTCGTCCGATTCTTCAGCACATTATCCTCTCTTGTGGCTTATTGCTCAATTGACCAATTGATCTCCATAACTCTGATTTCCTTAGCGTAATTTCAAGCAATGGTACCGCCCAAACACAGTCTTCCAGGCGGTAGTACTACCAGACTAGGCGGTGGTACCACCTAGTGTCAATGCTGTAGGCCATGGTTCCGCCCAACATAAGCGATAGTACCGCTAGGACCCAGAAAACTAGGGATGAGACTCTTTTAGGCTCCAAATTTGAATCCACTTAAGGCCTATAAATACCCCTCTCATCCTTAGTTAAGAAACACAAGAATTGAGAGTAAAAAAGTAGAAAAATGCTATTGTAATCTTGTGAGAACTTCTCTCAAAAGCTCTAAGTGTTAGTGTAGTTTAAGAGAGGAGTAAGTGGGGGTGTAAAGGTTCTCTCTTGAGCCTACAAAAGGAGAATAGAATTTTAAAGAGGTGGTTGGTCTTCACCTATTGAAGGAAAATCATTAGTGGATGCCGGTGGCTTCGACGGAAGAGGAATCGGCAAAGTAGATGTAGGTCACAACGACTGAACCACTATAAAAATCTAGTTTACATTTCTACTTGTGTAATTCACCTTACTGCAAACTTCCTTACTTGCTTTATCCTCTCATTACACTCTTACAAATTCTTTCAAGTTTAATATCTTTCCAAAATAGGTTTAATCGAAATAAAGATTTTTGGACTAACGACGTTTTTATCCGCTTCACTAATTCACCCCCCCCCCCACTCTTAGTACCGACTCATTATTAACACCTCATCCATCTAATATCCTAGAGACTATATATCAGGCATAGTGTTATTAGACCCATATAGTTTCTAATCGAGTCTTGCTCTAATCAAATTCTCTGGAGAACTCTTTCTTTCTCAATCAGAATGACCCTGACCAGGGATTTGTCTAAGCAAGAACACATGCGGTATTCTATTGAATCTCGAATTTTGATGATGAAACCAATTAATAGTGTTTATCTGATCTACGCTTTGAGTGATGTAGGAAGTTTCGATCAGGAAGAGATAATTAAAAGTAGGAAGAATCATGTTCGGCCAGAGTGTAACATGTCAGAGGATTGGACGTCTTGCTAAAGGATACTTTTCTTGAGATGCTAGCAATTTTCTTTCTCCCATTTATCATAAAAATAAGAAGAAGAAGAAGAAGAAGAAGAAAAAGAAGGGAGGAATTCATTCATCAAAATATACATACTAAAACTTCATGAATCAAATCCCTATTATTGTAAATAGAAGGAAGAAGGATTCATAGGAAATGATCATTGCACGAGAGTATCTAATTTACTACAATCTGCTCATATGGACATTGCTAATGCTATAGTATTTTTTTTAGCGAACAATGTTGCCTCATAGTCTTCAACTCATCCTACTCAAATTTGATAACTCATTAGCATATTCCCTGTATAAAGTTAAAGCTGTTTCAAAGTGCTTTTCTTCATGACCATGGAATGCATTAAAGGAGTTTGTTAGCAACTATAAAATACTTAATTTCAAAATTTTATATGCATGAAGGGTTATTTCATACACTAGTATTTATTTTGGTGTTTAGAGCTTAGAAAGAACTTTAGAAACTGATGATATTTTGGCAGAAGCTCTCTTGGAGTGCTCAATTAAACTCTATATCTCTTGGATGCTTCCTTGAGTGGTGAGTCTTTTGTTTTCAATTATGTATCCTTATTTATTATCCTTGGGATGGTGATCTTTCTATATCCCTTTGTGATTATAAACTTAGTAATGAGCTTTCTTTTTGATCTTATTAAAGTTTTATCATGAGTTCATTCGTTTTCTATCCGAAAAACTTATTCCAGCAAATACAACTATATTGTCGATTTTTTTGTCAAAATCTATTCTGCTTTACCTACCTCTATTCTGCATTACCCCCAGTATTAGTTTGGTATCAGAGCTAAAGGCTAGAGATTATGACAAGACAGAATGAAAAAGATATAGTTGGTGAAGGAAGTGGCCTTGAAGATGCTTCTAATGATGATACACCTCCTCACCCAAGGGAGTCAAGAAGATTTCGTGCAAGGCATGGAGTTCAAGATGAGTGGCAGAATAAATACAACCCAAGATTGGATATTCCAGAGTATGAAAGTAAAATCAATGTTAGTGACTTTATCGATTGGCTTAATACAGTAGAAAGAATTTTTTATTTTCATGAACTACTAGAACAAAAGAAGGTAAAACTCGTGACACTCAAACTTAGACGGAATGCATCATATTGGTGAGAAAATATGAAGAAACAAAGAGAACGTAAGGGGAAGAGTAAGATCGTGAAATGGGAAAAAAATGAAAAGGGAGCTAAAGAGAAAATATTTACTTGACAATTATCGGCAATAGATCTTTTGCAAAATCTAAGATTTTAAGCAAGACGATCTTAGTATGGAAGAGTACATAGCAGAATTCAATAATCTAATGTTAAAATGAGAGCTTGTGGAACCAGAAGAGCAAACTATTGCAAGATTCTTAGGAGGTCCGAAGTATGAGATCTCTAAAGTTGTTCAACTATAGCCATATTAGTCTTTAAATAATATGAGCAAATGTACACTCCATTGCTTATGCCAAATGTTCTATGGGAGGATGTGAGTCTTGATTTTGTTTTGGGACTACTAAGAACTCAAAAGAACAAGGATTTTATCATTATTGTTGTTGACAGATTTTCAAAAATGTCTCACTTTATTCCCTACAAGTGAAAAATAGTTTAAATTCTTGGTCTCTTGAATGGTCGTTACTTTAGGATCCCAACTCTTTGGAAGAGATCTCAATATTTTATTAGTGAGTTCAAAATTCGAAAAACATTGCCAAATGCTTTTAGACTATTGACAACATCCATAAAATAGGTATATATGTCTCCAATTGTCTCGCTTGGTTCCATTCGAAAACAACTCACAATTAGTCTTGATTTTGGGACGACTAAGAACTCAAAGAACAAGGATTTTATCATTATTGTTGTTGACAGATTTTCAAAAATGTCTCACTTTATTCCCTACAAGTGAAAAATAGTTTAAATTACTTGGTCTCTTGAATGGTCGTTACTTTAGGATCCCAACTCTTTGGAAGAGATCTCAATATTTTATTAGTGAGTTCAAAATTCGAAAAACATTTGCCAAATGCTTTTAGACTATTGACAACATCCATAAAATAGGTATATATGTCTCCAATTGTCTCGCTTGGTTCCATTCGAAACAACTCAAAATCATGCATCAAAATATTTATTATAGACTCTTTTATTCTATTCATGCCTTCGTGTGTGATTTTGAGTGTGTTCCAAATGTCAAAAGTCATTTCACAAATTGACACTCGATTGAACTCATTTTTATTTAAAGCGCAAAATAAGACATTCATAACCTTTGCATTTAAAGAGAAAGTCTTCTTCTCTAACTCATTCTAATCGTTCATTGGAAGAGAAGATTTTTGAAAGCTAAATTCAATAATATTCCATAAATCTAGATTCAACAAAAGCAAGAAAACTCTCATACGAGTTTTCCAATAAGTGTAGTCCGTCCTATTGAACATGGGAGGATGAATGCTAGAAAAGCCCTCTTGAAATCTAAAAAGAGCCATTTCTCTTGGGTGTCAAACCAAATAAGAAATAACGAGACTCTGATACCAATTGTTAGGAATGAGTCAGCACTAAAAGGGGAGGGGGGGGGGTGAATTAGTGCAGCGGTAAAAATTTTAATTTTGTACGATAAAAATCGATTTCGAAAATGTGTTTAACTTAAAATACATTTGTAAGAGTGTGCAGTTAGAGTAAGGAGGAAATATGGCAGTTTGCAATAAATATAAATAGTAAAGTAGAAATACAAACTAGATTTTATAATGATTCGGTCGTCGTGACCTACATCCCCTCTTGATTTCTCTTTCGTCAAGGCCACTGGCATCCACTAATAGTCTTCCTTCAATGAGCGAAGACCAACTACTCTTTTATACCCCTCTTCTCCTTTTCACAGGTTTAGGAGACAACCTTTTACAACCCTCTTTTACAAGGTATCCCTCTCACACCTCCCTTAGAACTCTCTCTAAGCTTTAGGAGGAGGGAACTCAACTTTCTAATAGGGTTTGCAATTTTAGAATCATAGAGTTTTGCTCAATCTTTTTTGCTACTCTATGTACAAATAGTTGGGGTATTTATAGACCCAAAATGACTTCAAAAGTTAGAGCCAAAATTTAAATCCCCGAGATTTCAGGGTACGGGCGGTACCACCGCCTGTAGCCTGATACTCAGCGGTACCACTACACAGTCTAGCGGTACTACTACCTAACACACTATCATTAGGTGGTACCACTACCTGACAACCTCGGAGACCGAGTTTTTTGAGTTTTCCAACTCACAAGCGGTTCTACCGCCTATTCTGGCGGTGCCACCGCTTGGCCCAATATTTGGGTCATTGACTGGGCCTTCCAATAAGCCCAAATCACTCCCAATTTAGGCCCAATTGGCCCCTAATTAAGTTGTCTCACTTCTAACCCAATTATGTGCTAACTATGAATTTTAAAACATTCACTAAGCTAAATAAGTTTGTAACTCTAGGTTTTTTTTGGTGAGCTTCCGGCAATCTTCTAACGAACTTCCAATGATCTCATGGCAATGTTCCAGCGGACTCCTAGCAAGCTCCTGGGGCATGCTCGGGTGGCATTACCCCTACCTATGGGTGGCACACCCGCTGGCGGTGCCACCCCTATGGGTGGGCGCCCCTATGGGCGCCGCCAACTCCGTGTGCGGTTCTGTCCAAGGGGCAACGCCCGCAGGCAGTGCTGCCCCATCGAGCGGTGCCCCTATGGGCCTACCGCCCCTTGCGAAGCAGTGCCCGCCCTTGCGAGCACCAGTGCTCACGGCTTGCTATAGGCAGGTAGCCGGCTGTTGGCAACTAGTAATCAACCGCTTGCATGTAGATGGCCAAGGCTACAAGCAGCCTTTGGCCACTTTTGAGTGGGTAGCAATAGTTGATGTCCTTTCTTTCCTTTGTCGTCAATGATCATGATGACAAAATTTCTCCTAAATACAGCACACATAGTTCAAAACCAATCTTTCACACAAACAACCTGGCTCTGATACCACTGTTGGGAAATCTTTGGGGGCAACATCACATGCACAGTGGAAGAACAGAAAACAAAGTCCGCAATTCTCAAATATATGTTCGTCATCGTGCGAAGATTGGTGCGCAAAATCCATGAAACTTAAAACTGTGTGTAAGATAAATTGTGTTACCTAGGGAGATCATATATCCCTGAATCCATGCAGATCTCTAGGAGAGGGTGAAGGAGGTCAAGCGCCCTCCTCTCTAGCGGTTATCCATATAGCAGGGTTGCAACAATACTCTTCAAAACTCCAAGTCTGCTTTGAGATGAGAGGGGGAGAAGAATATAAGAGGCAAGCAAAAGGATCTAGCTTATAAACCACTAATTCCCTCCTATTTATAGAGGCCTCCTATCAATTTAACCCTAATGGATCCTCCCCTATGGGCTATTGGATCTTCATCCAATTACCTAAGCCTCTTAGATTTGTGGATCTCTATCCAATAATCTATCATGAGCTCTTATTAGATCTCATCCATAGAATCCAATAATTCAAGAGCTTATTGGATATCCAATAAGATAGGGGCTTATTAGATATCCAATAAGATAGGGGCTCCGACGGATATCTCATATCCGAACCTCTACTCATCGTATTGCCTACCATATGTGTGTGACCCTCTAGGCCCAATATCGAGCTGGTCATGAGTCATACCTATCAAAATTCATTTTGGCTTAATGAATTATTATCTAATAAGATATTCACTCAACTCTATTAGGAAAAGGTCGGCACTAAGAGGGAGGGTGAATTAGTGCACTGGTAAAAACATCGGTTCAAATCCTTTCATTTCGATTAAAACTGATTCCGACGAAAATCATTTTATCAAATCCTTTCATTTCGATTAAAACTGATTCCGACGAAAATCATTTTATAAAGATCTTAACTTGAAAGCGTATGCACGTGTAGGAGTAATAAAAGCATAGTAAGGAGGAAAGGCAGTTTGCTATAAAAGTAAATTGTTCAAATATAAATGCAAACCGAGTTTTATAGTGGTTCAATCGTCGTGACCTACATCCACTCCCAATTCCTTCTCCGTCGAGGCCACCGACATCCACTATCGATCTTCTTTCAATGGGTGAAGATCAACTACCCTTTTACACCACTCTTCTCCTTTTCATAGGTTTAGGAGACAACCTTTACAAGCACACACTCCTCTCTAAACAGAATTCTAAGTTTATGCTAGAGGAGGGGATTTCTCAAGAGATTTCTATAGCGTTTTCTCACTTTTAAACTCTCTTTGCTTATGTAACTTAACCAGGGATGAGAGGGGTTTTTATAGGCTTCAAGTGGATTCAAACTTGGAGCCTAGAAATATCTCATCCCGGGTTTCCTAGGTGCTAGTGGTACCACCGCCTGTGCTGGGCAATACCACCGCCCAGACTAGCGGTACCACCACCTGGGAGGCTGTGTTGGGCGGTACCACCACTTGACACAGTCTGGAAGACTGTGCCATGACGATGCCACCTGTTGGGTTACTATTTGGGCCTTTCATTGGGCCTAACACAGTCCTTACATGGGTCCAACTGGCCCTAATTGGGTTGCCCAAATCCAATCTCAATTATGTGCTAACTATGATTTCTATGACATTTACTAAGCTAGACAAGTCAGTAAGTCTAGGTTTCTTCCGGAGAGCTTCCGGCGAACTTCTGATGATCCCTTAGCAATGTTCTAACGAACTCCCGGTAAGCTCTTGGACTTCATGATGATCTTCTTGGTGAGTTCCGATAAGCTTCTTTAGCAAGCTTCAAGACTTCTTGGTTGGTTTCACTAGAACTTCCGACGAACGTCCGGACTTCCGACGAACACTCGAACTCCCAACGAAATTGTGTTCTTGACTCCAGGACTTCATTTTGCTTTACACCTTACTATCGTAGTTAATCTTGCACATGTATAACACACTTCGATCTAGACAATTATTACTAAGTATGAATCATGTTGTCTGGCATATCATTGGTCCATCGACGCTTCGTCCGATTCTTCGATGCATCGTCCTCTCTTGTGGCCTATTGCCCAATCGGTCAATTGACCTCTGCAACTCCGATATCCTTGGCGCAATATCCGCTCTTCTTGGTGACAGGTATGACTCACAACTAGCTCGATATTGGGCCTAGAGGGTCACACACATATGGTAGGCGTTGCGATGAGTAGAGGTTCGAATATGAGATATCCGCCGGAGCCCCTATCTTATTGGATATCCAATAAGCCTCTGAATTATTGGATCCTATGGATGAGATCCAATAAAAGCCTATGAGAGATTATTAGATAGAGATCCACTAATCTAAGAGGCTTGGGTAATTGGATGTAGATCCAATACCCAATAGGGGAGGATCCATTAGATTTTAACAGGGGACCTCTATAAATAAGAGGGATTCAGTGGTTCATAGGCTAGAACTTTTGCTTGCCTCTCCTATTCCCCTCCCCCTCTCCATCTCAAAGTGGGCCTAGAGTTTTGAGGAGTATCGTCGCAGCCCTGCTGTGTAGATCACCGCTAGAGAGAAGGATACTTGACCTCTTTCACCCTCTCCTAGAGATATGTAAGGAAACAGGGATATACGATCTCTATAAGTAACACAATCTTATCTTATACGTAGTTTTAAGTTTCGTGTTTTTGCGCACCAAACATCTCTTTAGGAATAGGGGATTTTGTTTTCTTGTTCTTCTACTGCGCATGTGATATCGCCCCCAAGATTTCCCAACAGTGGTATCAGAGCCAGGTTGTTCATGCGAATGATTGGTTTTGAACTGCGTGTGTTGTGTTTAGGAAGAATTTTGATGTTAAATTATTGATGCAATAGACGAGGAAGGGCAACAACTGTTGCTGCTCTTGCTGTGCTTGAAGATGGCTGCTTGCTTGCTGCCAACTTCATGCAGGCATGCCGCCAATTGTGGTGGTGCGCAAGGGCGACGCCTACGAGTGTTGGACCTACGGGCAGAGGTGTCGCAGGGCAGAGGTGCCGCGGGGCAGCGACGCTCATGGTCGCTTCTCCCATAGAGTGAGGCGCCGCAAGGCAGCTGCGCCTATGGCCGCTGCTCCCGCGGGCAAAATCCCCCACAAGGGCGGCCATCGGGCGAGGCAGCACTGCTTGTGGATGCTGCCCCACGGGCAGAACCACTCGTGGGGGTGCCCACCTGCAGGGGCAGCACCGCCAACAGGCGTGCCGCCTGCAGGCGAGGGCAGTGTCCTGCCCCCCCACCGCACAGGCCACCGTTGGCAGGGTGGCGACGACGGTGGCAGCAGTAGGAGAGAGGAGGAGGGGCTTAGGGTTTTGGGCAAAAAGATAGTTTTGCCCCTGTGAATTTCAGAAATTCTAATTCTATCCCTTTTATACAAATTATGAAAATGACCTTTAGAATTCAAAAAATTTTCTACATGTCCTTGATTTCAAAAAATATTAATTAATTAAAAGGTTTAATTGATTATTATTTTATTATTATCTAGTAGTCCTGCATGATGGTTTATACATGTGATGTATAATGTATGGACGAATGATCATGGATCGTGTGATGTGTGTACTTATGATTATTATTATTGGGACTTGCAAGCCTCCATTATATTTCTCGTTTATTATCGGGCTTGCGTACCTATGATTAAGTTGTAATCACATGAGGAGGCGCAGCGAGAACGTGGATGCGATAGCGAGACCCACGAGATGAACGATCGCGATGCATGGAGATGCATTGAGATGTCATGGAACCGACAAGGACGAGATGGACGATCACAAGGCATGGAGATGTACCGTTGCACACATAGATCTTAATGTGAGTGATTAGGCCTACTGGCTTGGGCCTGATCACATTAGGTAGTGGTCCATGATCATCTGGTGTGATTATTTTTACATCTACTAGATATGTATATATATTTGCATGCGATGTAAACATATATTAAATATATATATGTGTGACATGTCATATTAAGAGACCAAATTATAGAAACCTCTCTCTCGACAATATTAATTCAGTAAATGTGAGGAAATTAGATTGACCCACATAACCTTCTATCGTTATAGGTAGGAATCGATTCTTGGTGTAGGTTGAGTTGGTCAAGTCTCTCGAGGCTCACCTATGTCACGATTCGCTACCTTATCTATGACATAGAGATGTCACTGGTGACCTAAGGACATGGTATGCTTGGTTGAGTCTCTCGAGGGTATATCATCAAATCAGAGTCATCTTGTAACGATGGTGTTGACTTAACCGAACATCATGGTTGGTCGAGTCCCTCGAGACTATAGTGATTTGGAGGCCGAACAGGATGGGAATCACAAGGAGTTGTGATCGGTAAGAGTTGCCTACATTTTGGGCTTAGTGTAATTGGTCGAGTCCCTCGAGATTACACTAACACGCTGATTGGATCCTGATCCCCACTAGAAGTCTGCCGAAGACTTCCGTTTAACATGTTGAGGGTGTCGCATGACTCGATAGTAAAATAGTGGGAGAATATTAAGATAAAAGTCAATATCTTGATTATTTATTTCTTGCAAAATCTGTATGTTATTCATTTTTACTACATCTTTATTTTCAAAAAATGTTGCTTTCAAATCCCTTTCGTGGCATACTTGATGTCAACAACCTCATTGGTCCAAATTATACGGATTGGATCCATAACTTGAGAATTATTCTCACGGCAGAGAAAATCGCATACGTCCTTGATATAGTGATGCCTACGCTCGAGGAAGGGGCAAACGAGGATGAGATCGATTGCTACATGAAGTACATTGATGACTCCACTCTTGCTCAGTGCTACATGTTGGGCTCTATAACTCCTGAGTTATAGAGACAACATGAAAAGATGGATGCTAGATCCATTCTCCTACATGTTCGTAAATTGTTTGAGGAATAGGGAAGGACTCAACGATATGAGATATCCTAGAGCCTCTTCCGCACTAGGATGATTGAGGGGGCACCGGTTCAGAACCATGTCCTAAAGATGATTGAGTGGATAAAGAAACTCACAGGTCTAGGAATGGTCCTAGAGGATAACTGTTGAATCTCGGATTTTCATGATGAAGTCAATTGTCATTTGTTATCTAATCCACATGTTAAGATAAATATGCAGGATTAACTATGATGGAAGTAAGACATACAACAAGAGTTGCGCTGGAGTCAAGACCATGATCACGTTAGGGGTTTGGGAGTTTAATGGAAGTCCGGACGGTCGTCGGAGGTTCTGCGGGAACAATTCCGAGAAGTCCAAGAGCTTGCCAAAGAAGCTCGTCGGAACTCGCCATGTGGATCATCGCAAGTCCAGGAGTTTGCCGGAAGTCCACCGGAACATCGCCAAGGGTTCGTCGAATGTTCGTTGAAAGCTTGCCGGAAGAAGCGATTGACGCATCGGAGCAAGTTGCAGTATTAATGTCTTAAACATCGTAGTTTACATGATGATTAAGTTAGGAATGGGAGGTGATCCCATTAACTTAATCAGGGGGCAATTGGGCCCTTGAAAGACCCAAATTGGGCCGAATGGGTCAGCCCATTCGGACCTAGAATTCCTGGCCGGCGGTGGCACCTCCCAGGAGACTCGGTCTCCCAGGAGTTCTGGGTGGTGGTACCGCCGGCAATTATTACTGCCAACGGTGGTACCGCCCTTGTCAGGCGGTGGTACTACCCCTGTCAAGCGATGGTACCGCCTGAGCTTGGTCTCCGAGCAATGTCAGGCGGTAGTACCGCTCAGTGACAAATGACAGGATATAGTACCACCCAGTTATAGCGGTAGTACCACCCAATTATGGCGGTAGTACCACCAGGACCTCGGAAATCCAGGAGATGACATTTTTTAGCTCCAAATTCAAACCAGTTTAGGGCCTATATAAACCCCACCCTTTCATGCATGAAAGGGTACCGAAATCTTGATCTTATTCTGTGAATTTTAGAGCTCAAAAGTGTTATAAAGGCCAAAAGTTCTTCTCCCTCTTTTCTTCTAAGTTTTGATCATTCAAGAGAGGAGTGAAAAATCTGTAAGGGTTGTCTCTTAAGCCCGTCAAAGGAGTAAAGCTGTAAAAAGGTGGTTGGCCTTCACCTATTGAAGGAAGGCCCCTAGTGGACGTCAGTGACCTCATCGGAGGAGGTAGCCAAAAGTGGATGTAGGTCAAGATTAACCAAACCACTCTAAATCTTGGTTTGCATTTACATTCTGCTCTCTATCTTAAACTACAAACTGCCTCCATTACTTTACTTCAACTATACTCTCGCTTAATCTTAAGTTGAAGTAATTTTTTAATCGGCTTTCACATCAAAATCATCTTTATCGTACGAATGTCATTTTTAAATCGTCGAAAGTTTTCCGTTGCACTAATTCACCCCCACCCCCCCCCTGTTAGGGTCGAAGCAGCACTAAGAGGGGGGTGAATTAGTGCAGCGGATTAAAACGTCGATTTTGGAAAATCTTTCGTATGATAAAAACCGAACTCGGAAGTGCTTAACTTGAAAGCATGCCCATAAAGGTGTGCAGCAAAGTAATTAGGAAGTAAAGCACGTATGAAGGTTTGAAGTAAGGTAAATAGCAATAAGTAAATGCAAACCAGAGAACACACCAATTTTATAGTGGTTCGGTCAAATGACCTACATCCACTTGTGAAGCCTTCTTCGATGAGGCTCCCAACTTCCACTAGCAAATCACTTTGAAGGGGAAGGACAAATACTCTTACAACTTTTTACAAGTGGTTCACACTCTTATAAATTTTTAACGAGAAAGAAGGAGGTGAACACTCAAGCAATTGAAAATAAGACTTGCTAAAGACTTTGCTAAGGCTTTTATCTCAATCTATTGCTTCTCAAAAGTTGTATTCTCTGCTGAGAATTGAGGGGTATTTATAGGCCCCAAGAGGATTCAAATTTGGGCTCTAAATTTTGAATTCTCTTGGGTTTCCGAGGCTGGCGGTGCTACCGCCTGTCGGTGGCAGTGCCACCGCCTGTCAATGTGATACTGACCGATGACTAGCGGTGCCATCGCCTGTCGGTGGCGGTGCTACCACTTGTCAATTTCCATATTGACAGTGTTCTGGCGATGCCACCGCTGGAACTCTCGAGTTCTGGGCGATGCCACCACCCGAACTCTTGGGTGCTAGGTGGTGCCACCGCCCAGTCCAGTGGTACCACCGCTTGATACTTCAAGCTCTGGGCGGTGACACCGCCCAGTCCGACGGTTCCACAGCCCAACCTTTCGGGTTCTGGGTGGTGCCACCACCTAGTCTGGCGGTGCCACCGCCTTGACTATTTCAGCTCACTTGTTGAGCTCCAAACTTGGCCCAAACTAGTTCAAACTCGGGCCCAACTGGCCCCTAATTGAGTTATAAGATTAACACCTAATCCTAACCCTAATTAACATACTAACTATGAATTTAAAGATATTTCCTAAGCTATTACAAAGTCCGCAAGTCAAGACTTCTTCCGGCGAACTTCCGGCGGTCTTCCGATAAACTCTCAGAAACCATTCTACGGACTCCCGGCAAGCTCCTAGACTTCACGATTTGATCTTGGCGAGTTCCGACGAGCTTCTTCGCCAAGCTATGATCTTTCTCGGTGAGCTCCGTGAACTTCTGAAGTACCTTCCAGTGAGCTTCTGAAAACCCTTCGGCAAGCTCCCTACTCATTCTCGGCTAGTTCCGGCAGCATTCTCGATGAATCTTCGGACTTCCGTCGGACTCTCGAACTCCCAACGAATCCTTCACACTTGACTCTGGCACTTTGTTTTGCTTTATGTCTTCATTGTTATTGTAGTTAATCCTACACATACAAGCCAAAACTCTACTCCGATCTAGACAATTATTACAACGCGAATTGACATTCTGTTGCCCGGCACGTCATTGGTTGGCACTTCGTCTGATTCTTCAGTGCATCGTCCTCTCTTGTAGCTTATTGCCCAATCGGTGGTTGACCTCTGCAACCTCGATATCCTTGGTGCAATTCCGCTCTCCTTGGCTCGATGCCCGACGTCCGAAGCGTTCTGCCGTCCAATATCCTGACGTGATCTCCTCCGGTGCAACGTCAATTCCTCCTGCGCCAATTGTCTAATCCTGTTCGAGTAGACCTACATCACTCAAAATGTAGTTAAACATCTAAACACAATCAATTAGTTTCATCATCAAAATCCGAGATTCAACACCCCTCTCTTAGTGCTCTTGATCCTAACAATTGGTATCAAAGCGGAGTTAACTCTCAATTGGATTAAAACCCAAGAGAGATGGCATACGACGGAAACCAAGAGAGCCACTCTATTACACGTCCGCCCATGTTCAATGGGACGAACTATACCTATTGGAAGACCCGAATGAGGATCTTCCTTATTTCCATGGATTTTGAACTTTGGAATATTATTGAAAACGGATTTTCAAGGTCTTCTCTTCCAATGATCAATTGGAATAAATTGGAGAAGAAGACTTTCACTCTTAATGCAAAGACTATGAATGCCTTATTTTGTGCACTTGATAAAAACGAGTTCAATCGTGTTTCAATTTGTGAAACTGCATTTGATATTTGGCATAAACTCAAAGTGACTCACGAAGGCACAAGTAGAGTTAAAGAGTCAAAAATTAATCTTTTAATATATTCTTTTGAACTTTTTCGAATGAAACCGAGCGAGACCATAGGCGACATGTACACCCATTTCATAGATGTCGTCAATGGTCTAAAAGGACTCGGCAAAATTTTTTTAGATTTTGAGCTCGTAAATAAGATTCTAAGATCCCTTCCTAAGAGTTGGGACCCTATAGTCACTACTATTCAAGAGGCTATAGATTTAAATAACTTCCCTCTTGAAGAATTAATCGGGTCATTAATGACCTATGAAATGACTTGCAAAGCTCATGAAGAGCAAGAAGACATCTTTCCAAAGAACAGGAAGGATATGACACTTAAAACTTTTGAAGATCACTTGAGAGAAAACTCAAGTGATGAAGTCTATGACGATGACTTGGCACTTCTAACAAGAAATTTCAAAAAAATCATTAAAAGAAACAAGTTTAAAAATGACACAAAAAATAAATTTGAACCAAAAAAGGACCAAGTTATTTGCTACGAATGCAAGAAGCCAGGACACTACAAAAGTGATTATCCCCAAGCCAAGAAGAGAACACCAAAGAAGAAGGTGCTCAAAGCAATGTAGGATGACTCAAGCGCATCCAAAGAAGAGGAGTCCAACACCGAGCAAGTTGCTCATTACGCCCTAATGGCTATCGGAGAGGAGGTAATGAATTTAATTGATGCAGACTTATCATTTGATAAATTATTAAATGCCTTCCATGACTTATTTGATGAATGCAAAATAATCAGTAGAAAATATAAATTACTGAAAAATGAGCATGATAATCTTATAAGTAATTTTGATAAATTAAAAACTGAATATCATGATAGTTTAGCTCCATGTAAAAAATGTCATGATCTAGAAACTCTCTAAAAGGAGAACTTGCTACTTAAGGGCACCTTGAAGAAATTCGAGGTTGGTAGCAAGTCTTTGAACATGATCCTTACAAATAAGGGTCACGTTCCTAAAAGAAGTGGAATCGGATTTGTGAGAAGTCCTCACCAAAATCCAATCACCTTCAATAAAGGCCCTATCCTACATGTTCGGCACCAAAGCAAAAGCAACTTTTGTTGCAAACATGGACATAAAACTTATCATTATCCATTCAAGAAAATTAGTCCAAACAAACTGATTTGGGTTCCTAAAGGAATCATGATAAATTCTATGCAACATGATAAATAATTTTGATCAGTTTTTAAGGCACCCAAAAGTAAATGGGTACCTAAAAATCATCCTTTTTTGTAGAAACATATATCACCATAAGCTAGGAGAAAGAGATGGTACCTTGATAGTGGATGCTCAAGGCATATAACCGGAGATCCATCTCAATTCTATAAGCTCACTAGCATAGACGAAGGCTATGTCACCTTTGAAGACAATAACAAGGGTAAAATCATTGGCAAATGAACCATAGGTATCAAATCCAACTTCTTTATTGAAGATGTTTTGCTAGTTGATGGTTTAAAACATAACCTCTTGAGCATTAGTCAATTGTGTGATAAAGGATATTTTATCAAATTCGAATCTAATGCTTGCATCATTGAAAAACCACACAAAACACATCTATGATTGCATTAAAATAAAATAACGTATACACTATTGACATCAATGATCTTTGTAATGAAATGTGTTTCTCGGTTTTGAATGACGATGCTTGGCTTTAGTATAGAAGATTAGGTCATGCTAGCATGAAACTAATCACCCAAATTTCATCCAAAGAACTTGTAAGAGGAATTCCTCATATCAAGTTCATCAAAGATAATGTGTATGATGCTTGTCAATTAGAAAAACAAATAAAGAGTAGCTTCAAATCTAAGAATCAAATAAGCACCTCTAGACGCAATTGATCCATATGGACTTATTCAGACCAATCTCTACATCAAGCCTAAGAGGTAGCAAATACACTTTTGTTATTGTAGATGATTATAGTAGATACACATGGACTTATTTCTTGAAACACAAACATGAATACTTTAGATATTTCACCAAGTATTGTAAACTTGTTCAAAATGAAAAGGAATGATCTTTGTAATGAAATGTGTTTCTCGGTTTTGAATGACGATGCTTGGCTTTAGTATAGAAGATTAGGTCATGCTAGCATGAAACTAATCACCCAAATTTCATCCAAAGAACTTGTAAGAGGAATTCCTCATATCAAGTTCATCAAAGATAATGTGTATGATGCTTGTCAATTAGAAAAACAAATAAAGAGTAGCTTCAAATCTAAGAATCAAATAAGCACCTCTAGACGCAATTGATCCATATGGACTTATTCAGACCAATCTCTACATCAAGCCTAAGAGGTAGCAAATACACTTTTGTTATTGTAGATGATTATAGTAGATACACATGGACTTATTTCTTGAAACACAAACATGAATACTTTAGATATTTCACCAAGTATTGTAAACTTGTTCAAAATGAAAAGGGTTCTATGATTGCATTAAAATAAAATAACGTATACACTATTGACATCAATGATCTTTGTAATGAAATGTGTTTCTCGGTTTTGAATGACGATGCTTGGCTTTAGTATAGAAGATTAGGTCATGCTAGCATGAAACTAATCACCCAAATTTCATCCAAAGAACTTGTAAGAGGAATTCCTCATATCAAGTTCATCAAAGATAATGTGTATGATGCTTGTCAATTAGAAAAACAAATAAAGAGTAGCTTCAAATCTAAGAATCAAATAAGCACCTCTAGACGCAATTGATCCATATGGACTTATTCAGACCAATCTCTACATCAAGCCTAAGAGGTAGCAAATACACTTTTGTTATTGTAGATGATTATAGTAGATACACATGGACTTATTTCTTGAAACACAAACATGAATACTTTAGATATTTCACCAAGTATTGTAAACTTGTTCAAAATGAAAAGGGTTCTATGATTTCATCAATTCGAATTGATAACGGTGGTGAATTTCAAAACCATGATTTCCAAGAATTTTGTGAATCTAATGTTTACAACCACAACTTCTCTACTCCAAGAAATCCTCAACAAAATAAAGTAGTTGAAAGAAAGAATAGAAACTTATAAGAAATGGCAAGAACCATGTTGAATGAATATTATCTACCCAAATATTTTTGGGCCGAAGCCGTAAACACTGCATGCTATATTATGAATAGAGTTCTAGTAAGACCATTACTCACCAAAACTCCCTATGAGTTGTGAAACAACAAAAAATCCAATGTTTCATATTTTAAAGTTTTTGGGTATAAGTGTTTTATCTTGAATGAAAAAAATGCCTTAAGAAAATTTGATGTTAAATCTGATGAAGGAATTTTTCTTAGTTATTCTTTGATTTCTAAGGCCTTTTGTATCTTCAATAAAAGAACTTTAATTATAGAAGAATCCATTCATGTTGTTTTCAATGAGATTTCTGAAATCAAGAAAAATGATTTTGATGATGATGTTAATTTCGATTCTTTAAGTTTAAATGAAACCCCTTCTCCAACTAATAACTTGGATGCATCCACTTCTGAAACATCCTTACCCAAGGATTGGAAGTATGTAGATGCTCATCCTAAGGAGCTAATCTTAGGAGACACATCTAAGGGTGTTCAAACACGTTCTTTTCTTAAAAAATTTTGTGCCAATGCCACTTTTCTCTCCCAAATTGAACCTAAATGTATTGACGAAGCCATGAAAGATGATTCATGGATTATCGCAATGCAAGATGAGTTAAATCAATTTGAGAGAAATGAGGTGTAGAAGCTTGTTCCTAGGTCAAATGACTATTTAGTTATTGATACTAAATAGGTCTTTAGAAACAAGTAAGATGAATCTAGTATCGTAGTTAAAAACAATGCTAGATTAGTGGCCAAAGTTTTCAACCAAGAAGAAGGTATCGATTATGAATAAACCTTCACTCCTATGGCTTGATTAGAAGCCATTAGGATGCTCCTTGCTTATGCTAATAGTAATAATTTTAAGTTGTTTCAAATGGATGTTAAAAGTGCTTTTCTTAATGGCTTTATTTCCGAAGAAGTTTATGTTGAACAACCTCTCGGATTTGAGAATAATAGTTTCCCTTATCATATGTTTAAATTAAGTAAAGCTCTCTATGGTTTAAAACAAGCCCCAAGAGCTTGGTATGAGAGACTCAGTTCTTTTCTTATTGAAAATAATTTCTCTAAAGGCAAGATTGATACTACATTGTTTATTAAAAATTTTAAAAATAATTTTTTCATTATTCAGATTTATGTTGATGATATTATCTTCGATTCTATAAACAAATCTCTTTGTGAATCTTTTGCTAAAACTAGGAGCCTTGAGTTTGAAATGAGTTTGATAGGAGAATTAACCTTCTTTTTAGGCTTACAAATTAAGCAACTAAGAAATGACATCTTTATTAGTCAAACGAAATACCCTTTAGATTTACTAAAAGGATTTAATATGGAAAGCTTAAAAGCTATCAACACTCGTATGAGTACCTCCACTAAGTTAGAAATTAATGAAAGTGGAGAAAACTTTGATGAAAAAATTTATAGGGGTATGATAGGAAGTTTACTTTACCTCACTACAACTAGACCGGATATCATGTTCAGTGTAGGACTTTATGCTAGGTTTCAATCGAATCCTAATATATCCTATCTCAAAGCATTTAAAAGAATATTTAGATATCTTAAAGGTACAATAAATCTAGGATTGTGGTATCCAAAATCCGAGAATTTTGAGTTAATTACTTATGCAGATGCGGATTTTGTTAGGTGTAGACTAGATAAAAAAAGCACATCAGGAATATATCAATTTTTGGGATATGCCCTTGTTTCCTGGTCATCTAAGAAACAAAACTCGGTTGCCCTATCAACAACCAAAGCTGAGTATATTGCAGCTAGTGCATGTTGTGCACAAATTGTGTGGATGAAAAATACCTTAGAAGATTATAATGTTCATGTTAAAAATATTCTCATTAAATGTGACAACATAAGTGCAATATGTTTAACAAAGAATCTCATTCAACACTCAAGAATAAAGCATATTGATATTAGACATTACTTTATACGAGATCATGTCACTAATCATGATGTAATTATAGAGTTCATTGGTACTAAACATCAACTAGCTGATATTTTTACAAAGCCTTTAAGTGAAGAACAATTTGACTTCATTAGAAGAGAATTAGAAATGTTGATTTGTCCGAATGCATGAATTTGTTAAATTTTATTTTCGGACTTTCTTAATCCTTGATCAATCACTTAGAAACTCAATGCTGAAAATCTTATGATACGAATTTTACTTGATTACATGCCTTAATAACAAATTGAAAATTATGTGTTTTGGATACAAAAATTTCCATGATAATAAGTATGTTTTATCTTCATGATTGTGTTTGAAAATCTATAGCAAAACCGTATCCGAATGCATGAAAGTGTTAAATTTTATTTTCCGATTTTCTTGATCCTAACGATACATTATTCTCCTCCGAACTTAATGCAGTTTTCATAAGCATATGTCATATAGAGTTTAATTCATATAATTGATTTTTGACATATAAAATCAATTAGCAAATGTATCTCTGATAGACTTATCATGTGAAAAATATCTTTTTTCGAGAAATGGATTTGATAAAATGATTCTTTCTTATAAATTCCTTCTTGAAAAAGGAAGATTTTTTTTACTAGTAAGGATTTGATTCACATACATATCTTGATCCTTGTAAAAATGAAACGTGATTTAAATCTCTTATTAATTTTAACTTTATTCAAATGGCTTTCCTCCTTCATGCAAAAAGATAATAACAAATAAAAAGGAAGAAGTAATGAAAGCTATCTCCATGTCATGTTTTCCTTGAGATGTTTGTATAATTAGTATCCTATCACTCATTGTTAAAAAATGACATGAACCTAGTTATGGCATGAATCATTACCGCACTTATGTTTAAAATTTACTTAAATCGCTCTCCTTTTTGTTGATGATAAAGGGGGAGAAAGATATGGTAAATTGATATTAGCTATAAGTGCCATATTTGAATTATTTTAAGATATCAAAAGCTTGCATCGAAAAATATGGTAAATTGATGATAAAATTGCTATGATTGTCATATTTTCACTATGGCATGTTTGCATCATGTTAAGATATCAAGAGCTTACATCGCAATTTTACATATTGATATCTTGTCATGTGATCAAATGCTATGATTACTAAACACTTGAAATATTTGTATCATGTTAAGATATCAAGAACTTACATCGCAATTTTATATATTGATGAAATGCTATGATTGCTAAACACTTTAAAATGTTTGCATTATGTTAAGATATCAAAAGCTTACATCGCAATTTTACATGTTGATATCTTACCATATGATGAATTGCTATGATTACTATCATTCATATTTGAAATGTAAAACTTGAAAATAGATATCAAGCCTTGACATCATTTTCAGATAGACATATCATGATATGAATCATGATGGGAGTATTGATAAGGTTAAATAATCTTAACTTATCAATATGTCTCTTGAATTCAAAGGCTTTGAATTCAAGAATGACTTATCTCAAGTATGCCATATAGATAAGGGGGGTTAAGGTTAACTCCATTATCAATTGATTGCCATCATAAAAAAGGAGGAGATTGTTGAATCTCAGATTTTGATGATGAAGTCAATTGTCATTTGTTATCTAATCCATATTTTGAGATAAGTGTGCAAGATTAACTACGATGGAAGTAAGACATGTAGTAGGAGTTACGCCGGAGTCAAGACCATGATCACGTTGAGGGTTCGAGAGTTCAATGGAAATCCGGTCGATCATCGGATGTTCTGCGGGAACAAATCCGAGAAGTCTAGGAGCTTGCCAAAGAAGCTCGTTGGAACTCATCAAGTGCATCGTCGCAAGTCCAGGAGTTTGCCGGAAGTCCGCTGGAGCATCACCGAGGGTTCATCGAATGTTCGCCGGAAGTTCGTCGGAAGTTCGCTGGAAGCTCGCCGGAAGAAGCGATTGAAGCACCGGAGCAAGTTGCAGTATTAATATCCTAAACATTATAGTTAGCATGATGATTAAGTTAGGAATGGGAGGTGATCCCATTAACTTAATCAGGGGGCAATTGGGCCCTTGAAGGACTCAAATTGAGCTGAATGGGTCAGCCCATTCGGACCTAGAATTCCTAACCGGCGATGGCACCGCCCAGGAGACTCGATCTCTCAAGAGTTCTGGGTGGTAGTACCGCCCCTATCAGGCGATGGTACCACCAATAGTTATTACTACCAATGGTGGTACCGCCTGAACTTGGTCTCCGAGCGATGTCAAGTGGTAGTACCGCCCAGACTGAGCGATAGTACTGCTCAGTGACAAATGACATGCGATAGTACCGTCCAATTATGGTGGTAGTATTGCTAGGACCCCGAAAATCCGGGAGATGACATTTTTGAGCTCCAAATTCAAACCAGTTTGGGGCCTATATAAACCCCACCCTTTCATGCATGAAAGGGTACTAAAATCTTGATCTTATTCTGTGAATTGTGGAGCTCAAAAGTGTTGTAAAGGCCAAAAGTTCTTCTCCCTCTTTTCTTCTTAGTTTTGATCATTCAAGAGAAGAGTACAAATATGTAAGGGTTGTCTCCTAAGCCCGTCAAAAGGAGTAAAGCTGTAAAAGGGTGGTTGGCCTTCGCCTATTGAAGGAAGGCCTCTAGTGGACGTTAGTGACCTCATCGGAAGAGGTAGCCAAAAGTGGATATAGGTCAAGATTGATCGAACCACTCTAAATCTCGGTTTTGCATTTACATTATGCTCTCTATCTTAAACTGCAAACTGCCTCCATTACTTTACTTCAACTCTACTCTCGCTTAATCTTAAGTTGAAGTAATTTTCGAATCGGCTTTCACATCGAAATCGTCTTTATCGTACGATTCATTTTCATAATTCATAATTAATTTTAATATAAACAAGCTTAAGGTGACTCTTCCAAAGCTACTCAATATGTTGAGGGATGTAGAGAGTACTATCAAGAAAGAGAAGTCAGTTCTCTACACTAGTGAGACTAGAAAGAAAAGGGAAGCAGAAAAGTCCCTTAACAAGGGCAAGAGCAAGGGCAGACTAGGTAAAGCAAAGGTTACTAAGAAAGAACCAACAAAGGACAAAGGCCAGTGCTTCCACTATGGCAAAGATGGGCACTGGAAGAGGAACTACAAAGAGTACCTTGCAGAGAGGGCGAAATAGAAGCTTGGAGAAGCTTCAGGTACATTCATGATCAGTCTCCATTTGTCAGACTCTTATGATAATATATGGGTATTGGGTACAGGTAGTGCTTATCATATATGCAATTCGTTGCAGATTCTAGCAAGGCCTAGGAGACTAGAGAGAGGCAAGATGGACCTCAAGATGGGCAATGGAGCAAAATTGTTGTAGTAACTATTGGCGAGGTCACCCTACATCTGCCTAATGGAGCTTTTATTGCATTAGATGCATATTATTTTATTCCTTCAATTATCAAAAACATTATCTCCATTTCATGTTTGATAGTTAGTGAATATAAATTAGTTTTTGAGAACAATGGTTGTTCAATATTATTAGATGATGAGATCATCACGAAAGGAACATTGCATAATAGTTTGTTTATGCTAGACACTACTCCACATATCATGAATGTAAGTATGTATAAGAAAAAACAATATGAGAAGAACAGTGCTTACCTGTGGCATTGTAGGCTAGGTCATATCCATGAGGGAAGGATTCAAAAGTTGCTAAAGGATGGATATCTAGATCCATTCGACTATGAGTCATATGCAACTTGTGAGCCTTGCCTTCATGGAAAACTGACCAACTCTCCATTTAGTAGAACTGGAGAGAGAGCCACTAAGCTGTTGGAACTCATACATAGTGATGTATGTGGACCCATGTCAACTCATGCCATTGGTGGTTACTCCTACTTCATTACCTTTACTGATGATTTCTCAAGGTATAGACATGTGTACTTAATTAAGTAGAAGTCAAAGGCCTTTGAGAAATTCAGAGAGCATAAGAATGAAGTGGAAAACTAGACTGGAAAGAGTATCAAGACTCTTCGATCATATCGAGGAGGTGAGTACTTAAGTACAGAGTTTACCCATTTCCTTAAGGACCATAGGATTCTATCTCAATTGATACCTCCTTATACACCTTAGCTCAATGGTGTATCTGAAAGGAGGAATCGTATACTGTTAGACATGGTACGGTCCATGATGAGTTTCGTTGACCTACCCATCTCATTCTAGGGATATTCCCTAAAGATCGTAACTTACCTTCTAAACAGAGTTTCAACTAAGTCGGTAGTGTCTACACCATATGAGATATGGAAAGGGAAGAAGCCTGATTTTAAGATTGTTAAGATTTAGGACTGCCCTATCCACGTTAAAAGATATAATCCCGATAAGTTGGAATCGAGAAAGGAGCGGTGCAAGTTCGTGGGATACCCTAAGGAAACTTGTGGGTATTATTTATATCATTTCGAGGACCAAAAAGTCTTTGTAGCTAAGAGAGCAATGTTCCTTGAGAAGGAACATATTCTTGGTGGAGATAGTGGGAGCATAATAGAGTTGAGCGAGGTTGGAGAACCTAGCTCAATCACCACTCTACAGCCCAAGTCTGTTCAAGTACCTAATACATAAGTTCCAATTTTACATAGGTCCAGTAGAGTATCTCATCCTCCTGAAAGATATGTGGGACATATTAGATGAAAGGATGTTGAGGATATTGATCCTCAAACCTACGATGAGGCTATTATGAGTATAGACTCCGGGAAGTAGCAAGAAACCATGAATTCTGAGATGGATTCTATGTACTCCAACAAGGTTTGGAACCTAGTTGATGCACCTGAATGTATTGTACCCATCGGTTACAAGTGGATCTTTAAGAAAAATATCAGAGTAGATGGAAAGGTAGAGACCTATAAAGCAAGGCTAGTGGCTAAGGGGTATCATCAAAGGCAAGGTGTTGACTATGACGAAACCTTCTCACTTGTAGCAATGCTAAAATCTATCTGAATTCTATTGGCTATTGCAGCACACTATAATTATGAGATCTAGCACATGGATGTGAAAACCGCATTCCTCAATGGGAACCTCGAGGAGGAGGTGAATATGATACAACTCGAGGGATTTGTGTCCAAGGACTGCCCAGATAAGGTGTGCAAGTTGCTTAGATCCATTTATGGACTAAAGCAAGCTTTCCGAAGTTAGAAAATAAAATTTGATGAGGTAATCAGATCTTATGACTTCGTTAAAAATGAAGATGAACCTTGCGTATACAGGAAAGTAAGTGGGAGCGCTATCACTTTTTTAATGTTATATATAGATGACATCCTGATCATTGGGAATGATGTAGGAATGCTATCCACAGTAAAGACTTGGTTATCTAGACACTTCTCCATGAAGGAGTTAAGGGAAGCATCATATCTTACGGATTCGGATCTATAAAGATAGATCCAAGAGGATGCTTGGCTTGTCCCAATCCAGGTACATAGAAACCATTGTCAAAAGGTTTGGCATGGAAAATTCCAAGAGAGGTCTCATACCGATGAGACATGTGATATCACTTTATAGGAGTATGTCCCCAAAGACTCTTGACGAAAGGGCAAACATGGATATGATATGTTATGCCTCAATAATAGGGTCTATCATGTATGTCATACTATGTACTAGGCCTGATATAATGCATGCTCTGAGTGTTACAAGCATGTATCAGGTGGATCCAAGCTTGGAACACTGGAAAGTAGTAAAGTATATCCTTAAGTACTTGAGAAGGACTAAGGATCTTTTACTAGTATATGGAGGTAGTAGCCTTAGGGTTGAAGGCTGCACGGACTCAAGTTTTCAGTTCGATGTCGATGATAGCAAGTTGAATTCAGGGTATATGTACACCTTGAATAGAGGAACAGTGTGTTAGAAGAGTTCCAAGCAAGATACTACTGCTTACTTGACTGTAGAGGCGGAGTATATTGCTACAATAGAGGTAGCAAAAGAGGGAGTCTGGATGAAGAAGTTCATCACAGATCTAGGAGTCAGGCCAAGTAGTGAGGAGTTGATTCCTTATATTGCGACAACTACGGGGCGATTACTCAAATAAGGGAACCCGGGTCTCATCAGAAGTGTTCTAAAGAGGTTCTAGGTTATTAGAGAGATTATGACCCGAGGAGATGTAGTAGTGAAAAGAGTTCCATCTGAAGATAACATTGCAGATCCACTGACAAAGCCATTATCTCAGATTGTCTTTGAGCGTCACAGGGGATTGATGAGGATCAGACACATAGGTGATTGGCTTTAGGTCAAGTGGGAGATTGCTAGTCATAGGTGTCCAATAAGCCAATCACGTGAGTGATGGCATGTGTGACTTGACACAGAATATTTTTGCTTATTATATTTTAGTATTTATCACTTTATATTGACTATTGCACATATGCATGTATATATTGTGATGTCCTTGAATCTGTGTAATGGGAATCAGATCGTGATGAGATCACGATAATGAGACCGATTCACATTTAAACACAAATCCTAAATAATCCCAATCATAGGTTACTCAAGAGGGACATCAAGATAATCGGACAGATTGGTGTACTGTATACCCGTCTATATGATGGATGCAACTGGTCTCATAGCTGCTTGTGTGGGGACACTAGGGATACAGTATAGGTGCTCATTGGAGAATGAGTTCACTGATTGATCTGCTTACGGAATGCTGGATGGTTGATGATGCCTTATTGTCAGACAGTGATTCCACAGTCCCATTGGTGTATTTGGTCCTTAGACTTGAGACACCAAGGATGTCCTGTATGAGTGCTCCACTCTTTGATACTAGACTTATAGGTTTGGATGTCCTAGATCTAGTATAGCTAGTTATTGGGAGTAGTAATCGACCTTACGATGGCTATTGAGTGTCAATAGAGAATCATCTACTCTCGATGTCATGAGAGGAATATCCTATGTATTCTTGCTCAAACAAATCCCTAGCCAGGGTCATTCGGATTGAGAGAGAAAGAGTTCTTCGGGAGAATCCGATTAGAGCGAGACTCGAGTAGAAATCGTATGGGTCTGATAGCACCATACTTGGTATACAATTTCTGGGATATTAGATGGATGAGGAACTATAGGTACATGGTAACTAAGGACAGACAGGTCCAATGGATTAGATTCCCCTGTATCGTTTAGGGACTACGGTGCAGTGGCCTAGTACGTCCGTAGTCGATGAGTCGAGTGAATTATTATGGAGATAATAATTCACTGAGCTAGAAGGAGTTCTGATAAGTATGACTCACGGTCAGCTCGATATTAAGCCTAGAGGGTCACACACATATGGTAGGCGTTGTGATGAGTAGAGGTTTAGATATAAGATATCTGTCGGAGCCCCTATCTTATTGGATATCTAATAAGCCCCTGAATTATTAGATCCTATGGATGAGATCCAATAAAAGCGTATGAGAGATTATTGGATAGAGATCCACTAATCTAAGAGGCTTGGGTAATTGGATATAGATCCAATACCCAATAAGGGAGGATCCATTAGGGTTTGATAGGGGACCTCTATAAATAGAAGGGATTCAGTGGTTCATAGGCTAGAGTCATTGCTTGCCTCTCCTATTTTCCTCCCTCTCTCCACCTTAGAGCAGGCTTGGAATTTTAAGGAGCGTCGTCGCAGCCCTATTGTGTGGATCACCACTAGAGAGGAGGACGCTTGACCTCCTTCACCCTCTCCTAAAGATCTGTAAGGAAACAGAGATATACGATCTCCCTAGGTAACACAATCTTATCTTATACGCAGTTTTAAGTTTCGCGATTTTACGCATCAATCTTCGCATGACGACTAACATCTCTTTGGGAATAAGGGATTTTGTTGTTTTGTTCTTCTACTGTGCATGTGATGTCGCCCCAAAGATTTCCCAACACTTGGCCCGATGCCCGAAACCATAGCCCGAAACCTTCTGTCGATATATCGACCGATCCACCAGCTCGACGTCCAAACTTCTGACATGTTCCACCGGCCCAACATGATTCTTCCTACTTTAATTGTCTCAACCTAATTGAAGCTTCCTACATCACTCAAAACGTATATCAAATCATAAACACTTATTAATTGGTTTCATCATCAAAATCTGAGATTCTACAAACTCATTGATTACGGATGTACTAGGCCACTACGTCGCAATCCCTAGATGATACTTGGGAATCCAATCCATTAGACCTGGTTGTCCTCAATTATCGTATACTTATAGTCTCTCATCCATCTAATATCCTATAGACTATATATTGGGCATGGTGCTATCAGACCCATACGGTTTCTACCCGAGTCTCGCTCTAATCAAATTCTCACAAAGAACTCTTTGTCTCTTAATCCAAATGACCTTTGTTAGGGATTTATTTGAGCAAGAATATATAGGACATTCCTCTCATGACACCGAGAGTGGATGATCCTCTATCAACACTCAATAGCCCTCTTAAGGTTAATTATCACTCCCGATGACCGATTGTGCTAGATCTGGGACATACAAATCTATAAGTCTAGTATCAAAGAGTGGAGCACTTATATAGGACATCCTTGGTGTCTCAAGTCTAAGGACCAGATACACCACTTGGACTACGGAATCGCTATTTGACGATAAGGCATCATCAACCATTCAGCATTTCATAAGCGGATCAATTAGTGAACTTATTCCTCAATGAGCACTTGTATTATATCCCTAGTGTCTCACACGAGTAGCTATAAGACCAGCCGCATCCATCATATGGACGGGTATACAATACATTAGTCTATCCGATTATCTCGACGTCCCTCTCGAGTAACCTATGATCGGGATTATTTAGGATCTGTGTTTAAAGGCAAATCGATCTCATTATCGTGATCTCATCACGATCCGATTCCCATTGCACAAATCCAAAGACATCACAATATATACATGCATATATGCAATAGCCAATATAAAGTGATAAATACTAAAATATAATAAGCAAAAAGATTACTTGTCAAGTCACACGTGTCATCACTCACATAATTGGCTTGCAGAGCACATATGACTAGTAGCTAATCCTACTAGTCCTTTGAACTTGGTCCCTTAATCAACAACTAAGTAATTTAGTGGAGATGCTAATGAGATAGTTAAGCAGATAAAGAAGCTACATGAGGGTGTTAAAGCAATTATAGAAAAGCAAAATAAGAGGTAAATACAAGCTGCTAATAAACACAGAAAATATGTAGAGTTTAATATAGGTGATTTAGTCTAGATTCATCTAAGGAGGGAGAGGTTTCCACTAGCAAAATTTAAAAAATTGAAACCAAAGGTTGATGGTGTATTCAAGGTGCTTAAGAGAATTGGCAAAAATGTGTATGAGATCGAGCTATCTGAAGATTACGAAGTGTCTCCAATATTTAATATGGCTGATTTAAGTCCTTTTCATAATCATGTTGACGAAACAAACAAGGACTTGAGGACAAGTCTTTTTCAAATAGGGGAGATTGATATGGGAGTACCTAATTTGCTACAATATACTCATATAGATCTTATTGATACTATGGTATATTTTTCAGTCCACATTATTGCCTCATAGTTTTCAACTCAGCCCACTTAAATATGATAACTCATGAGCATATTCTTTAGATAAAGTTACAACTGTTTCAAGGTGTTTTTTTCCATGATCAAAAAATGCATTAAAGAAGTTAATTACCAACTATAAAACACTTAATTTTGAAATTCCCTATGCATGAAGGGTTATTTCATATACTACTACTTATTTTGGTGTTTAGGGGTTAGAAAGAACTTTAAAAATTGATGATATTGGTAGAAGCTCTTTTGGAGTGCTCTCTTAAACTCTATATCTCTTGGATGCATCCTTGAGTGATGAGTCTTTTGGTTTTAGTTCTGTATCCTTATTTATTATCTTTGGGGTAATGATCTTTTTGTATCCCTTTGTGATTTTAAACTTGGTGATGAGCTTTCTTTTTAATCTTTTTAAAGTTTTATTGTGAGTTCGTTTCTTTCCTAGTATCGGCTTTCTTCTAAAATCCATTCTGCATTACCTCCCGGTATCATAATACCCCATCCAAGTGATTGAGTAGGAAAGGAAGTATATGCAAGCCCATACCAACGTAGATATGGATGATGACTCATGGGCATTTTATGTGTATAAATTTTGGATATGTTATATTTATATTTTTTTTTGTTAGATGCTATAATTATGTACTAGTTTTAAAAATACTGTAGATAGGGAAAACCCTATCATTTTGTTTAGTAAGTTAGCACATTTTAATTTTAAGATTGCATATTTTCTATTGCACTTTTATTGATAGCAGTAATGAAAATAGAAATACATCATCTTACTTTAGTTATGCATATAGAGTATAGGTGGAACTAGGAATATAATGTTATAGACGATATCCTCACCCTCACTTGAGCACTTGTTGAGCTAGTCGATAGTATGGTGCTCCTGTGACATAAGACTCTTCTTCTAATGTCAAAACGATGGAGTGATTATTGATGAGTTAATCTACATGTGCAGAAATCTAGAAATGATTGAGAAAATAACTCGGGTGTTTATCGGTTGGTTGACCTATAAGAAGACTAGAGTCGGGCAACACCCAACCCAATTCCTTAGTTGCTTACGTTAGAATGAGGTAAATAGTAAAATCATAAGTGAATAGTAATTGACCTGGATAATAATAATTTAATAATTTTTTATGATAGACTAGACTCAAAAATATATTCTATAATATAGATAGAATATTCACCGTTAAGCTTACTACTATTGTTGAGCCTGAGTGACTATCATATCATTTGGATCTTGCTAATAGCCATGGTGAGTTATGATTAGAGATAAATTTCTCCGTATTTTTAATTCTTGAAACTAAAAATGATCCTATCACCAACTAAATAAAGCATATGAGAAATCGTCTTAACATAAATAAATTATCTGATAAATGCAACTGATCACACATTTGAAGATTCAGACAGACAACTGTCTCAGTTTTTGCAGAAATACAACCAAGAAAAGAAATTTCCTACTGCTCTGATATTAACATTTACTGCCACTATCTTTATAGGCAGCTAACTTTCTCTCACAGATGATCAATCCAACTGAATGCAATAATCTAATCCATGAAAAAATTAGCAAGGGACAATGACAGTTCTCCCTCAAACCCTCCCTGTTTGGTTGTGGCTTATGATACCAGCCTATCCAATATAGATCACAATTTCGCTTGCATTGAGCATATGGACCACTTAGGCCTATGTGCAGATAGGGGGTTAGATGGGAACGTGCAGCATGAGAAAAGATTTACTAGGAAAGACTATTGGACTTATGTTATCTTCATAAAAGAGAACGTCGGAAGAGAAGAGAAAGGCTCAGTGTTCGGATCCTATTAGTATAAAAATCGATTGTCAATTCAAATTATGAAGATAATATATTCAACTTGGCCTAATTGATATATTTTTGAATGTGATAAGAATCACATCTCATGTTGAATATTGAGAAAAGAACAAGCTATCTTAATGACATCCGACACGAAACAAGACATCCATGCTCTTCTTGCGAACGAAGATGTAGCATATTTCGATCCCCCTAAGTTAGCCAATGGCAAATGATACAGAAAGAGAAGTATAGTTGGATCTTTAATGGCTTGTAATTAGAAATATATTTCGTAAATCGAAAAAAGTATTTTAAGTTATGTTAATATGATAGATCTATTCTAGTTGATATATTTTATTATACAGACGTACGTGTGTCAAGTTCTGATTGAAGATGAATATTATGGGAGATCCTCTCTTCACCTTAAGCAACTAAAACAAAACAGCAACGTATCAAAATGACAGGATTGTAACATTTATTATTTAATATGATCCAATCCAACAGACTGCCATACCATTCTTTACAGAATCTCGATCTTCCATGTCTCCTCTTCTTCCGAGCTTCCGAGTGACAGGCGAAAGGTGTGACGGGCAACATGGAGGGCGCGGGGCACTTGCAGTTGGTCAATTAGAAGTGGGCTCATGCTCAAATCATCATCAAGCTGCTGCAATTGATAAAACATTCTTCCCCCTACTTGATCAGTCCAAAAGCACAAAACCTCACCTTTCACTTTCGCCCTTTTTTTCTTTCTCCCATGCCTTCCACACAGGAAGCCAGCTCAACAGCCTCACCCTTCATATGCCACCAAAGAAACAGAAGGAAGAAGACATGCCACCACAATTACATTGGTCACCTCTCTCTCTCTCTCTCTCTCTCTCTCTCTCTCTCTCTCTATCTGTATCTACCTGTTTCCTTGAAAACACTGTGACAGAGCACCTTCTCTCCATCACACCAGGACTACCTACTCTAATAAATCACTCACACACCCACACACACTTCTTTCCTACTCCGAATACTATATTGCTCTTCCTTTCTGCGGCTTCAGCCCTCTATTCTACTTATCACCCCTCCCTGGATGTTCTCTCCCACCCCGATTTGACCGCCCTGGCCATCTCCTTCACGATCCGAACCACCCCCACCCAGATTCCACCATACCATTTAGAAGAAGAAGAAGCACAGAGCAAAAGCCAAGCTCCCTTCCGCTCCTTTCTTTCTCGAGCTTCACCTCTCTCCCAGTGAGGCTTCATTGTCAGCTGGAAATCCTCCTCCAAGTTGCACATATGAACCATATAGGGAGTGGAGTGAGTTGCTGACCTCCTCGAAGATGGATCTTGAGCGCGGCGGCGTCGGAAATGGCAGTGGCTCCTCTCCTGGGGAGGTACCCTGGATTTTCCTTCGCAAAAGATGTCTCTTTTGGAATCATATTGATCCGTGTTTCCGTGAATTCTGCGTCACAGAGGAAGGATTCAGGGAGGGCGGTGCTGACATTAGCCTACCAGAGCCTTGGAGTCGTGTATGGCGACCTGAGCACGTCGCCGCTGTACGTCTACAAGAACACCTACGCGGAGGACATAGAGCACTCGGAGATGAATAAGGATATCTACGGCGTGCTCTCCTTCGTCTTCTGGACCCTCACGCTCGTCCCCCTCCTCAAGTACGTCCTCATCGTGCTCCGTGCCGACGACAATGGCGAGGGCGGCACGTTTGCGCTCTACTCCCTTCTCTGCCGCCACGCCGGCGTCGGATTCCTCCCGAACGGGCAACTGGCCGATGAGGAGCTCTCCACGTATAAAAAGGTGGACGGTGGAGGGGCTGCTCTGCCGTCGGGCAGTGTGACGGCTGCATCGACGGTG
Organism: Musa balbisiana; assembly: GCA_004837865.1. Lineage (NCBI taxonomy): Eukaryota > Viridiplantae > Streptophyta > Magnoliopsida > Zingiberales > Musaceae > Musa > Musa balbisiana. The sequence continues at coordinate 18,483,999 of CM017194.1, read as the reverse complement.
AAGACGCCGCTCGAGTTGCAGCGGCTGTTGTTGATTCTGGCTCTGATTGGGACTAGCATGGTTATTGGAGATGGTGTTCTTACACCGGCAATTTCTGGTCTTATCTTCTTCTTAGTTTAGATTCTCCCACCATTTGGGGATGCTCTGATCAGCTTATGGTGGCCTTGCAGTTTTCTCGGCTGTTTCAGGGCTCGAGCTCTCCATGTCCAAGGAGCAACACAAGTGTAAGATAATCCTGTATCTTAATTACTGTTGGGTCCAGCCGGACTTAGAACAATTAGGCCCTTGGAGTCCAAATCAAATTATTAATTAAAAGGTAAAAGAGTTGAGGGCAGTAAACAAGAGGAAGGGTTCGGTGCAGCGAGATCAGCGAATGCGTGCAGCGAGCGGCAGCGCAAAGAGAGAATTTGTGAGATCTAAAATTTTCTTAAAGAGATCTATCCTATATGATGATGATATACTATTCTTGAGCCAAGATCTATGTTTTTTATGTTATTATGATCTTCTAGTTATTTTAGAGAAGACTTACTATAAACCTATTATCATTACTATTGATAGTGGAAGTTTGAGGTGTACTAAGGTCCCGTGGTTTTTTGGTTTTCCACATTAAAAGATTTGGTCTCATTGTATGATTGATTTATTGCTCTATTATTTATGTTGTGTTCATTGATATTAGCATTTTAATATCAAGTTGGTATTTTGATGAAGAACTCATTTTGATACACGAAAAGAATTATTCTACTTTAATAGGTTTTTCCCAACAAGTGGTATCAAAGCAACAGGTGTTTGGTGCTAGTTTTTCTTGTGTGATTGAAATAGAGTAATCAGATGCTATGATTAAATTGAACTCATCAAATTATTCCACTTGGAAGCGTATGATGGAAGATTTATTCTATTGCAAATATTTGTATAAGCCTATTAAGGTTAAAGATAAACCTTCTACTATTGCTTATATTAGAAGATGAATGGATATAAACTTACATGAGCATATTTCAGATGAAACCAGTGCTGATGTTGTTTAGCAAAGGTTAGAAAATCTCTTTGCGAAATAGATGGTGGGAAATAGAATTTCTCTCCTCAGAAGGCTTGTAAATTTAAAATATAAAAATAGTGGTAACATTATTGAGCATATAAGCCTATTTCAAAGTCTTACAAAAAATTGGTTGCTATAAAAATGAATATAGATGATGAGATGCAAGGATTATTATTTCTCAACGCTTTACTAGAAAGTTGGGAAACGTTTGTGGTAACAATTTGTAACTCCATGCCAGAGGGGACTCTAATTATAGATATGGTTAAAGATAGTTTGCTAAATGAAGATGCTAGAAGGAAAGAACAAGGTGAATCTTCTTTTGGTGCATTTATTACTGAAAAATAAAAAAGACGTGGAAGAAGTCATAGTAGAAATTCACATGGTTATAGAGGAAGATCCAAGTTTAGAAGAGATATCAAATGTTTTTATTGTAACTGGCCAGATCACATGAAGAAAGAGTGTAGGTTTTGGAAGTAAGGACAGAATAAAAGGAAGAAAAATGAGAAAGAGACCACTATAGTTACTACTGAAGGTAATATCACTATTATTTGTGATGACGGTTGTGTCAGTCTTATAGCTCAGGATAGTAATTGGGTAATTGACTCTGGTGCTTCATTTCATGTTACTTCTCATGGTGATTTCTTTAGATCTTACACTGTTATTGATTTTGTTAATGTCAGAATGGGAAACAGTGGTATATCTAAGATTGTGGGTATTGGATATATTTACTTAGAGACTAGTATTGGGAGCAAATTGATACTCAAAGATGTAAGGCATGTTCCATATATTCGTCTTAACTTGATATCTATAGACAAACTTGATGATAAGGGCTTTGCATATTATTTTGGTGAAAGCAAATGGAAACTCACTAAAGATTCTCTAATTGTGGCAAGAGGAAAGAAGCTTAACTCTTTTTATGTCATAGAAGCTAAGCTACACAAAGGAAAGATTAATACAATTCAGAAAGGTGAAAGTATAGATCTTTGGCATAAGAGGCTTGGTCATATCGGCGAGAAGGGACTTCAAACTCTTGCTAGAAGACAGTTCTTACCAGAGTTATAAGGTACATCTCTTAAATCTTGTGATCATTGCTTAGCTGGAAAAACACATAGAGTTGCCTTTCATATATATCCATCATCTAGAAGATCAGATATTATTGATTTAGTTCATATTGATGTCTGTACTATGCAAACTAGAACTCTTGGAGGTGCCCTTTATTTTGTTACTTTTATTGATGATCATTCTAGAAAAGTGTGGGCTTTTGCTTTGAAATCTAAAGATCAGGTATTCGTTTCAAGGAGTTTCATGTTAGTGTTGAAAGAGAAACTAGTAGAAAGCTAAAGTGTGTTCGATCAGATAATGGTGGCGAGTACAGGGATCCTTTTGAGAATTATTGTAGGTTCTATGGTATTAGGATTGAGAAAATAGTTCTTAAAACTCCTCAGCAGAACGGTGTAGCAGAAAGGATGAACAGAACCATTAAAGAAAGGAGTAGGTGTATGCTTTCTCATGCCAAGTTATCGAAGTCATTTTGGGGGGAGGTTATAAGAACTACAATTGACTTGATAAATCTTTCTCCATCAGTTCCTCTGAAAGGTGATGTTCCAGAGAAAGTATGGAAAGGAAAAGATATATCTTATAATAATTTGAGAGTCTTTGGGTGTAAAGCATTTGTTCATATTCTCAAAGATGAGAGGTCCAAGCTTGATAATAAAGCAAAAGCATGTATCTTCTTGGGATATGGTCATGAAGAGTTTGGGTACAAATTATGAGATCCAATGAACAAGAAGATTATTAGAAGCAAAGATATTGTATTTCTTGAAGACCAATTGTTTGATGATGATGATAATGTTGAGAAGCCAGAAATCTCTGTTTATATTCCTTGGAGCCTAGGTCCAGTTCCTTCACTTGTAGTTCATGATGATCATAAGGGAGATGAATAAGAAGATTGTGGTGAGAATATAAGTGATAATACTCCTACAGTTGATGATGTTAAACCAATTAAACAAGCACCTCCACCACCAATTGAGATTTCATTGAGAAGATCCACTAGAGAGCGACAACCATCTACCAGATATCTTCCACATGAGTATGTTATGCTTACTGATGGGGGAGAGCCAGAAACTTACCAAGAAGCTATTTTACATGAGCATAAGAATGAGTGGGTTAAAGCCATGCAAGGAAGAGATGAGATCCTTGCTCGAGAACCACACCTATGACTTGGTAAAGTTGCCAAAATAGAAGAAAGCTCTCAAGAATAAGTGGGTTTACGAATTGAAGACTGAAAATAATAGCTCATAATAAAGATATAAGGAACGACTAGTTGTGAAAGGATTTAGTCAAAAAAAAGGTATTGACTTTGAAGAAATATTTTCTCCAATTGTGAAAATATCCTCTATCCAAGTTGTTCTTGGTTTAGCTGCCCGTTTAAATTTAGAAGTTGAACAACTTGATGTGAAAATAGCATTTCTTCATGGTGACTTAGAAGTAAAAATTTATATGGAGTAACCAGAAGGTTTTAAAATCAAGAGAAAAGAAAATCTGGTATGTAAGCTTAAGAAAAGCTTATAGGACTCAAACAGGCTCCTAGACAGTGGTATAAGAAGTTTGATTCCTTTATTATGAGCCAAGGGTATGATAGAACCATATATAATCATTGTGTGTTTATGAAGAAATTTTCATATGATGATTTTATTTTTCTACTGCTATATGTGGATGATATGCTGCTTGTTGGCCATGATATTGAAAAAATTGAAAAACTTAAAAGAGAGCTAAATATTTTACCACTTGGGATCGATGAAATTCTTTATGATAAGAAGAAAAAGAAGATTTGGCTATCTCAGGAGACTTAAATTGAAAAGGTTCTTGAAAGATTCAAGATAAGTAAAGGTGATACTGATTCCAAGAAGTCCTATCATGACAAGGGCCTAATGGGCTAACTGGCCTATCAACTTCGTTTGGTCTAAATCATTATCCAAAATGCTTAAGCTGAAGGTAATAATAGTACACTCATCAAATCCTTATAAGCCAATCTTAATCTTACCCACTTCCGATGTTGGACTAATCGGGGATGTTACAAGTCCACTTCGGGGTTCTTGATGACATTTGCAAGGGGAGCAGTCTCTTAGTAATTAAAGTTACATAATTGTATTGCTCTATCAACCACAGAAGCAGAATATATAGTAGTTACTGAAGCCTGCAAGGAAGCTTTATGGATGAAAAAGTTTCTATAGAAATTGGGCTTGAAATAAGAAGGATATACTGTTTATTGTGATAGTCATAACATCATTCACCTCTCCAAGAATTCAATATACTATTCTAGATCCAAACATATTGATGTGAGATATCACTGGATTCGTGACTTGCTTGAGATAAAAGAATTACAGTTGAAAAAAGTGCATACAAATGAGAATGGTTCAGATATATTAACAAAGTTTTTGCCTAAGGAGAAGCTTGAAGCATGTAGGCGAAGAGTAGGCTTAGTACAGCCCACCATATGAGCTGGAGTAGGAGAATTGTTGGATTCAACCCATATGTGGGCTTGGACAATTGGGCCTTTGAAACCCAAATCAAATTATTAATTAAAAGGTAAAAGAGTTGAGGGCAGCAAACAAGAGGAAGGGTTCGGTGCAGCAAGATCAGCGAACGCATGTAGCGAGTGGCAGCGAGTGGCGACGCAGAGAGAGGAGAGAGAAAAATTAAGATCTTAAGTTTTCTATTTGACAATCAGTGGCCAAACGTTGTCAGTTTTCACCCAAATTTTATGTGGAGAATCCTTGCAGTAAACTCTACAATCCTAACGGTGTTGATCTATAGTTTACCCTCTCTGAGGTACTTTCCTGTTATATTCACTTTGTGAGACCTAGAATTTTCTTAAGGAGATCTATCCTATGTGATGATGATATACTATTCTTGAGCCAAGATCTATGTTCTTGATATTATTGTGATCCTTTAGTTATTCTAGAGAAGACTTACTATAAACCTATTATCATTACTATTGATAGTGGAAGTTTGAGGTGGACTACGGTCCCATGATTTTTCTCATATTGGATTTTTTACGTTAAAAGATTGGGTCTTATTGTGTGATTAATTTATTGCTCTATTATTTATGGTTGATATTAGTATTTTAATATCAAGTTGATATTTTGATGAGGAACCCATTTTGAGAGAAAAGAATTATTCTGCTTTAACATGTTTTTCCCAACAATTACTTGCCTAATGTTATTTTCTTAGGATTAGCATTGATAATTATGTTGCCTATAGGTGCATTTAGTCTAAGCATAATGGATGAACCAATTAGCAAACAGCTTTTCGAAGTGATCCAGATGCAGCTGCAGTTCTTGTTGCTTCTTCTGTGATAGTGGAAGTGCCTACTTAGATTTCTATTTGATGTGGCCAGAAACTTACTTGCTGTGCTTGATGCTAAGATTCTATGACTCTTACACTATGCTCTTGTTTTTGCAATCCTGTTATGTGCAAAATTAATCCTTGCGTGGTGGATTTTGCTAAAAGATAAAAGCAATGTTTAACTTCAAGAGGACTTCCCTTGTCCTAGAGACAGAACAGCGTCACAAGGCATTCTAGTTTGTTTATTATCATAAATGTCTTCTTTTGACCAGTTAGACAGAATACAATCATCTGATTACTGTAATTCAGGCATCTATGGTCATAACACAATCTTCTGACAATGCAGGGGAATTATAAAATGAATTGAGGCTTATACCACATGATTTTGCTCTAATAAGATAATTCGGCTACATTAGCTGCATACATCTAGTTATCAATATCCTATAGACTCTTTTTTTGGACATGCCTGCAACATGTAGTACTTAGACATTCTGACTTGATATTTACTTTTTAGCATTCATCAATCTGCAGATGTTGAGGTTCCTGTTGCATGCCTTATATTAGTTGCGCTGTTTGCCCTACAACATTATGAGACACATCGGGTTAGATTCCTATTTGCACCCATTGTAGTTACCTGGCTTCTATGCATCAGCATGATCGGAGTTTACAACATTTTTCATTGGAATCCACATGTCTATCAAGCACTTTCTCCATACTACATGTATAAATTCCTGAAGGAGACTCAAAGAAGAGGTTGGATGTCCTTGGGTGGAATATTGTTGTGCATAACAGGTATTGGGAAATTACATATTTGCTGCAGCAGTCTACTCATTTTCATAGGCCACATTCCAACTTTCCTTTGTCTTTGCAGGTTCCGAAGTTATGTTTGCAGATTTGGGACATTTCTCACAATTATCAATACAGGTAAGAAATACAGACATCAAGATTTTTCCAATCTTTCTCAGTTGCTACAACTTCTTAATTTGATGATTCCATTAAACCATTGCTGATGTGCTGAATTCCAACTATATTGGAATGACATGCTTTGAGGATCTTTACTGCAGAATTTTCGGATTCCTAGTGCATATCTGTACTGCAGGATATATCACAATGTTGATCTCTTAATTCTCTTTTTAGACTAAAGGCAGACAGTGGAGAAACCATTGGTGATAGCATAGCTAGCTCTCATTTGTCTTCTCCATGTCATTTATTAATTTAAGGAATTAAAGTAAGGCTATAGCCGGATATATGATGTTTCTAATATCTTTCTACATATAACTGCTTTCAAGTGGCACCTCCTTTCTCTAAATAAATTCTACCATGCTAACTCTATACTTGAGTCAAAGTTTGTCCAAATATCTCCTTGTCCCATGTTCTTCTGTGCCACCTAAATTGAACATCAGTAAATATACGAGAAGCTGCTAGATGCATGGATTAGTAGTTTAGTTGAGACTTGTGAATTTGCTCATAATGAATCAAATTTTTTAATTCTGATATCCTGCTTTCAGATAATTCCATGCCTGTATTGATGCCATGTTGATGAGTGGCCTCCATCTGACTCTTAAGGAGAAAGAAAGATTTGCCACAAAAAGGAAGAAAAAGTCTTTCTTGAACTCTATATGTTCATTGTTGAAAGCTTTACATGCAGGAAGACTGCCTTTGTCATTACGTCATTGCTTTTTTCTTGTCATGTATTCTCAACCATTATGTTTTTTAAGCTATGCTTCCACCAGTTGAAAAATAGTCACTGGTACTTGAGTTAACATATTCTTATCCACAGATTGCTTTTACTTCCATGGTATATCCATCATTGATTCTAGCATACATGGGACAAGCTGCTTATCTATCTAAGCATCATATTATTGAAAGTGACTACCGAATCGGGTTCTATGTTTCCGTGCCAGGTATGTCATCAGCAATCAAAATATTTATCTGCATAATATTGTTGATCTCCAGTATACTGATTTGTTGAGATAATCATCTTGTTAGAGTGAATAAGATGGCCAGTTCTGGCAATAGCTATACTGGCAGCTGTTGTTGGAAGTCACGCTATCATCACTGGTACATTTTCAATCATCAAGCAATGCTCTGCTTTGAGCTGCTTTCCTAGGGTGAAGATCATTCACACATCTTCGAAAGTACATGGACAAATATACATTCCAGAGATTAACTGGGTGTTAATGATATTGTGCTTGGCTGTTACTGTAAGTTTCAGAGACACAAAGCGCTTGGGCAATGCATCAGGTATGGGAGAGCTCAAAATTAAGGTACTTAATATATTCGTATCAAATAGGTAGATCAAAATACAAAATGATGAAAATGTATTTCCTGTGAAGCTCTGTGATTGACTATTGCTATTAGTGAGTTAACATGAGATAGATAGATCAGGCCACAAGTGTCTAGAGAATATGATTTTAGTATTGAGTATGTTTATGAAATCTAATAAAGCCCACTTTTCTCTTGATAGATTCTTAACCCTCTTGAAAGAAAGGATTACTAAAACATAGTCACCAGATTGTTAACTGTTTCGGTTGATCTCCACTTCAATCATCTCTTGTACTATAGTCCTTTGAATTTGCTCAAGCTCCAGCTTGATTTTAAGGGAGTTCCAGATCCGTGTTACTTTCAGCTCTGGTGTATGCTATTGCTGTTTCATACTGATTTGGTAATATATCCACTTGTCGTACACATAGTGAATATTTTTCCAGAACCTGACACTTACCTCTTCAATCATAGATCCAAAATATCAGTTTAGAGTTGGACTACTTGCAGTAACAAGCACATCATGCTTCATCATTAGAAATGAATCCTTTTAGTGTTTGGAGTTTCTTCTGAATTGTCCTTGAATATTCCACATTCTCACAACATCAACTCATAAGATACCTAGTTTCAGTTTATTTGGACAATCCTGAATCCCAGTGATTAGGAATATATTACTGTCTATAGTGTAGTACATCAAGTAAAGTATCCATGGAACACATGTTTTGGTTTTCTTTTTTCATGCCTACCCTTAATATAAAGAAATGAACGAAATGACAAATTGCAGTTCTCACCTCACCCACCATAGCTAAATGCTTTAAGATCTAACCTATGTTTTTACTATTCATTTGACAGGGTTGGCTGTAATTGCTGTCATGTTGGTTACTACCTGCTTGATGTCCCTTGTGATAGTTTTATGCCGGCACAAGAGCATTTTTTTGGCTGTATATTTCATTGTCTTCTTCGGAACAATTGAGGCACTCTATTTCTCAGCATCCCTTGTCAAGTTCTTAGAAGGTGCTTGGGTTCCCATAGCTCTCTCATTTATTTTCATGATAATCATGTATGTATGGCACTATGGTACACTCAAGAAATACAAATTCGACATCCAAAATAAGGTCTCGATTGATTGGCTCCTCAGTCTTGGCCCTAACCTTGGAATTGTCCGTGTCAGAGCCATTGGCCTCATTCATACTGAACTTGTATCGGGAATCCCGGCCATCGTTTCCCACTTTGTCACCAATCTCCCTGCATTTCACCAGGTCAGCTAGTTGTTTTTTTGCTTTTAAAATACATGATTGATGTCATATGTGAGTTTCCTTAATGTGCTTAAATAAAACTTAGTTGTCGTCATATTAAATTTGCTATAAATTATAAAAAAAAGTTTATGCATGGGTCTGATCACGAGTTAGAATGCTACAGGTACTTGTGTTCCTCTGCATCAAGTCCGTGCCAGTGCCATATGTCCGACCAGAGGAGCGATTCCTTGTGGGCAGAATTGGCCCAAAAGAATACAGGGTCTATAGGTGCATTGCACGGTATGGGTATCATGACATTCACAAAGATGATTTAGAGTTCGAGGACCTTGTTTGCAGTATAGCAGAGTTTATTCGGTCAGGTGTCTCTCGTCCGAGTGCTATTGCAGAACAATCCGAGAAGGATGATGACAGAATGGCTGTCGTTGCAGCTGGAATACGAATGTGCGAAGAAGATGCTGACCTAGGAGATGAAATTGGCACTTTGGGTGGAAGGGAGATACAATCACCTGTTACCAGAAGGAAGAAGAAGGTGAGGTTTATGCTGCCGGAGAGCCCACATATGGATGCCAACGCAAGGGAAGAGCTCCAGGAGCTGATGGATGCAAGGGAAGCAGGCATGGCATTCATACTGGGGCATGCCAATGTCAGGGCGAAGAGTGGATCTGGTTTGATTAAGAGGTTTGTAATCAACGTCGGGTACAATTTCTTGAGGAGGAATTGTAGGAATCCAACTTATGCGGTGAGCGTTCCTCATGCATCAACTTTAGAGGTGGGGATGGTATATGATGTCTAGGTTGTCATAACAGTGATATAGATTGATATTTTGCATGTAAATTAGTAAAGTATTCAATTTCTCTTTTTATGCTATCGATTTTAGAAGCTTAGATCGGCTATGCCAGCCATCAAGAACAGATGTTGTAGCATGAATAGGGATCCTTTTTTGTGGATTCTTATGTATTGTGCTAAAGGGAGCAATCTCTCGTGTAGGTTGGAAAAGATAAAGAGAATAGGGTATTTAGCATGAATTGAGTTACCATTATTGGAGATTCATGTTTCATTAAATTAACAGGATGTTGGCCATACCTTCTTGTTCATTGTTACCATGCTGGACTTCCTATTCTCAAACTTGTAATAAAATCTTTTGGCACTTAATACATTTATTAGCAAAGAATAATATATTACAACTACTGAAATGTAATCAGCAATTAGGAATTGTTTCTATGCCTTCAATTTATATTTCTACAGCTCTAACACAAAAATTTGACATGAAAAGAATAGATGAAGCTTTGCAAAGCCAAAAAGCCAAACTTTTTTTTTATTCTCAATCCAAGAGTAGCAGAGTTCATATCATTTGCATGTAACAAGGATATCCACAGCTAGGAATAACAAAGCGAGATCTCTGTTTGCACCCACCAAATACACAAAGTAAACATCTAGAAGAAAATACAGGGAAGAAAACAGTGATATTATACCTCCGCAGATGGCCAGGAGGAAAGGACTGGCCACAACTCCCGAGTGATGAGCGATGCTTCCAGTTTCAGTCTGGTGTGAAGAACCTGTTGAGCTTAAATGGCAAGGAGTAGAACTCCTCACTTCTGGGGTCCTTCTTAAAGGTCCTGAACTTGTCCCAGAAGTGATACCCCCTATCTTTCCTGGTTGAGCTCTCATGCAACTGCAGAGTGTTGTCCAAGAAATATGCCACAAAACCCGCAACAAGCGCTTCCGAGGAGAAGATGACGTTGACGATATCGTTGAACTGGAGAAGCAGAGGGCCTTCAGTCTAGAGATAGGCAATGTGGAGAAATCATAGTTCATGAGCGTACCCATCTTGCACCAGTATGTACAGGTCCATAGCCAGCAACAGAAGTATACTCCTTGAAGTATTGTGGAATGGACAAGCCCAGAAACACAGAGAATCCTAAGATGAACTTTGTCCTGAAGCTGTTGAGGTTGCTGAATTGAAGTAAACCGAGTCCTGCAGCACCTGTTTGTAGATGACAACATAGTTTCCATATGAGACAGTACTCAAGTCAAATTTGCTTGGTACCGAAGTCTCACGGGGGCGTACCAACATAAGCAAAGAAAAGACAGTACAGTGCTGCAATGATTGATCCTGGAATGGACGCAAAAACAGCTCCAAATTTTCCTGCAAGGAAGTGAGCAGAAGAGAGATAGTATTATACACTGTTCTAGTTGACATTTTCGATTAGTAATTAACATCAGACAACATGAACCCCTGATCAAGAAGACGAGTTGGATTCATGGAACCACCACAGTGCATGCATGATATAACAGCTAAAGAACTGGCCATCGAATGTGCAATGCACAAACTATGCTTATGTTTATTGAGATTTTGAACTTTCCAAGAGACTGATTCACCAATATCCTACAACTTTTGATCCATAGCACCCGATCGATGCTACTAACAACATGTTCATCCTTTCCTTTTAGGCGAAAAAAGAGGTGTGCTTTAATTCATACCATCACATTTCTATAGACAAAAGTTTGAGCAACTCACCAAGTATGGAAAAGAATATCATGAATCCTGCAGATATTTGAACCACTCTTCGGCTGCCAACACGAGTCAAGGCTAGCAAGCCAGCATTTTCACTGCATGATCAAATGTTCAGACCAGTAGACTAGACATAAATAATATTAAAGCATGTCCATTAGGATCATGTCAATCTATGGCCTTACACGGACGCTGTGGAACCATTGGCCGTTCCAAATATCCCATCCAACAATATCCCAATTCCCTGAAGCAAACAGATGATTATAACCGGTGCTACAAGACTCACGTACGCCAAACCATGTAAATCTTGGTCTGCAGTAAATACATGAAGTCGTGTACCTGCCAACCGACGCCCCGACTTAGGATCGAAGGGGGCACTTGTGTCGCGCTTGCATACCTTGAGACCGCAATGAAAGTACCAGTTGACTACATTGAAAAGAATGTTTGGGCAATAATATTTCACAGACAAATTTCATCATCATCAGCTGCAGAAAAGAACGTGACATAAACTTGTAATGAGATACGGTGACAAAACAGACCTCCACAAGAGCAACAAAAGAAGCAACCATCATTGCAAAAGCTTCTCCGGCTTCAAAGGTTGGGGCTCCCCATTGGAAGGGGTATGGTATTCTTATCCTGCAGATGAGAAAGAAATTGCAGATAGTGCTAGCTGCTCGTGGAATCTGACTCAACATGTTCATGTTGATGATACCAATAGCATGGTAACCACTTTTTAGCGTACAAGTCTATCTGAGCCTTCTCTGAGACCGGGCAATTCAACAATACACACTTGGGACCTGATATAAGACAGAGAAACATGAAAATAGAACCACAAAGAGGAACTACTGGGCATTACCATGGAGATGCAGCGACGAGACCAGAACGATCGGTACGACAATGTTGTTGAGTTTTCGGTGCCGCATGCCTATATGCACCTCCTACAGTGAGGATGAATGCATAAAGCCATACAATAGCGACGGAGAATATGACAGCAAAACGGTCAAAGATGTTCTTCTTCAAATGTATTGCATGCGGTACATACTGCAAATAATCAAACTTGTATTGAGTAGCAAAAGTCAAGAAACATGCCAAAAAACTATCTGCATGTTGTGTGGTAGGCAGCAGTTCAGAGCTTCAAAGCTGATCTCTATACCTGCGAAACTATTACTAGCACTATTAGCTGTGGAAGTCCAATCTCAATGCATTTTGCAACCTGTACAGAACAACGCATGTTATCAGTAATCGCAAATCATGTACCAAAAAGAATGTAATAATAGTCAAGTGTTCCCTCATGCATCGCAATGTAAAAGAGATCAAACAGAGGCCAAAGCCAGCCAAAGAGATCTTACTCCAGGGAAGCCAAGTTGATAGAGGCCGAAGCCAGCCAAAGCGACCAACGGTGCAGCCGAAAGAGGACTAAGAAATCTGCAGCCAGTACACGTTGAAGATTCAGCTAAGCATAAACTCAAACACCCTGTTCGAATGAAACTAAGCTGCAACGCTATTCCATGTCAGACCTTGTGACCAAACGCCATAGGCCGCTGAAGCCTATTATGATCTGGACGACTGAAGCAACGATCAGCGCGCCCTGCGTCCCCCGCATGGCCCGCAGGAATCTCTGCGTGCCAAGACCAACCACTTTGAATTTTATAGTGACATATTTTGATGCAATTAGGAGTATCACAAAGCTAGGAACCTTGTGAGGATCGATGATGTCGTTGTAACGATCGTTCAGAATGATTGAGATGGTGGGCACAACAAAGGTGTATGAACCTCCAATTACAGCGGGTAAACGAGTGCCAAAAAGTGTTTGCAACAGAGTGTTCAACCCAGCCACAAAAAGAAATGTCTGTATGACTTTGGCCTTCTCATCCTAAGAAAAGAAATTGTTTTAAGATCAATTAGAACGACAGCTTTCAAAGTATGAGATCGTCACTATCGAGCGGGAGAGCCTCACATTTCCTCCACCCATCTGAGGAACAAGAACGGTAGGAATGATAACGGTGGTGCCTAGCATCACGAGGTAATGCTGGAACCCAAGAAGAATAGCCTCGGCTGCATGAGAAACCCGGTAAATGAATCAGATGACATCCCAACTTCAAGAACCCGTAGTCTACGAATACTTGGTACTGAAAAGACTGCAGCTACAAAACTATGAGTAGCAGCGGTACAAGTAGCTGCAGCAATTTCTAGATTCTAAACAGAAGCTTTCTTCTGCTTTTGTGCAGATCCAGTCTGAAGGCTAATTGAAACTAGAAACTAAGCTTTCCAGGCATTAAAAAAAAAAAAAAAAACAAGAGTTACTTAAACAAGCAAGCAATGATTCCCTTGACGATTCAAGGAGATTCAGCAGGACAGAATTCATGAATCATAAAGAAATTAAAAGTATACTTGTCATAAAACAGAGCAGCAAGTATAATTTGGTTGGAACGTACGCCAGGGAGGAGGGCTGGTGATGCAGTAGGAAATATTGGGTAGCTGCTCCTTCACGGGGTGGGGCTGTGTGTCGTCTTGCTTCGGCGCTGCTCCCGCCGATCCTCCACCTCCACCTCCACCTCCACCACCAGCCATCCTTGTTTCTCCCCTCCTATTACCACAACCCCTACAACTGAACCCTTGCTCCCTCTGCCTCCAGGAAATCAGATGATGCTCATGTCCGGCACTATCATCATCCAAACTGACTGCAAATAAATAATCATATCAGGAAAGCTAGCAACAAGAAGTAAAGAAACGAACCGATAAGAACTAGCCAACAAGAACAAGAGCAGGAAAGAAGCTACCGAACCGCCATCCTTTTCCTTCCAATTTTTATGAATCACTAAAGATGCGAAAGAGATTAAACAAGGCTAAAAGGTGGACACCTTCACTTGCTTCCAAGCTCCACTTTTCTTCCTTGGTGCAGAGTCAACGGAATCGGCAAACTTGTATGGGAGCGAGGCAGGGTGTACGAAGAGCCGTGTTTGGACTCGGAAGACAGAACGGATAGTGGAGCAGGGTTGGAGCAGGGTAAACCTGAAACAGTCCACATGAATCAGTGTAGCAAAGATGTGCAGCCGACACCTTCCTCCTGCATGCGGTTGTCACCCATAACAACAGCATTCACGTCTTTATCAGAAACTTACAAGAAGCTGGTAATCGTGGCGGTAATCTTTTCAGTTTACCATGTCATCAAGCTTGTCTCGTTTCCACTTCGTTCTCCGCCTTCACTGCTCCCTGCCGCGTACTCCTCACGCTCGACGTCACCTTCATCATCTTCATCACCAACACCACCTCAATCACCATAAATTCCCGTGTCTGCAGTGAAATGTACGCATCCATCAGAGTCATAGGGCGATTATTGATGGATACATAGGAACTAGGGATATTATATGCATGCCATCGTGCTGCAAATCGACTGCTTGATATAGCAATTTCATAAATACCACTCGTGTCGATGAAAAAATACTTTGTACGTAAGAATGTCATCTACAATTTTGGTTCCGGGATTTGGCGAGCTGATGCATATGCTAATAAATTTGCCTTTGCTAATGATGATGGTAAAACTAATTCCAGATCCTTCGAAGTTTGATTGAACGTAATGAATAATTGAATAGTCTGTTTTGATATGTTTGATTTGTCCAATTCCAACGCTTACCAGACAATGACTCCTCACTGCCTCACGACGCGTCGTCCAATCGCCAGCCTTGGCGTGGGCTGTGTGAGTTATTTCGAGGAAAGGGAAAGGCCACGAGCCCTGCAACAGATAGCCACATCCACACAAACAAATATTCATAAAGAAATATATACCAAGTGGTGGATTCTTGATGATGGTTTCCGGTCATAGTGTCAAGCATACTCGCCAATCGATCCACCTTCATGAGATTTCTGGCTGAAGGAGAGCAGAATATGGCCCACAAAGGTGACTAAAACCAACAATGGCTCTCTCTTCTTCTCACTTTCTGGTCTCCCTGTTATGTTTATGCAGATGAAACCAAATTTAATGTCAGCAGACGTACATCTTCGAGCAAATGAAACCTACATTTCTGTAAGGTTGTAGGACAGGTAGAATCTCATTCACTACATCGGAGGGGAGTATGTAATTTCAGTTGCTACAGTACAAGCCATCAAGGATTGTCCAGGGTTGTGCAGCATCACACTTGCTGCATTCAAAAGGAGATTATTAACCCTTCCGAAGAAGTATTTTCTATATCAAAAACCGAGTAAGAAGAATCTAGCATTTGTACAAACACTAATACTTGAATCTATGCACAATCATTCCCCACGCATTCAAGATTGGACATGGAGCATTCAAGACTTCCTGCACCCAAAGCAGAGCCTTAACCTTTCCAACAAATCGACTTGTCTATCTTGAAATATATAGTAAGAAGAATGTGACATTGATTACAAAGAAAATTATATAAGTCTGGCTATCATCATGACAAGGACAAGCATGTGCCATAGTTTAAATGCAAAATCCCAGACTTTACAGAACTGGTTTTGTCATTGATGAACTGGCAAATGCTTCTTAGCAGATGACAAACACAAGGATTCCACAAGTTTATCCTATATCAAGCAACAAGTAACTCTAAATGCCGAGACAGGACTTATATCGTAAATATGTAAACTCGACACTTTCCCATGCTCAAATCAGCAAAAGGAAGGAGCACCTCTGGGCTATCTTTTAGAGAGCCAAACCAAAACAGCATATGAACACTGAACAAGCAAGATCATGCACATTCATATTTCATTCATTTGACGGAAGTGGTAAATCATTTAGTGTCTCTCCTTCCAGTTGACTATCCTTCGCCTGGGTATTGAAGGCGAAAAAGACAGTTTGAAAGGATGAAAAACTTGTATTGCAATGTGCATATTACAAGTCCTTATATACACTTAATCAATATAGAGAAAAGAAAAAGAATGACAAGGAGAAAAAGTAATCAAATCACTAAAATTATGTACTTACATTAATCAAACATTTAAATTTATGAAATTGAATTTGGTTGAGAATCTTCCTTAATGGAGTGATTTATTGGATAAGATTTTTTTGGACAAGATTCTTCTTTAATGGAGTGATTTATTAGATAAGATTTTTTCTTAATATGCCCAAGATGGTGCTTCCATTAGAAATACTAATCTTGAATCGTGACCAAAGCGAGATTTGACCGTGAGTTTTGTAAGGATGTCAGCAACTTGAAGAGAACCAATGACAACCTTATATCAAACAAATGATAATCGAGGACGATATGTTTCGTACGAGAATGAAATATCGGGTTAGTGCATAAGTCACACTAATATTATCATAAAGAAAATGAGAAGGTTCACTAAGCGAGACATCCAACTCAGATAGAAGATTAGTGAGCTAAGATAACTCGATCATAGTAAAGGCAATGGAGCGATCAATGGAGTGATATTTAGTTTCCGTGGATGACCGAGTAATTATTTTGTTGCCTTTTAGAGCACCATGCTATTGAGTTGGCTCCAATAAAACTGACATAAGCTAAGATGGATGTAAAGTCATTATGATTGATTGATGATAGGATAAGCAATACGAATGAGTGGTTGAGAGTGTCATAGAATAAGATCATGAGAGATGGTATGTTTGAGATATTAGAGAAGATGCTTGGCAGCTATCCAAAGAGTTTGAGTGGGTAGGTGCACATATTAAACAAGTTCGTCGACGATATGAGAAATATCTGACCACGTAAGTGATAAGTATTGCATGACACTAATAAGACCGATATTAGATAGCATTTGTAGGATGAGAGTTATCATTGAGGACCCATCATGTTGTGGTGCTAAGAGGTATGACTATCTCTTATAATCCTTCCATCTTGAAGTGCTCAAGTAAATCTCGAATATAATCATGTTGTGAGAAAAAGAAGCCTTCAACAATAGATATAACTTCAACTCCCAATAAGTAGTAGAGATTGCGAAGACTTTAATCGAGGATCTCCTAGAGAGAGTAGTAATAACATCTCGAATATATAGCTTGGTGTTTTTTGTGATTAATAAATCATCTACATAAATGACAACATAAACTATGATAGGCTTGTCGGTTATATAAACAAATAAATATTTAGAATTAATAAAGCTAAGGGTGAGAATAAAATTCTTCAATTCATAAAACCATGCATGTGGTGCTTGTTTTAACTCATAGAGTGACTTGTGAAGGCGACACAAATAATTCGAGCATAAGACATCAACTAAGCCTAACAATTGAGACAGATTTTTTTGGCAAGATGACTATGAATAAAAGTATTATTAACATCCAATTAATTTGTTATTCATCCATAAGTGAGAGTAAAAGAAAGAATAAGTCAAATTATCTATGATTTGATTACCGAGTTTGAAAGTTTCATGACAGTCTAATATAAAACATTGATGAAATCCCTTAGCTATAAGTTGAGCTTTATAACGAGCAATACTTCCATTTAGATTTAGCTTAATTCTAAAAGCTCATTTGCAATTGTTGATGTTTTGGTCGAAAGCACAAAGAACATACTCGAATTTTCCAATTTTTTATAAGTTGAGCTTTATAACGAGCAATACTTCCATCTAGATTTAGCTTAATTCTAAAAGCTCATTTGCAATTGTTGATGTTTTGGTCGAAAGCACAAAGAACATACTCGAATTTTCCAATTTTTTATGAGACCATTAAGCTCTTCATATGTCGCCTCTCTCCACTTTGAATCTTTAATAGCTTGAGTGACCAAGGAGCGTTCAAAGTGTCGAAGGAATGAGATATTTAGTAGTGAAATGAAGTATTTTTATTTAAAAAAATTATTTTATGATATGGTGAACATGCTATGGTTACGTTGAGGGATTGCAGATGTTTATGGTGTCCGATAAGAGATCGAAAGTGATGGACCATACTTTGAAAGTAACTTGCTCTAAGGTAAGTCAAACGATGCTCGTAGAGTGGTGTTCATATGATGTAGATCAACCACCAATGGTAAGTTGCTAGCTTGCATTGAGTTAGAGGGGCCCGATGTATCTGAATAGGAACTGGATGTAGTTGATGCATGAATCGAGGTTTGCAGTGACTCATGAATGGAAGGTGAGAATGCATGATTACCTACCAAAGCTAGGTTTTTAAAAAGAATGTTAGATGAATCATGAATTAAAGGCTATTGAGTTGGTAAAGAATATTGAGTAATAGGAATTTTCATATACAGAGATTGCAATGATAATGACGTATTTGATCATCAATTTGTGGATGAAAATTGATCTTCAACAAATTGAATATAACATGAAAAGTAAATCTTAAGTTTAATTAGATCAAAGCAAATGTCAGAATTATAGACATTTGAATAACTTTGAAAAATATGAGGTTCTAGATGTTGCTCTAATTTATGTTTGTTATAAGGCCGAAGCCATGAATAACAAAGACATCAAAATATTCATAATTTTAAATAATTAGTTAGATTTGGTGTGAAATAAATGCTAAAAAGGTGATTTATTCTTAAGAAAAGGTATTGGAAGTCAATTAATAAGATAAACAATAGTTTTAAATATATATGTTCAAAATGCTTGATGAAGGAGAGTAAGGTCATGTCAATAATATATGGATGATGACTACATTCAACGGAAGCCATGTATGTGTTGGGGGATGTGGGGAGGAGAAATTAAATGTTAAATTGTATGATATTTTGTTAGGCTTTGATATTCTTTTTCCATGTCCAAATATATTGTGTTAATAGATGTTTTAAAAAACATTTTGACCATAGTTTTAAATCTTGAAAAAATATATAATATTTATGAGTCATTGGGAATAATCATGAATATTTTATGAAGTAATCAACAAAGATAACAAAATAGGAAAGACCATCCATTGAATAAATTGGATGACCCCGAATATCAAAGTAGATGAGATCCAATAGACTATAACTTTCTAACACACTAAACAGTGGCTCGTGACTTTTATTTGAATTACATGAATCACAAAATGAAAACTTGGACTTACTCATGGGAATAGGAAGATTAATTTGGGATAGAACATGAGATATTACTTTTATTAACGGATGGCCAAGTCATTGATCACGTCAATGATCAAGTGATGTTTTAACTTCGATACAAGCTTTCTTTTTCATCATTGTAGATTCCATCATGCTAAGCCACTCACAAACATCATTCATTCCTGCTGCACCCACCGTCGTTAGATCCTTCACACAAAAGGAAGAAGGTAAGAATTCAAGGAAGGTGTTGTTTGTTTTATAAAATTTAGATATAGAAATTAAAATTTATTTTATAGAAGAAACGTAGAACAACTGAAAGTGAAAATAAATTTAAAGAAGTGAAGAGAATAATGGTGTTAATATGTAGACCAGAACCATCGCCAATAATAATGTCACGTGGTCCCTCACATGACTACTGAATATATATATATATATATATATATATATATATATATATATATATATATATATATATATATATATATATATATATATATATATATATATATATATATATATATATATATATATATATATATATATATATATATATATATATATATATATATATATATATATATATATATATATATATATATATATATATATATATATATATATATATATATATATATATATATATATATATATATATATATATATATATATATATATATATATATATATATATATATATATATATATATATATATATATATATATATATATATATATATATATATATATATATATATATATATATATATATATATATATATATATATATATATATATATATATATATATATATATATATATATATATATATATATATATATATATATATATATATATATATATATATATATATATATATATATATATATATATATATATATATATATATATATATATATATATATCAAATTTCATAAATATGATGTGGTATGATGAGAACTTCAAAATCCAACAATTAGTTTGTGGTGCGCTTGACGTGGTATGATTAGTAGTGGATAGTTGTTGCACTAATCTTGTGACAGTATAATATTGTTGACAGTGTGACCACGCGTCTCATAAAGTGACAACTTTAGTATTCTTTTTTGAATTTTCTCCCAAAGGATTACCTTGATTGTTAGATTGTGGTCGTTGATTGCTACAATGTTGATTATTGCTCTTCTTTTGTTGGAGCTAGTTCCTATTTTGGGATTGAGAGAATCAGGTTGTATTAGCAGCTAAGTGTCACCGTTATAATTGGATAAGATATATATAATATAACTAATTAGATTTTATTGGCCAATACATATATATATATAATATATGTATTGGCCAATAGAAAAGAAATCCACTTAAAATAGAATTCATTATAAGATACTTTTGATGGAGGAACTTTCCTAATTATTTATTCTAGACTTTCTGCTCTCGCTTATATATAGATAAGACTTCTAGGGAATAGATAAGAAGAGAGGTTATGCATCTCATAGAGAATTCAATTGAGGGATTACAGTTTTTCTCTCAACTTTTCTCCCTAACCATCAATCTAAGTGGTCCTATGAAATGATAGGAAGAGAGAAGAAGGATTTAGTTCTCTTGCAGATTCGTAGCGATCTTGGATATAAAGACGGTGCCTTTGTAGATCACACATAGATATCTTTTTCAAATGACATCAAAAAGTACATATCGTAAAACTAGATCTAATTATATTTGATTTCAATCTTGGTATAAAAGATCGTTTCCGTATTTAATATAGCATATTATAGATTTTATACTAACAATTGGTATCAGAGCCTAGGTTTTTGAGATCAAATATATTAGATCTATTATTTTTTGTTTATGATGCATGAATGATCCTCTCCAATGATTGTGAAGCAGCAATGGTCGTCGTCGACCTTATTGCGTACAACCAATGAATCTATAGGCGTCAATTGTACATGGGCAGCATCACACCCATGCAGCAGCCACATACGGGCAGAACCCGCGTCCATGCGATGGCCGCACGAAGGTAGATAGCCCTGGCGATGGCTGCATGCAGGTAGGCTATGCCCAAGTGACAGCTGTGCGCTAGCACAAGCCGCACCAAGGCGACAGCCACGCGTAGGTAGGAGCTATGCATAGGCACCGGTCGCGTAGGTAGGCCGCGCCTAGGTAGCAACTGCGTGCAAGCACAAGCCGCACCCAAACGACGGTCGTGCATGGGTAGGAGCCGCGCATGGGTAGGCCACGCCAATGCGGCGGCCATGCGCGAGCAGGAACTGATGCTCGCTGGCAGCGATAGTTAGGGTTATGACATTTTTACAATTTTTCCCTCGAGGCTAGTCTTATCAAATTACATTTCTGCCCTTTACAAATTTCATAATTCTAATATATGTCTTGTCAACATATTTATATTTTTACCCTTATGAAATTGAGAATTCTAATTTATATTCTTAATTATAAAATTGATGAATATGATTTATTATAATTATGATTGAATTTAATCATGATTATATTTTGATTATTTGATTGAATTTAATTTTAATTTTAAAAAAATATAAATTACAATTGACTTTTATATTTTTCTCATATGAATTATTGATTATATTTTTATATGTGATAAATAAAATCTAATTATTGTTCTTGGATATTCATTTGGTTATTCACATGTATATATTTGAAATTGTGAAATAATGTTCATCTTTCACATGAACGTATGATTATTACAATAAAAGTTTTTTTTTCTTTTACTAATTAATGTTCAATAATTATTATGGTTTTTATTATATTATTGAACTGCTTAGCATAAATTAAATTTAAAAAATTGATGAATATTATTTGTAATTCATCTCCCTAAGTTTTATTTGACTTATAGTTGCCAAAGTGGCTTGGGATGATACACTTTTATGATATAAATTACAATAAAAATTTTATCATTTATAGGATATTTTAAATTATATTTTATATATTGTATTGGTCTTATAGCCACCAAAATGACCTAGACCAATAACTTATAAAATAATATTAAGGAATCAGTCTTAAATGATATTAAGGAAATAATATTCACAATGACACATATAATTGTTAGGATCAAGAGTTGGCACTAAGAGGGGGGGTGAATTAGTGCAGCGGTAAAATAATGTCGGTTTAAAATCTTTCGTATGATAAAAACTGATTTCGACGAAAACCGATTTCAGAAGCTTAATAACTTGGAAGCGTAGTGACTAAGTAAGGTAGATTGCAGTATATAAATGGCAAGAATAAAATGCAAACTAGAGAACACAGCAGTTTTAGAGTTGTTCGGTTAACGTGACTTACATCTACTTTCAGCCTACTCGGTTAACGTGACTTACATCTACTTTCAGCCTACTCCTCCGACGAGGTCATCGGCGTCCACTAGAGGCCTTCCTTCAATAGGCGAAAGCCAATCACCTTTTACACCTCTCTTCTCCTTTTACCAGGTTTAGGAGATAACCCTTACAAGCACTCACTCTCCTCTCTAAACAAAATTCTAACACTTAGACTAGAAGAGGATTTTCACAAGAAATTTCTGCAGCGATTCTTTACTTTTAAACTCTCTGTGCTTGTGTGCTTTAACCAGGGATGAGAGGGGTATTTATAGGCTTCAAGTTAATTCAAACCTGGAGCCTAAAACTTTCCCATCCCGAGTCTCCGGGTGTAGGCGGTACCACCGCCCAATAGTTCTGACACTGGGCGGTACCACTGCCTACAGCCTCTTGGAGGCTATGTCTTGGCGGTACCATCGCCTGACATAGTCTCGAAGATTATGCCACGATGGTGAGACCTCTTTGGATACTATTTGGGCCTCTTATTGGGCCCAATACAGTTCTTACATGGACCTAGCTAGCCTCTAATTGGGTTGGCCCAAATCCAAGTCCAATTACGTGCTAACTACGAAATCCTAAGACATTTGCTAAGCTAAACAACTCCCTATGTCTATTCTTCTGGCGAGCTTCCGGCAAACTTTCGACAATGTTCCATCGGACTCCCGGCAAGCTCCTGGACTTCATAACGATCTTCTTGGCAAGTTCCAATGAGCTTCTCTGGCAAGCTCCGAGACTTCTTGGCTGGTTCCTCCAGAACTTCCAATGAACGTTCAAACTTCTGACGAACTCTCAAACTCCCAATGTGATCTCGATCTTAACTCTGGGACTTCATTTTGCTTCATGTCTTGTATTGTAGTTAATCCTGCACATGTAAAAAGCCACTTCGATCTAGACAATTATTACTAAGCTTGATTCTAGTGTTATCCGGTATGTCATTGGTTAATCAGCATTTCGTCCAAATCTTCGGCGCATCATCCTTTCTTGCGGCCTATTGCCCAATCGCCAGTTGACCTCCGCAACTTTGATTTATTTAGCGCAATGTCCACTCTTCTTGGCCCGATGCCCGAGATCTCAGCTCGAAGCCTTCTACCGATACGTCAACCGTTCCTCCGGCCCGACATCCAATCGTCTAACATTTTCTACTCCGGCCCAACATGATTCTTCATGCTTTAATTATCTCTCCTTGATTGAAGCTACCTGTGTCACTAAAAATGCATATCAAATCAAAACACTTATCAATTGGTTTCATCATCAAAATATGAGATTCAACAATCTTCCCCTTTTTGATGATGACAACCAATTGATGATGGAGTTAACCTTAACTCCCAGAGTTTAAACAAACTCCCCCTATCAATATGCCATATTGATAGAACCTTGAATTCAAGTCATTACAAATTTCATCTTGAATATTTACAATACGTCATCATGCGTTACATGATCATACTTCTCCCCCTTTGTCATCAACAAAAAGAAGATGTGTACCTTTCATGTGTTTAGACATATAAGTTCAAATCATTGCATGAAAAACATAATATCAAGTTTTATCTGTTGAATCTCAGATTTTGATGATGAAACCAATTGATATGTGTTTATGTTTTAATCTGCGTTTTGAGTGACGTAGGATGCTTCGATCAGGATGAGACAATTAAAGCAGGAAAAATCATGTTGGGCCGGAGGAACATGTCAGAAGATTAGACGGCGGGCCGGTAGATCGGTCGACGTATTGACAGAAGGCTTCGGGCCATGGATTCGGGCATCGGGCTAAGAAGAGCAGACATTGCGCCAAGAATATCAGAGTTGTAGAGTCAACTGACCGATTGGGCAATAGGCCGCAAGAGAGGACGATGTGCCGAAGAATCGGACGAAGCGTCAAGAGACCAATGACATGCTAGACAACTTGATTAATGCTTAGTATTAATTATCTAGATTGAAGTTTATTTTACATGTATAGTATTAACTACGATAGCAAGGCATGAAGCAAAATGAAGTCCCGGAGTCAAGGACACGATCACGTTGGGAGTTTGAGAGTTCGTCGGAAGTCCGGACGTTCATCGGAAGTTCTGGAGGAACCGGCCGAGAAGTCTCGGAGCTTGCAAGAGAAGCACATCAGAACTCGCCAAGAAGATCGTCGTGAAGTCCAGGAGCTTGCTGGGAATCCGCCGGAGCATTGCCGAGGGTTCGTCGGATATTCACTGGAAGTTTGCTAGAAGCTCGCCGGAAGAATAGACATATGGACTTGTTTAGCTTAGCAAATGTCTTAGGATTTTATAGTTAGCACGTAATTGGGCTTGGATTTGGGCCAACCCAATTAGGGGCTAGCTAGGCCCATGTAAGAACTATGTTGGGCCTAATAAGAAGCCCAAACAATGCCCAAAGAAATCTCACCATCGTAGCACAATCTTTGAGACTGTGTCAAGTAGTGGTACCGCCAGTCTGGGCGGTTGTACCACCTCTGGCAGGGTGCCAGGCGGTGGTACCGCCTAGGACAGTGTCAACCAAACTGACACTGGGCGGTGGTACCGTCTGTGCCCGGGGAACCCGGGATGAGATGTTTTTAGGCTCCAAGTTTGAATCAACTTGAAGCCTATAAATACTCCTCTCATCCTTGGTTAAAACATACAAGCACAGAGGATTAAAAAGTGAGAAACGCTACTGCAATCTTTTTAGAAATTTCCTCCTCTACTCTAAGTTTAGAATTCTGTAAGAGAAGTGTGAGTGCTTGTAAGGGTTGGCTCCTAAGCCTGTCAAAAGGAGAAAAGCTGTAAAAGGGTAGTTGGCCTTCGCCTATTGAAGGAAGGCCTCTAGTGGACGTCGGTGACCTCGTCGGAGGAGGAAGCCAAAAGTGGATGTAAGTCAAGATTGACCGAACCACTCTAAATCTCGGTTTGCATTTGTTGAATCTCGGATTTTGATGATGAAGTCAATTGTCATGTTTTATCTAATCTGTGTTCCTAAAAGGTAAGTACTTAGGCTTTCGTTGTCCACACACAAATTTGCATAAAATAGCCTAACTAACATAGGATAAATTGGTTCATTGATTTGTAGGAGAGGTAAGGCATCTAAATGTGCAAACCACCTAATGGGTTCAAGGTTTCCTAGTTCATTTAGATCAACGTGTTTACCCTTATGTATAGTTCTTGTTTCGAAATATGGAAATTTAAGTGCTACTTCTTTAGATTGAAAAAGATTTTGGTCATATGAATCTCCTACAATCCTTTTCCCTTTTGATCTCTTAGGAGCCATTATCTAGGCAAGATGATGGATCAAAAATATGAAACTATAAAGGGTAGGGAAAATAATGAAAAGAGGAAGAAGAAAATTTCAAGTTTTACCTTATGAAAAATTTCATGAAAGATGGAGAGCTTGGACCAACAAAAATCCCTTTCCAAGGCTTTTAAATGTTGGAATGAGGCTTTAGAGAGGTTGGGGGAGGGTTGAGGCAGATTCCCACGGGTTGGGGGCGGTGTCACCGCCGGCCCTAACCCTTAGGATATAAATAAGGGCTCTCGGGCGGTGCCACCGCCAAACCGAGCGGTGCCACCGCCTAGCGACCGAACGCTCAGGCGGTGCTACCGCTGGTTCTGGCGGTGCCACCGCTGGCTGCCGCGAAAAAATTTTCATTCCTTTTCCGTTTTTATTTTTATTTTTTAATTTTTTATTTTATTTTTCAGAGATGTTAGGATAAACATTTCTTTTGGAATTGAAAGAGAATGATCAAATCTACTAAGGAACGGAAAGAGGATGAAATTTTTTTCGGAAAGTACATTCTTAGGGACAATTTAACATGCCTAGTTCCCTTCTAATAAATTCAAATTGGTCTTCATTTAAGGCTTTTGTAAATATGTCTGCCAATTGATGCTTTGTGTCAATGAATTCTAGAACAACATTATTGTTAAGGACATGATCACGTATGAAATGATGCCTAACGTCGATATGCTTAGTTCTAGAGTGCTGAATTGGATTTTTGGTAAGACATATGGCACTTGTATTATCACATTTTATGGGAATATTTTTCAGGTGAATTCCATAGTCTTCTAATGTATTTTTCATCCAAACAATTTGTGCACAGCATGCACTTGCAGCGATGTATTCGGCTTCCGCCGTAGATAGTGCAACTGAATTTTGTTTCTTGGAAGTCCAAGAAACAAGTGCATGTCCTAAAAATTGGCATGTTCCGGATGTACTTTTCCTATCTATCCTGCATCCGCCAAAATCAGCATCTGCATAAGCTATTAAATCGAATTTTTCTGATTTCGGATACCAAAGTCCTAAATTTGGAGTTCCTTTAAGATATCTAAATATTCTTTTAACACTCTTAAGATGAGATAATTTAGGATTAGATTGAAACCTAGCGCAAAGTCCCACACTAAACATAATATCTGGTCTAGTCGCGGTGAGGTAGAGTAGACTACCTATCATTCCCCTATACGTTTTTTGATCGAAATTTTCGTTGTTTTCATCCATATCTAACTTAGTCGAAGTACTCATAGGGGTGTTTATTGCTTTTGAATTATCCATGTTAAATCGTTTTAACAATTCTAATGTATATTTAGATTGGTTAAGAAATATACCGTCATTAAGTTGTTTGATTTGCAATCCAAAAAAGAATGTTAATTCACCCATTAAACTCATTTCAAATTCATGACTCATATTTTTGGCAAATGATTCACATAGTGATTCATCCGAAGAACCAAAAATAATATCATCAACATAAATTTGCACAATAAGAAAATTATTTTCAAAATGTTTGATAAACAATGTAGTATCAACCTTGCCTTTGGTAAAATTATTTAAAATAAGAAAGGAACTAAGCCTTTCGTACCAAGCTCTAGGAGCTTGTTTCAAACCATAGAGAGCCTTAGTCAATTTGAATACATGATTAGGAAGAAGAGAATTTTCAAATCCAGGAGGTTGTTCGACATATACTTCTTCCGAAATAAAACCATTCAAGAAGGCACTTTTGACGTCCATTTGAAATAGTTTAAAATTATTACTACTGGCATAGGCAAGGAGCATCCTAATGGCTTCTAATCTTGCCACAGGAGCGAAGGTTTCTTCGTAGTCGATACCTTCTTCTTGGTTGAAACCTTTGGCCACTAATCTAGCCATGTTTGTAACCACGATACCACATTCGTCTTGCTTGTTTCTAAAGACCCATTTAGTACCAATGACTAAATGGTCACTAGGTCTAGGAACAAGCTTCCATACCTCATTCCTCTCAAATTGATTCAATTCCTCTTGCATTGCAATGACCCAAGAATCATCTTTCAAGGCCTCGTCAATGCATTTAGGTTCGATTTGAGAGAGAAAGGCAGCATTAGCACAAAAATTCTTGAAAGAAGAACGAGTTTGAACCCCTTGTGATGTATCTCCTATAATTTGCTCTTTTGGATGAGCATCTACATACTTCCATTCCTTGGGTAAGGAGATTTTGGAAGAAGATGCATCCAAGTTGCTATTTTGAGGAGGGGGTTCCTTTAAATCCAAAATTTCAAAACCAATATCATCATCAAAATCATTTTTCTTTAACTCGGAAATTTCATTAAAAATTACATGAATAGACTCTTCTATTACTAAAGTTCTTTTGTTAAAAACACGAAAAGCTTTAGAAACGGAAGAGTAACCAAGAAAGATGCCTTCATCGGATTTAGCATCAAATTTTCCTAAGGCATCCTTTTCATTTAAAATAAAGCATTTACAACCGAAAACTTTAAAATAAGAAACATTTGGTGTTTTGTTATTTCATAATTCATAGGGAGTTTTTGATAGAGATGGTCTTATTAGAACCCTATTCATGATGTAGCAAGCCGTATTCACGGCTTCGGCCCAAAAGTACTTGGGTAGACTATGTTCATTCAACATAGTTCTTGCCATTTCTTGTAGATTTCTATTTTTTCTTTCTACTACTCCATTTTGTTGAGGGTTTCTTGGAGTAGAGAAGTTGTGGTTATATCCATTAACTTCACAAAAATTTTGGAAATCACAGTTT
The DNA here is from genome assembly GCA_004837865.1 of Musa balbisiana. Lineage (NCBI taxonomy): Eukaryota > Viridiplantae > Streptophyta > Magnoliopsida > Zingiberales > Musaceae > Musa > Musa balbisiana. The sequence continues at coordinate 18,455,349 of CM017194.1, read as the reverse complement.
TGAAATTCGCCACCGTGATCACTCCGAATTGATGAAATCATGAAACCTTTTTCGTTTTGAGTGAGTTTACAAAATTTAGAGAAACATTTGAAACAATCACTTTTGTGAGCCAAGAAATAGGTCCAAGTGTATCTAGTATAATCATCTACAATCACAAAAGCGTATTTGCTTCCTCCTAGACTTGTCGTGTCAATTGGTCCAAATAAGTCCAAATGGATCAATTGTAATGGTCTAATGGTGCTAATTTGATTTTTTGGTTTGAAACTAGTTTTTGTTTGTTTACCTAGTTGACACGCATCGCATACTTTGTCCTTAACAAACTTCATATTTGGAATCCCTCGTACTAATTCTCTAGATGAGATCTTAGATATTAGTTTCATGCTTGCATGGCCTAATCTCCTATGCCAAAGCCAAGCATCATCTTTTAAAGCGGAGAGGCACATTTCATTACCTAGTTCATCAAGATTGATGGTGTAGACATTATTTTGTTTTAATGCAATCATAGTCATGTTATTGTTTGGTTTTTCAATAATACACACATTTGATTCAAATCTAACGATATAACCTTTATCACATAATTGACTAATACTCAAGAGATTATGTTTCAATCCATCAACTAGTAATACATTATCAATAAAAAAGTTTAATTTGTTACCTATGGTTCCCTTGCCAATGATTTTGCCTTTGTTGTTGTCTCCGAAGGTGACATAGCCTTCGTCTATGCTAGTGAGCTTGGAGAATTGGGATGGATCTCCGGTCATATGCCTTGAGCATCCACTATCAAGGTACCATCTCTTGCTCCTAGCTTGTGATGGTGTATGTTTCTACAAAAAGGGATTATTTTTAGGTACCCATTTACTTTTGGGTGCCTCAAAAACTAATCTAACTTGTTTATCATGTTGCATAGACTTGATCATGGTTCCTTTAGGAACCCAAATCAATTTGTTCGGACTAATTTTCTTGAATGGACATTGATGAGTTTTATGTCCATATTTGCAACAAAAGTTGCAATTGCTTTAGTGTTGAACATGTAAGATAGGACCTTTAATGAAGGTGGTTGGATTTTGGTGAGAACTTCTCACAAATCCGATTCCACTTCTTTTAGGAACGTGACCCTTATTTGTAAGGATCATGTTCAAAGACTTGCTACCGACCTCGAATTTCTTCAAGGTGTCCTTAAGTAGCAAGTTCTCCTTTTGGAGAGTTTCTAGATCATGGCATTTTATGCATGGAGCTAAACTATCATGATATTCAGTTTTTAATTTATCAAAATTACAAGTAAGACTATCATGCTCCTTTTTTAACAATTTATATTTTCTACTAATTGTTTTGCATTCATCAAATAACTCATGGAAGGCATTTAATAATTCATGATAAGATAAATCTGCATCAATTAAATTCGTTACCTCCTCTCCGATGGCCATTAGGGCGTAATGAGCAACTTGCTCGGTGTTGGACTCCTCTCTTCGGATGCGCTTGAATCATCCCACGTTGCTTTGAGCGCCTTCTTCTTTGATGTTCTCTTTTTGGCTGGTGAAACAAATCATGTTTGAATGCCACGGCTTCTTGATTCATAGCATATCACTTGGTCCTTTTTATGTTCAAGTTGGTTTTTGTGTTACTCGGAAATTTCATTAAAAATTAAATGAATAGACTTCTTCGATACAAAGTTCCCTTTTGTTAAAAACACGAAAGGCTTTAGAAACGGAGATTAACCAAGAAAGATGCCTTAAGCGGAGTTCGCTCAAATTTTCCTAAGCATTTTTCATTTAAACTAAAGCATTTAAACCGAAAACTTTAAAATAAGAAAACATTGGGTTTTGTTATTGCATAAGTCATAGGGGTTTTGATAGAGAGGGCTTAGTAAACCCTATTCATGATGTAGAAGCCGTAGTCACGGCTTCGGCCCAAAAGTACTTGGGTAGCTATGTTCATTCAACATAGTTCCTGCCATTCTTGTAGATTTCTTTTGTTTCTTTCTACTACTCCATTTTGTTGGGTTTCTGGGAGTAGCGAAGTTGTGGTTATATACCCTTAACTCACACAAATTTGGAAATCACAGTTTTGAAATTCCCACGTGATCACTCCGAATGATGAAATCATGACATACCCTTTCGTTTTGAGTGAGTTCACAAAATTTAGAGAAACATTTGAACAATCACTTTTGTGAGCCAAGAGATAGCGTCCAAGGGTATCTAGTATAATAATTCTACAATCACAAAAGCGTTTGCTTTCCGCCTAGACTGTCGTGGCAATGGGTCCAAATAAGTCAAATGGTCAATTGAATGGTCTAATGTGCTAATTGATTTTTTGCGTTTGAAACTAGTTTTGGTTGTTACATAGTTGCACGCAGAGCAACGTCTGTCCTTAACAAATCATATTGGAATCCCTGTATAATTCTCTAGATGAGATCTTAGATATTAGTTCATGCTGCAGGCCTAATCTCCTAGGCCAAAGGCCAAGCATCATCTTTTAAAGCGGAGAGCAAATTTCATCCCTAGTTCATAAAGATGATGGTGTAGAAAGTATTTGTTTTAATGCAATCATAGTCATGTTATTGTTTGGTTTTTCAATAATACAAACATTGATTCAAATCTAACGATAAACCTTAGCCATAATTGCCTACTACTCAAGAGATTATGTTTCAATCCATAAATAGTAATACATGATCAATAAAACAGTTTAATTGTTACACTATCGGTTCCATTCCAATGATTTTGCCTTGTTGTTGTATCGAAGGTGGACATAGCCTTGTCTATGATAGGAGATGGAGAGGGGGAGGATCGCGCGTCATATGCCGTGAGCATCCACTATCAGCGTACCATCTCTGTTCCCTCCTAGCTTGTGTGGTGTGTATGTTTCTACAAAAAGGATTATGTTTAGGTACCCATTTACTTTTGGGTGCTCAAAACTAATCTAAACTTGTTTCTCAGTGTTCATAGACTTGATCAGGGTTCCTTTAGGACCCAAATCAATTTGTTCGGACTTTTTCTTGAATGGACATTATGGTTTTATGTCCATATTTGCAACAAAAGTTGCAATTGCTTTAGTGTTGAACATGTAAGATACGGACTTTAAGAATTGGTGGTTGGATTTTGGTGAGAACTTCATCACAAAATACGATTCCACTTCTTTTAGGAACGTGACCCTATTGTAAGGAGTCATGTTCAAAAGACTTGCTACCGACCTCGAATTTCTTCAAGGTGTCCTAAGTAGCAAGTTTCCCTTTTGGAGAAGTTCTAGATCATGGCATTTTATGCATGGAGCTAAACTTATCATGATAGTCAGTTTTTAATTTATCAAAAATTACAGTAAGACTATCATGCTCCTTTTTAACAAGTATATTTTCTACTAATTGTTTTGCATTCATCAAATAACGCCTGGAAAGCATTTATATTCATGATAAGATAAATCTGCATCAATTAAATTCGTTACATCCTCTCCGATGGCCATTAGGGCGTATGAGCAATGCTCGGTGTTGGACTCCCTCTTCGGATGCGCTTGAATATCCCGTTGCGGTTTGAGCGCCTTCTTCTTTGATGTCTCTTTTGGCTTGGGGACATTCATTTTGAAATCGCCCCGGCTGCTTGCATCATAGCATATCACTTGGGCCTGTTTATGTCAGTTGTGTTTTGGTGTTATTTTAAATTTGATTCTTCTTATGGTAAATTTTTTTTTTTTATTTAAATGTTTGAGTCAAAAGAATGCACTGTCATTGTCATGTCCTCATCACTGTGTCCTTTTCAGTGGTCTCTGTGATTTGGGGGGGGGGGCAAGTGGAATGCCATATCATTCCTTGTTCTTTGGAAGAGGGGTTCTCAAGCTAGTCATGAGCTTGAATGTCATTTCGTAGGTCATTAGAGACCCCAGATAAGTTCTTCAAGGAGAATATTAAGGTCCTGGCTCTTGAATGGCAGAACTTTGGATTCCCAACTTTTAGAGGATCTTAAGATTGTAGGTACTAATTCAAAGTTAGAAAAATCTTTACCAAGAGCTTTGAGTCCATTGATGACATCGTGAAACGGGGTCCATGTCCCGATGGATCACTTGTTTCATTCGAAAAAGTTAGTAAAAGTGCACAACGAATATGATTTTGGACTCTTTCAACTCGGCTAGTGCCTTCATTGAGTGACCTCAGAGTTCTCCAACTATCAAAAGCAGAATCACAAATTCAAACGGTTATTCACGTTTGAAATATAAAACTTGAAAATGGTTGTCAAGTCATTGATAATTGCTATGCTATGATTGCCATATTTTCACTATGAAATGTTTGCATTATATGTTGATATCTAGCAATGATCACTATTATTCACGTTTGAAATATAAAACTTGAAAATGGTTGTCAAGTCATTGATAATTGCTATGCTATGATTGCCATATTTTCACTATGAAATGTTTGCATTATATGTTGATATCTAGCAATGATCACTATTATTCACGTTTGAAATATAAAACTTGAAAATGGTTGTCAAGTCATTGATAATTGCTATGCTATGATTGCTATATTTTCACTATGAAATGTTTGCATTATATGTTGATATCTAGCAATGATCACTATTATTCACGTTTGAAATATAAAACTCGAAAATGGTTGTCAAGTCATTGATAATTGCTATGCTATGATTGCCATATTTTCACTATGAAATATTTGCATTATATGTTGATATCTAGCAATGATCACTATTATTCACGTTTGAAATATAAAACTTGAAAATGGTTGTCAAGTCTTGACATCATTTTCAGAAAGATACATCATGATAGGGAATCATGATGAGAGTATTGATAAGGTTGACTTATCAATATGTCTCTTGAATTCAAAGGCTTTGAATTCAAGAATGACTTATCTCAAGTATGGCATATAGATAGGGGGAGTTAATATTAACTCCATTATCAATTGATTGTCATCATCAAAAGGGGGAGATTGTTGAATCTCAGATTTTGATGATGAAGTCAATTGTCATGTTTTATCTAATCAATGTTGAAAGACTACATCCACTGCGAGCCCCTCTTCGACGAGGCTCCCACCTCCACTAGCAAATCTCTTGAAATGGAAGGGTTAAATACCCCTTTACAACTCTTACAAATAGTCACACTATGACAATTTTCAAGAAAGAAGGAGGTGAACAATAGCAAATGGAAAAACCAAGGATTGCCTAGACTTTCTAAGACATTTCTTCAATTCACTTGCTGCTCAAAAAAGTTGGCTCTATGCTGAGAATGAGCGGTATTTCTAGGCCTCAAGGGATTCAAATTTGGGCTTCCAAAAAATGTGAATTCTTATGTTCCGAGCTAGCGGTGCCACCGCCTGTCAGGGCGGTGCCAGACGGTCAGTTTTGACACTAATCGTGACTGGGCGGGCACGCCCAGTCCAGCGATGCCACCGCGCGCTCTGGGTGCTGGGCGGTGCGCACGCCAGGACCGGGGAGGTTACACTGCCCGACTTGCTAGTCACTGGTTGGGCTTTAAGTCCGGCCCAAACCAGGAACCTGGTTTGGGCCGGACTTAAAGCCCAACCAGTGACCTAGCAAGGTCGGGCGGTGGAACCGCCGATCTGGGCGGTGGCACCGCCCAGCACCCGAGAGCCAAGCGGTGGCACCGCTGGACTGGGCGGTGGCACCGCCCAGTACACTGTCAGTGTCAAAACTGACAAGTGGTGGCACCGCCACTGATAGGCGTGGCACCGCTAGCTTCGGGAACATAAGAGAATTCAAATTTTTGGAGCCCAAATTTGAATCTCTTGAGGCCTATAAATACCCTTCAATTCTCAGCAGAGAGCACAACTTTTTGAGCAGCAATTGATGAGAGAAAGGTCTTAGAAAAGTCTTAGCAATCCTGGTTTTCAATTTGCTAGTGTTCACCTCCTTCTTTCTTGAAAATCTGTAAGAGTGTGAACTGCTTTTAAAGAGTTGTAAGAGGGGTATTTACCCTTCCATTTCAAGAGATTTGCTAGTGGAAGGTGGGAGCCTCGTCGAAGAGGGGCCTCGCAAGTGGATGTAGGTCATTTGACCGAACCACTTTAAAAACGGCGTAATCTCTGGTTTGCATTTCATTGTTGCTATTCACATTACTGCAAACTTTCTTACTTGCTTTATTTACTCATTACCTTAGCTGCTCTACTATACGAATACGCTTTCAAGTTCAATTTTTACTGTACGAAAGATTTATCAAAACCGACGTTTTAATCCGCTGCACTAATTCACCCCCCCCCCCTCTTAGTGCTCTTGATCCTAACAGCATTTACATTCTACTCTTTATCTTAACTGCAAATTGCCTCCATTGCTTTACATCAACTATACTTCCGTTTTGATCTTAAGTTAAAGTTCTTTCCGAAACAGTTTTTATTGAAAACAGATTTGATCGTACGAAAATCGTTTTAACCGATGAAAGTTTTTCGCTGCACTAATTCACCCCCTCTTAGTGCTCTTGATCCTAACATTATCATCATGCAATTTGTAAGCTAGAAAATTTAGCAAGTGTTACATCATATTTAGAACATTCAAGCTATCAAGTTATAGATATGCAAGGTATGAAGATAGCATGTCAATATCATACGAGCTAGTGAATCTTACAATATTTAGAACATGCAAGGTAGCTATTTTTACTTCCTTTTGCAATGTGCAAGTTATAAGTTTTGCTTCTTGAGATAGGCAAGCTAGTGATGTTCAAGATAGCAAGCTCTTTCTTCTCTTTTGAGAAGTGCCATTTTTGCTTCATTTGCAAAGTGCAAGTTAGCAAAATTTTATATTATTTTACAATATGCAAGCTAGCAATTTGGCAAGTGTTACTTCTCTTTGAAATATGAAGGCTAGCAAATTTTTGAAAAATAATGCAAGATAAAAGGCTAACAAGATACAATGTTTTACATGAAGCATGCTACATGAAGTACGTTCGCATCTTCTCTTTAGATGTGCGAGCAAATTTAGATAATGTTCAAGATAGCAAGTTTTACATCTTCTTGACTTGTGCAAGCTAGCTATCTCCCCTTTTGTCATTGTCAAAAAGAAGGGAAGAATACAATTTTGTATCTCTTTTTTCCTTTACAACAATTTTCAAATCATGACAAAGATAAGTAATCATTCTTATTTCAAAATGCAATGATTGAGATAAACCTTGAATTCAAATCAAAGCAATTTTAATTATGATTCACATCATATGTAATACATCACATACATCATCAAAATAAAAAGCATAAGTATTGCATGCATCATTTCAAATCATAAATATTCCATATCATGATGGTGCCAATTTTGTCAAATTACATCCTACCATGCATGATCAAAACTTCTCATTTGCATATATCAAAATAAATTCATAAATATTTCATGCATTTATATTATCAAATAAAGAATATTAAGAAGAATTAATTGGGTGATGAGTACAAGGGGTTATACAAAAATAAATCATATCATGAGAGATAAGATCATGTAAATACCGAAAGACATGATTCATATATTAAATCTTCTCTCAAATAATCAAAAGATAATTGTAGGAGTACAAAGAAGAGATCTTGATTAAAAAAAATTTTAAGAAATAAATCCAAGAACTCACAAGAAAAATCATGATTCATTTAGAGAATCACCTCTTAAGAAAATACCAAGTAGAATCGTAGGAGAATGATTAATGAAAAATCTTGATTCATAATAAATCTTAATTTGTAAATATCAAGGAATCAAGATCATGATTTGGATAAAAATTTATTCAATTTTAAAGCATCAAATCAATTTCATGGTTCACAAAATTCATAACATAAATAGATTCTTAAGACATCAAGCATGGTTTTGTTAAACATAATTTTGAATGATTCTTATAGATATCTAAAACTTCTTTAGTTTTAGTTTATATGATTGACTTTATATTAGCATGCCCAATTTTTTGTTCTTATGTCAACACCATACATTATAGTTTAAAATCGAAAGAGCAAATATCATCATGGAAATCATTAAGATCAATAAATCATGAATTACCCAAAAATCATTATTACTATAAATCATCATACATGTTTAATGAAATCATGTTTAATGATTTAATGATGCATAATGATCGTGCTTAATGAGTTTATATTTTAAAATTATGCATGTTGATCTTAGTGATGTATAGCTTATTGATCTTGTCATAAAGAAAGCTCTTTTTCAATTTTAAACGTTGATGCATGTTTTATGAAAATACAACAAAATATTATATTTAAATTTAATGATTAATTCTATGTATGTTTTTAAGAAAAAATAATATGTATGTAAATTGATGATTTCCGACTTTGATTGAAAATGCTCAATGAAATCATACTTGTTGTTTTAATGAAAGTTTTGGTACAATGCTTGATGACTTTATTTTATGCATGAGATTTTGAAGTTATACATGATGATTTTTGTGATTTATTGATTTTGATGATTTTCATGATAAATCTTACATTTTCATTTTAAACGATGATATATGTTTTGATTTGACAAAAAGGACAAGGGCATGCATATATGAAATCAATCACTTAAATTGAAACAACTAAAAAGAGGAAAATATTTTTCTTGAAATTTTTTTTTCTCTATCTTATCGATTTTTTAAAAGAGATTAATGATTCTATTCTTGAACTATTAAAGTGACTTTGTTAATTTGACAAATTGAATGAGTTGAAAATAAATCATGGTTTTTCTCTTGATTTCTCAAAATTTATAACATAAGATTACCGTTGAAGATCATTGATAATTTAATCTCCTAATATTTATTGTTTACTAAAAGGGAGATTTGTCAAGATGAATCACTTGCAAATTGATCTTTCTTGATTTTTCATCTTTTATGTCATGATTTTCATATGATTACTTTTGTATTTATGTGATGCTTAGAGCATTGATGGAAGAAAAAATAAATTGCACCATTAAAAATTCTTCCTTCTTGTTTACAATAAAAAAGAGGAGAAAGAAAATCACTAGTATCTCAAGAGATTGATAAATTAACTTATGTCATTTTGAATCTTTTGAAAATGATTTTGATAATTTGATAATTTGAATTTGAATGAGTTTTATTCAAATCATGATCTTGATTTCTTGGAATTACTTGAGATTTTTTCTTAGTCAAGATCTCTTCTTTTTACCCCCATAATTTTTCTTGGTATTTTGTTTAAAGATGAGATTTACTATATGAATTATGTATTTTGGTATTTACATGATCTTATCTCTCATGATATGATTTATTTTTGTATAACTCCTTTTATTCATTTAGTGTATATCTCATCACCTAATTAATTTTTCTTGAATTTCATGAGATGAAATGAATGTGATAAAATGAAATTATGCATGAAATACTCATGAGAAGTTATGATCATGCATGATAGGATGTAATGTAATTTGACATTTAGATACCATCATGATTTGAAATACTATGATTTGTTGCTAAAATGATGTATTCTGAATGCTTGAGCATCATGTATAATAGATATGCCCATAGTGATGATTTATTTTTAGTATCATACATGAAGTAAGGATGAAATGTAAGGTTTTGAAATTGTGCATGTTTTAATTTGAAACTATAATGATGCACAAACATATTGAAATAAGATTAATACTTTACCTTTGTCATAATTTAAAAATTACTGTAAAGGGAAAAAGAATTACAAAATTATATTCTTCCATTCTTTTTTACAATGACAGCTTGCACTTCTCAAAAGAGAAGAAAGAACTTGCTATCATGAACATCTAAAAAATTTGCTAGCTTGCATTTTCGAAAATAATGTAAAACTTCCCAAAGTTGCTAGCTTGCATGTTATAATATTTGTAAAATTTTGCTAGCTTATACTTTGCAAAGTAAGCAAAAAGAGAAAGTAGCCTAACGATTGGATTGGGAAGATAGCCTTGGAAAAGATATAGAGCTCGGTGCCTTCACTTCAATAAGGCTCGATATTCATTGGGTGGAGCTAAAAGCATATTCGTTTTTCATGGTTAGGACATATGTCATACACTTTTGTGCCTTCCACTAGTATGTCATGGAAGAGAATACAAAAAGGTGCGATAGTCAGATAATACAACACTTCTTAAAAGAGAAGAAAGAATTTGCTATCTTGAACATCACAAAAAAATTGCTAGCTTGCCTATCTTAAGAAGCAAAAATGCAAACTTGCAAATGTTTAAATTAATGATGATTTGATGATTATGTATGTTGTAAACTAATTTGCTAGCTTGTATGTTGTAAAACTTGTATATCGTAAAATTGCTAGCTTGTAATATAAAGAGAAACAAAAAGTTACTATCTCAAGAAAAGCAAACATGCTAAACTTGCATATATCTAATTATTGCTAGTATGCATGATGATAAAACTTGATATTATCTAAAACTTGCTAGTTACACTTCTCCTTTTTGTTGATGATAAAGGGGGAGAAGTTATGTTGATGATCATGCATGGAATGATGTATTGAAAATTTGATTATGCATGATTTTATATTGCTTGGACTCATAATGATTTCTTGATTAATTTTGTTTTGACTTGAATTCAAGGTTCTATCAATATGGCATATTGATAGGGGGAGTTTGTTTAAACTCTAGGAGTTTGTTTTAACTCCATTATCAATTGGTTGTCATCATATAAAAGGGGAAGATTGTTGAATCTCGGATTTTGATAATAAAATCAATTGAGAGTGTTTATGATTTAATCTATGTTTTGAGTGGCGTATGAAGCTTTGATTAGGATGAGACAATTAAAGCAAGAAAAATCATGTTGGGCCGAAGAAAAACATGTCAGAAGATTGAACGTCTAACTGGAGGATCGATCAACGTGTCGGTAGAAGACTTCGGGCCAAGAATTCGGGCATCGGGCCAAGAAGAACGGAAATTACACCAAGGAAATCAGAGTTATGGAGGTCAATTGGTCGATTAGGCAATAGGTCGCAAGAGAGGATGATGCATCAAAGAATCAAATGAAGCGTCGAACTAATGACATGATCAAACAATTAATGAGCTTTGTAATAATTGTCTAGATCAAAGTAGGTTTTAGGTCTAATTGAGTCGGTATTGGGGTGAAATAATATCAACTTAATTAGGGGCTAATTGGGCCTAAATTGGAAGTGATTTGGGCTCATTGGGAGGCCCATTCATTGGCCCAAATGTTGGGCCAGGTGGTGGCACCGCTAGAATTGGCGGTAGAACTGCTTGTGAGTTGGAAAACTTGAATAACTCGGTCTCTCAGGCTGTCAGGCGATGGTACCGCTAGTCTGGGCAGTAGTACTGCCTAGACACAGTCTCCTAAGTGGTAGTACTACTAGACTAGGTGGTGGTACCGCTCAGTGTCAGGCTGTAGGCAGTGGTACTGCCCAGTGTAGTCGGTGGTACCGCTCGTACCCTAAAATCTCGGGGATTTGAAGCTCCAAATTTGAATCCATTTGGGGCCTATAAATACCCTACTCTTTCCTGCTTAGGATAGTAAGAATTGAGTAGAAAGGGCGAAAGAATCCTTAATGAAAAAGAGTTGAAAAAAGCTTAAAAAGTGTTGAGTGTTCCCCTCCACCTCTTAGAGTTTAGAGTTCATTCTAAAAGAGGTGTGAAACTTGTAAAAGTTCTCTCCTGAGCCTGTCAAAAGGAGAATAAAGTTGTAAAGAGGTGGTTGGTCTTCGTCTATTGAAGGAAGATTGATGGTGGATGCCAGTGGATGTAGATCACGACGATCGAACCACTATAAAATCTGGTTTGCATTTATTTTGAGCAAATTACTTTCATAGCAAACTTCCTCCTTACTTCACTTTCAAAGCTAAGCATTTTTTAAATGGGTTTAATCGAAATGAAAGATTTCTGAAATCGACGATTTTACCGTTGCACTAATTCACCCCCCCCCCTCTTAGTGCCGACTCGTTTCTAACAACCTAGTCTTACTAGACTTATTTAACTTAATGGTGGGTTAGAATTGAGCCAACTCAATTAGGGGCCAATTGGGCCTAAGTTTGGGTTGTGTTGGGCCAAGTGAAAGGCCCAAATAGTGACCCAACAGGTGGCACCATCGGTGGCTTAGTCTACAAGGCAATCTCCGAGAATGTGTCAAGCGATGGTACCACCAGACTGGGCGATGGTTCTGCCTAGTGTTAAGTGGTGGTACCACCCAGTATCAGTGTTGTAGGTGATGGTACCTCTTAGCATAGTCGGTGGTACCGCTAGTACCCGAAAGATCTGGGATAAGACCAGTTTTAGCTCCAAGTTTGAATCCATTTGGAGCCTATAAATATTCTTCTCATCCTAGGTTAACATACACAAGCACATAGAACTTAAAAGTGAGAAAATGCTGTAGTAATTACTTAAAAGATCCTCTCCTTTGGCTCTAAGTTTAGAATTCTATTTAGAGAGGAATGAGTGCTTGTAAAAGGTTGTCTCCTAAACCTGTGAAAAGGAGAAGTGGGGTGAAAAGGGTAGTTGATCTTTGTCCGTTAAAAGAAGATCATTAGTGGACGCTAGTGACCTCAACAGAGGAGGAATCAAAAGTGGATGTGGGTCGCAATGACCGAACCACTATAAATTCTAGTTTACATTTCTATTATTGTCATTTACTTTGCAATTGCTTCATTTCCTCCTTACTTGACTTTCACTACCCTTATGAACAAACACACTTTCAAGTTATCTTCCGAGATCGGTTTTTAACGTATGAAGATTTTTAAATCGATATTTTTATCTACTGCACTAATTCAATTTTGAATAATGATACTTGGCTTTGGCATAATAGATTAGGTCATGCTAGCATGAAACTAATCTCTCAAATCTCATCTAAAGAACTTATAAGAGGTGTTCCTCACGTTAAATTTGTTAAAGACAATGTGTGTGATGCATGTCAACTAGGAAAACAAATAAAAAGTAGTTTCAAACCAAAGAATCAAATAAGCACCTCTAGACCATTGTAATTGATCAATATGGATTTGTTTAGACCAATTGATATATCAAGCCTAGGAGGTAGCAAATACACCTTTGTAATTGTGGATGATTATAGTAGATAAACTTGAACATACTTCTTGGCACACAAAAGTGATTGCTTTAAGTATTTTTTTAAGTTTTGTAAACTTGTTCAAAATGAAAAAGGCTTTATGATTTCATCAATTCAGAGTGATCACGATAGTGAATTTCAAAATCGTGATTTTCAAAAATTTTATGAATCTAATGGATACAATCATAATTTTTCTATTCCTAGAAATCCTCAACAAAATAGAGTAGTAGAAAGAAAAAGTAGAAACTTATAAGAAATGGCAAGAACCATGTTGAACGAACATAGCGTAACCAAATATTTTTGGGTTGAAGCCATTATTACGGCATGCTATGTCATAAATAAGGTTCTAGCAAGACCATTACTTTCCAAAACTCCTTATGAATTATGGAATAACAAAAAAATCCAATGTTTCATATTTTAAAGTTTTCGGTTGTAAATATTTAATCTTAAATGAAAAAGATGCCTTAGGAAAGTTTGATGCAAAATCTGATAAAGGGATTTTTCTTGGCTATTCTTTTATTTCTAAAGCCTTTCGTATTTTTAATAAAAAAACTTTGGTTATAGAAGAATCTATTTACGTTGTCTTTAATGAAGTTTTAGAACTTAAGAAAAATGAGTTTAATTATGATCTTAATTTTGATGCTTTAAATTTAAATGAACCTTCTCATTCAACTAGCAACTTGAATGCATCTTCTTCCGAGACATCCTTACCCAAGGAATAGAAGTATGTATATGCTCATCCTAAGGAGCTAATCATAAGAGACACATCAAAAGGGGTTCAAACTCATTCTTCTCTTAAACATTTTTATGCCAACGCCGCTTTTCTTTCTCAAATTGAACCTAAATGTATTGGTGAGGCCTTGAAAGATGATTCATGGGTTATCGCAATGCAAGAAGAGTTGAATCAATTTCAGAGAAATGAGGTGTGGAAACTTGTTCCAAGGCCAAATAACCATTTAGTTATTGGTACTAATGGGTTTTTAGAAACAAGTAAGATGAATTTGATATTATGGTTAGGAACAAGGCTAGATTAGTGGCTAAGAGTTTCAATCAAGAAGAATGTATCGACTATGAAGAAACCTTCGCTCTTGTGGCACAATTAGAAGTTATAAGGATACTCTTTGCTTGTGCTAGTAATAATAATTTTAAGTTATTTCAAATGGATGTTAAAAGTGCTCTTCTTAAAGGCTTTATTTCCAAAGAAGTTTATGTTGAACAACCTCCCGGATTTGAGAATGATAACTTTCATAATCATGTGTTTAAATTGATTAAAGCTCTCTATGGATTGAAAAAAACCCCAAGGGTTTGATATAAGAGACTTTGCTCATTTCTTATCCAAAATAATTTCTCTAAAGGTAAGGTCGATACTACATTATTTATTAAAAATTTTAAAAATAATTTTCTTGTTATTCAAATTTACATTGATGATATTATTTTTGATTCTACAAATGAATCTCTATATGAATTGTTTGAAGAGTATGAGCTAAGAGTTTGAAATGAGCTTAATGGGTGACTAAACTTTCTTTTTAGGCTTACAAATCAAATAACTTAGTAATGATATTTGTCTTAGTCAAACAAAATATACATTAGACCAGCTAAAATGGTTTAATATGAATAGTTCAAAGGCTATCAATACTCCTATGAGTACCTCCACTAAGTTAAACATTGACGAAAGTGTAGAAAGCTTTGATCAAAAAGCTTATAGGGGTATGATAGGTAGTTTATTATACCTCACCGCAACTAAATCGGATATCATGTTTAGCATAGGACTTTATACTAGGTTTCAATCTAATCCTAAGCTATCTCATCTTAAAGCAATTAAAAGAATTCTTAGATATCTTAAAGGAATCACTAATATAGGATTATGGTATCCAAAATCTGAAAACCTTGAATTAATTGCTTATGCTGATGTGGATTTTGCTGGATGTAGATTAGATAGAAAAAGTACATATAGAACATGTCAATTCTTAGGCCATGCACTTGTCTATTAGTTTTCCAAGAAACAAAACTCGGTTGCACTATTTACGACCAAAGCCGAATACATAGCGGCTAGTGCATGTTGTACACAAGTCGTATGGATGAATAATACATTAGAAGATTATAGAATTTATCTTAAGAATATTTTCATAAAATGTGATAACACAAGTACAATATGTTTAATGAAAAATCATATTCAATACTCAAGAACTAAACATATTGACATTGGTATCACTTTATACGAGATCATGTTAATAATCATGATATAATCTTAGTATTCATTGATATGAAACATCAATTAGCCGATATCTTTATAAAATCTTTAATTGAAGAACAATTTGATTTCATTTGAAGGGAGTTAGGATGTTAAATTGTCCGAATACATGAGTTTGTTGTATTTCTTTTCCGGACTATCTTTCTCTTAATGGATTTCATGAATGGAGCTTTCATGACTTTTGATACACTTAGTCCTTTCACTCATGGAATTCATTGATAAAAGCATCACTCACGGATTTCACTCTTATGATTTTTTAATAAGAATTGGATTTGATTTATGAAGTTTTATTCAAGGTTTTTTAATCCTTCATTTGATGCTTCTTCCTTACTCTTCTTATGAAAGAAAAATTTTATGAATTTTTAGTATGTAATGATCACTTGCAAGAATGGCGATTTGATTTAATATGTAACGGATTTGATTTAATGTGTAAAGGATTTGATTTATGTTTGATACACTTGATCCTTCTCCTTACTGAAATTGAAGCATGATTTAATGAAACTCGTCATTTCGAATTTGACTTGGTTCTAACCCTTTCATGAAATTTGGTTCTTGATGGATTCGTTCCTTACCTTTCTTCCTTTTCTTATTTTTCTATGATAAAGGAGGAAAGAAACTTGCATAACTAAAGGAGAACCAAAAAGCCCTTGAGTAAAATGTTAGCTTATCCAAAGAGAAATTATCATGCAAAAGTTTTGCTTACCTTCATTTATTGCTTGGATACATTGGTGTGTAACTTGCTTGAATTTTTTTTGCCACACTTGCATTGTTGAATTGTTCTCCTTTTTATTGATGACAAAGGGGGAGAAATGTGGTAAATTGGCATACCTTAGATAAATGCATTGTATCGTAAATACTTGAATGTTTTGCGAATGCTTGAAATATGATTAAAAATGATTGGTATCGTCAAATACATAGTTAAAAAATTATCAAGATGTTTGCTTAAAATGTATCGGAATATGGCATGATTACTTGTAAATGTTTGATGCCTGATTTTATATCAATTTGATAAATGTCCATCATAACGATAAGGTATCATGAGCTTAACTTGCTATTTACAATTGATACCATGCCTCAAAATGATGAATTGTCATCTTTTATCGAAAATTATCACTGCTAAATTTCATATTCGAAACTCATATCATATTTGAAATTGATGATTGAGACTCATATCATATTTGAAAATGATGATTGATTATCATTGGACCTGAAAATGGATGTTATACCTTGACATCATTTTTATTGATAAATACGTGGTATTGTATTTTGAATCATGATAAGTATCATGATGTGAATGTTGATATAACTTATCGGATTGCTACTTGAATTGAAAGGCCTTGAATTCAAGAATGTCTTTTCATAAGAATGGCATATAAATAGGGGGAGTTAAGGTTAACTCCGTCATCAATTGATTATCATCATCAAAAAGGGGGAGATTGTTGAATCTCGAATTTTGATGATGAAATCAATTGGTAAATTATTTGATCTAATCTATATATTGAGAAAAGTATACATGATTAACTACAATAGCAGTAAGACATAAAGCAAATGTTATGCTAGAGTTAAGATTGAGATTTCATTAGGAGTTCGAGAGTTCGTCGGAAGTCCAAATGTTCATCGGAAGTTCCGTCGGAATTAACCGAGAAGTCCAAGAGCTTGCCAAAGAAGCTCGTCGGAACTCGCCAAGAAGATCGTCGTGAAGTCCAGAAGCTTGCCAGAAGTCTGTCGGAACATTGTCGAGAGATCATCGGAAGTTCATTGGAAGATCGTCAGAAGCTTGTCGGAAGAACAATTGATGTTCTAGAACAAGAATGCTTTGTTAAATGTCTTAATTATTGTAGTTAGACCTTAAGTTGAATTAGGATTGAGAGGTAATCCCACTAACTCAGTAAGGGGCCAATTGGGCCCTTAACAGGCTTGAATTGGGCCGGATTAATAGCCCATTTAGCACCTGAAGTCACGGCCGGCGGTGGCACCGCTAGGGCCGGTAGTGGCACCGCTTGGGACTCAGTCTCCCAGGAGTTCTAGGTGGTAGTACCGCCTAGACTAGGCGGTCGTATCACTGACAATTATTACCTACCAACGGTGGTACCGCCTATCAAGTGGTGGTACCGCCAAAGTTCAGTCTTCGAGAGCTCTGTTAGGCGATGGTAGCACCAGACTAGGTGGTGGTACCGCCTAGTGTCAGAGAGTCAAGCGGTAGTACCACCCAATAATGGCGGTGGTACTGCCAGTACCCCGAAATCTGAGGAAGTGACACTTTTTGGCTCTAATTCTGAAGCCATTGAGGCTTATATATTGAATCTCGGATTTTGATGATGAAATCAATTTATGGGTTAATTGATCTAATCCATATTATTAAGTTAAGTGTGTAGAATTAACTACGATAGCTTGAAGACATAAAGCAAGTCTATCGGAGTCAAGTTCGATGGGTGTTCGAGAGTCCACCAAGAGTCCGAAGATTCGTCGGAAGTGCTGCCGGAACCAACCGAGAAGAAATCGGGGACTTGCCGAAGTTTTCGGAAGTTCGCCAAAGAGATCATCGGAGGTTCACGGAGATCACCGAGAAGGTTTGGCTACTTTCCAAAGACTCGCTGAACTCACCACAAGATCGGGAGCCTGCTGGGAGTCCGCCAGAAGAAATCCGAGGGTGTCTCGGAAGTTCGCCGGAAGATCATCGGAAAGCTCGCCGGAAGGGAACTCGATATTGCTGGTTAAAAACCTACTTAGGACTATATCTTAATTTCATAGTTTGCATGTAATTAGGGTTAGGATTAAGGGTTAATCCTATAACCCAGTTAGGGGCCACCGCCTAGAACCCAAGAGTTCTGGCGGTGGTACCGCCAATACACTGTCAATATCAGACATTGACAAGCGGTGGCACCGCTAGCATCGGGAAATCCAAAAGAATTCAAATTTGGAGCCCAAATTTGAATCCTCTTCGGGCCTATAAATGCCCCTCAATTCTCAGCAGAGAAGACAACCCTTGAGAAGTTAGAGATTGAGATAAAGCCTTAGCAAAATCTTTAGCAAGTCTTGTTTTCAATAGCTTAATTGTTCACCTCCTTCTTTCTCTTTAAAAATTTGTAAGAGTGTGAACCACTTGTAAAAGGTTGAAGAGGGGTATTTGTCCTTCCCCTTCAAAGTGATTTGCTGGTGGAAGTTGGGAGCCTCATCGAAGAAGGCTTCGCAAGTGGATGTAGGTCATTTGACCAAACCACTTTAAATTGGTGTGTTCCTTGAATGTGTGAGTACTTACCTTTCTAAAATCGTTATTTATACAGTAGCAAGCTTTCGGTTTTCATCTTCTCACTTTACTCAAGCTACTCTTATCAAGTCATTCATTGTCGAATCGAAATCTCTATGCATTTACATAATCGTTTTCAAACTTACAAGTTTTAATCTACTGCACTAATTCACCCTCCCCTCTTAGTGCCGCTCCGATCCTAACAATTGGTATTTGAGCTAGGCTCACTCTCATATTTAGTTTAATACCCAAGAGAGATAGCTTACTTCGGCATGCATGAGGGTTATTCTATTACACATCCGCCTATGTTTAATGGGTCAGATTACTCGTATTGGAAGACTCGTATGAGGATCTTCCTCATTTCCATGGATTTTGAGCTTTGGACTATTGTCGAAAATAGATTTAAAAAATCTTCTCTTCCGATGAGCGAATGCGATGAATCGGAGAAGAAGGTTTTTGCTTTAAACGCAAAGGCTATGAATGCCTTGTTTTGTACACTTGACAAAAATGAATTTAATCGCGTTTCGATTTATGATTCGGCTTTTGATATTTGGAGAACACTTGAGGTCACTCATGAAGGCACTAGCCGAGTGTAAGAGTCCAAAATCAACATTCTTATGTATTCTTATGAACTTTTTCGGATGAAACCAAGTGAGTCCATCGGAGACATGTACACCCGTTTCACGGATGTCATCAATGGACTCAAAGCTCTTGGTAAATGTTTTTCTAACTTTGAACTAGTAACTAAAATTTTAAGATCCCTTCCAAAGTGTTGGGATCCAAAAGTTACGGCTATTCAAGAGGCCAAGGACCTTAAAACATTTCCTTTCGAAGAACTTATTGGGTCTCTAATGACCTACAAAATGACGTGTCATGCTCATGAAGAGCTCGAGAACCCCCTTCCAAAGAACAGGAAGGATATGACACTTCGAACACAAGAAGACCACTTGAAAGGAACATCAAGTGATGAGGACAATGACGATGACATTACACTTTTAACTCAAAAATTTAAAAAATTTATAAGAAATAACAAATTTGAGAATAACACTAAAAATAAACTTGAATATAAAAAGGACCAAGTAATATGCTACGAATGCAAGAAGCCGTGGCACTTCAAAAATGAATTCCCCCAAGCCAAGAAGAAGCAACCAAAGAAGAAGAAAGCTTTAAAAACAACTTGGGACGACTCAAGTGATTCCGAGAATGAAGAAGCTAGCAATAAAGAGGAGGCAAACTTCGCGCTAATGGCTTTAGGAGGAGAGGTATGTGATTTAATTAATGAAGATTTATCTTTCGATGAACTTTCTATCGCTTTTCATGAATTATTTGATGAGTGTAGAACTATTTGTAAGAAGTTCAATCTATTAAAGAAAGAGCATGCCTTACTACAAAATAAGCTTGATAGTCTTCAAACTCCTCCATGCTCTAAGTGTGAACATTTAGAAGCAATAAAAAATGAGAATTTGCTACTTAAAGAGACCTTAAATAAGTTTAAGGTCGGTAGCAAAAGCTTGGACATGATCCTTGCAAATAAGGGTTACATCGCAAATAGAAGTGGAATTGGTTTTGTGAGAGGATCTCACCAAAATCCTACCACCTTCATTAAAGGACCCACATTGCATGTTTCACCTCATTTAAAATGTAACTTTTGTTGTAAATCCGGACATATTAATTATAAATGTCCATTTAAGAAAATTAGCCTATTGATATGGGTTCCTAAAGGAACTATAAATAATTCAATAATGAATGACAAAATTAGTAGATCAATTTTTGAGGCACCCAAAATCAAATGGGTACCTAAAAACTATCCTCTTTTGTAGACAAACTCACAAGATAGTGGATGCTCAAGGCACATGACCGGAGATCCATCTCATTTCTCTATGCTCACTAGCAAAGAAAAAGGGTATGTCACCTTCGGAGACAACAACAAAGGTAAAATCATTGGCAAGGGAACCATAGGTAACAAATTAAGTTTTTCAATTGATGATGTGTTGCTAGTTGATGGATTAAAACATAATCTATTAAGCATTAGTCAATTATGCGATAAAGGTTACATTGTTAGATTTGAATCTAATGTGTGCATTATTGAAAAACCAAACAATAACATATCAATGATTGCCTTAAAACAAAATAATGTCTACACCATCAATGTTGATGAACTTTGTAATGAAATGTACTTTTTCGCTTTAAATGATGATTCTTGGCTTTGGCATAAGAGATTAGGCCATGCAAGTATGAAATTAATATCTAAGATTTCATTTAGAGAGTTAGTACGAGGAATTTCCAATATGAAGTTTGTTAAGGACAAAGTGTGTGATGCTTGTCAACTAGGAAAATAAATAAAAACTAGTTTCAAACCAAAAAATCAAATTAGCACAACTAGACCATTGCAATTGATCCATTTGGACTTATTTGGACCAATTGACACAACGAGTCTAGGAGGAAGCAAATATGCCTTCGTAATTGTAGATGACTATAGTAGATACACTTGGACCTATTTCTTGGCTCACAAAAGTGATTGTTCCAAATATTTCTCTAAATTTTGTAAGCTTACTCAAAATAAAAAAGCTTCATGATTTCATCAATTCAGAGTGATTACAGTGGTGAATTTTAAAACTGTGACTTCCAAAGTTTTTGTGAATCCAATGGATATAACCACAACTTCTCCACTCTGAGAAATCTTCAACAAAATGGGGTAGTTGAAAGAAAAAATAGAAATTTATAAGAAATAGCAAGAACCATGTTAAATGAACATAGTCTACCTAAGTATTTTTGGGCCAAGCCGTTAATACGGCTTGCTATATCATGAATAGGGTTCTAATAAGACCATCCCTATCAAAAACTCCCTATGAATTATGGAATAACAAAAAATCAAATGTCTCTTATTTTAAAGTTTTTGGTTGCAAATGCTTTATTTTGAATGAAAAGGATGCCTTAGGAAAATTTGATACTAAATTCGATGAAGGCATCTTTCTTAGTTACTCTTTCGTTTCTAAGGCTTTTCGTATTTTTAACAAAAGAACTTTAGTTATAAAAGAGTCTATTCATGTAGTTTTTGATGAAATTTCCAAGTTAAATAAAATGATTTTGATGATGATCTTAGTTTTGATAATTTGAATTTAAATAAACCCCCTCCTCAAAATAGCAACTTGGATGCATCTTCTTCCTTACCTAAGGAATGGAAGTATGTGGATGTTTATCCAAAGGAGCTAATTCTAGGAGATACATCAAAAGGGGTTCAAACTCATTCTTCCTTCAAGAATTTTTGTGCTAACGCCGCCTTCCATTCTCAAATTGAACCTAAATGCATTGACGAGGCCTTAAAAGATGATTCATGGGTCATTGCAATGCAAGAGGAATTGAACCAATTTGAAAGGAATGAGGTATGGAAGCTTATTCCTAGACCTAGTGACCATTTAGCCATTGGTACTAAATGGGTCTTTAGAAACAAGCAAGATGAATGCGGTATCGTAGTTAGAAACAAGGCTAGACTAGTGGCCAAAGGTTTCAACCAAGAAGAAGATATCGACTACGAAGAAACCTTCGCACCTGTGGCAAGATTAGAAGCCATTAGGATGCTCCTTGCCTATGCTAGTAGTAATGATTTTAAACTATTTCAAATGGATATCAAAAGTGCCTTCTTGAATGGTTTTATTTCCGAAGTATATGTCGAACAACCTCCCAGATTTGAAAATTCTCTTCTTCCTAATCATGTATTCAAATTGACTAAGGCTCTTTATGGCTTGAAACAAGCTCCTAGAGCTTGGTATGAAAGGCTTAGTTCCTTTCTTATTTTAAATAATTTTACCAAAGGCAAGGTTGATACTACATTGTTTATCAAACACTTTGAAAACAATTTTCTTATTATGCAAATTTATGTTGACGATATTATTTTTGATTTTTCGGATGAATCACTATGTGAATCATTTGCCAAGTATATGAGTCATGAATTTGAAATGAGCCTAATGGGAGAATTAACCTTCTTTTTAGGATTACAAATTAAACAACTTAGTGATGGTATATTTCTTAATCAATCTAAATATACATTAGAATTGGTAAAATGATTTAACATGGAT
Source organism: Musa balbisiana (assembly GCA_004837865.1). Lineage (NCBI taxonomy): Eukaryota > Viridiplantae > Streptophyta > Magnoliopsida > Zingiberales > Musaceae > Musa > Musa balbisiana. Next base: position 18,432,836 of record CM017194.1, on the reverse strand, counting down.
GGTTCAAAAGCAATAAACACTCCTATGAGTACTTCGACTAAGTTAGATATGAATGAAAATGGTGAAAAGTTTGATCAAAAAACGTATAGGAGAATGATATGTAGTCTACTTTACCTCACCGCGACTAGACCGAATATCATGTTTAGTGTAGGACTTTACGCTAGGTTTCAATCTAATCATAAATTATCTCATCTTAAGAGTGTTAAAAGAATTTTTAGATATCTTAAAGGAACTCCCAATTTAGGATTGTGGTATCAGAAATTCGATAAATTCGATTTAATAGCTTATGCATATGCCAACTTTGGCGGATGCAGGATAGATAGAAAAAGTACATCCGGAACATGCCAATTCTGGGACATGCACTTGTTTCTTGGACTTCCAAGAAATAAAATTCAGTTGCACTATCTATGGTGGAAGCCGAATACATTGCTGCAAGTGCATGCTGTGTACAAGTTGTTTAGATGAAGAATATATTAGAAGACTATGAAATTCACTTGAAGAACATTTCCATAAAATGTGATAATACAAGTGTCATATGTATACCAAAAATCCAATTCAACACTCTACAACTAAGCATATCAACGTTAGGCATTATTTTATACGCGATTATGTCCTTAACAATAATGTCATTCTAAAGCTTATTGACATGAAGTATCAATTAGCATACATTTTTACAAAAGCCTTAAATAAAGACCAATTTGACTTCATTAGAAGGGAACTAGGTATGTTAAACTGTCCTTGAAAATAAGCTTGATTATGTGTCTTTTCCAAAAGTTTTTTCATCCTCTTTCCGATTTTCATGGATTTGATTTCTTCCTTCTTTTTTGATTCCAAATAACATCTTAAAGAACAATCCAAGATCCTATCTTGAATCACACACATCTGAAAATAAAAAGGGAGGAAAGAAATTTATTTTCTTTGGCACACCAACGGTGGCACCACCAAAACCGACGGTAGCACCGCCTGAGCGCTCGGTCGCTAAGCGGTGGCACCACTCGGATTGGTGGTAGCACCGCCTGAGCGTTCGGTCGCTAGGCGGTGGCACCACCCGAGAACTCCCTTATAAGAGAATGAGTTAGGGCCGGTAGTGGAACCGCCCTCAACCCGTGAAAACTCTCCCTAGAACTCCCACAATACTCTGTAAACCTCTCTCACTCTCATTCTAACCTTTAGAAGTCTAAAAGAGGGATTCTTGTTGGTTCAAGCTCTCTATCTTCCAAGGAATTCTCCATAAGGTAAAATCTGAAATCTTTCCTTCCTCTTCTCATTATTTTGCCTACTCTTTATAGTTTCATATTCTTGATCTATCATCTTGTTTAGATAATGGCTCCTAAGAGATCAACAAGAACAAAAGGGAAGAGGGTGGAAGGAGATTCATATGACCAAAACCTTTTTAGATCTAATGAAGTAGCTCTTAGGTTTCCAAATTTCGAAACAAGAACTATACATAAGGGCAAACATGTTGATCTAGATGAACTTGGAAACCTAGAACCCATTAGATGGTTTGCACATTTAGATGCCTTACCTCTCCTACAAATCAATGAACCAATTTATCTTAGATTAGTTAGGCTATTTTACGCAAACTTATGTGTGGACAATGATAGATTAACTACCTACCTCTTAGGAATACAAATTCAAATATTTGATAGCACTATATGTGAATTAATTGGAATTACCGAAAAGGATAGGGGATGTTATTTTATAAATAAATGGGATATTAATGCAATAGAAGCAACCTACTCAGAAGCCTTAGAAACTATATTTGCAAATCCGAACCTAGGCATGATTCCCAAAAGTTGCGAGCACTTATTGCCCTTCAACTTTAAATTTCTTCATCACATCATGACTAGCATACTACTTCCCAAACAATTTTATCATGATGAAATTAGTCAAATAGAGCTAAGCACTATGTATTGGATTATGACCGGCCAACATAATTAGTTTGAATACTTAATCCGGCAACATATGCAGGATATAATAGCTAAAGACATAATGTTACCATATGGGAGGTTAGTCACTTGATTAATACTTGCCCATAATATTTGTGTCTCACCCGATAAAGAAATAATTCAAGTTGATAGATTTACCACTATCAATAGAAACCTACTCAAAAGACTTAGGTGCATTTTTAGCAATGGTATATGGGTTAGGCAACCTAGAAGGACTGATCCAGTTCCCCCATAAGCAGAACACCCCGAAACATCAATTTTTAGGGGAATGAATCTCCTCCTCCTATTCCCTTTGGTGCAGCACCTTCAGCTCCTGCTTCATCTTCTAAAGATCTCATTATGGTAGAATTACATTAGATCAAATCACAACAAGAACAACTCAAATCACAGCAAGAGCAAATTCAAATTCAGCAAATTGAAATTTTGAAGGAACTACAATAAATGAATAAAAAAATAGATGTCATATATAAAAACTATGGATTTCCTCCTAAGGATTAATCGATATGCCTTCTTATTCTATTACCTTGACATGCGATTCTTGTATGATTACTCTTAATGCCAAGTTAAGGTTTTGCTATCTTCTTTCTTTTGTATGAAAGCCATGCTGTTTCTTTATGAGATGCAACCTTTGATGAATGCTGAATTTTTCTAATGAATTTTGGATTCTGTTTAATAGGATAAATTTTATATAATTTTATGAATGCTGAATGATCAATCTTAATGGTGAATTTTTTAAATTACAAATTATCAGCTTAAAAGTCTCATCTCCTTTTTTGTTGATGACAAAGGGGGAGAAGAATGAGTAAAAGATTGATGAATTGTATGCCAATGTGATAGCATGACTTATTTGAATTGTAAAAGCTTGTGTTAATGCAAATGTCTCATATGTATCGATAGCATGACTTATATGAATTGCAAGAGCTTGTCTTAATGCAAATATCTTATATGCATCACAAAACTCCTTGAGAATATCGTAAGTTTTTAGATTAGTTGATCATATTAAATCATGCCTTACATTTATATCATGAGATTCATGTTGAAAGTTCACATCTCTTGTAAAATGATAATTGTCTTTTATCATTCGACTTGAAAATAATTTTCATAGCTTGAAATTATGGAAAATATGAAGTTTCGTATTTGCTCATGCTTATTAAGAATAACAGTAAGTTCAACGGATATAACTTATCAGTTTAGGCTTGAATTCAAAGAGATTGAATTCAAGTGTTTTTATCTTCTCATAATATGACATATAGATAGGGGGAGTTATGTTTAACTCTGTCATCAATTGATTGTCATCATCAAAAAGGGGGAGATTGTTGAATCTCAGATTTTGATGATGAAATCAATTGATGGGTTAATTGATCTAATCCATATTATTGAGTTAAGTGTGCAGGATTAACTACGATAGCTTGAAGACATAAAGCAAGTCTACCGAAGTCAAGTTCGATGGGTATTCGAGAGTCCGCCAAGAGTCCGAAGATTCGTCGGAAGTGCTGCCGGAACCAACCAAGAAGAAATCGGGGACTTGTCGAAGTTTTCGGAAGTCCACCAAAGAGATCATCGGAGGTTCACGGAGATCATCGAGAAGGTTCAACTACTTGCCAAAGACTCGCCTGAACTCACCACAAGATTGGGAGCCTATTGGGAGTCCGCCGGAAGAAAGATTGGGAGCCTATTGGGAGTCCGCCGGAAGAAATCGGAGGGTGTATCGGAAGTCCGCCGAAAGATCATCGGAGGTTCACGGAGATCATCGAGAAGGTTCAACTACTTGCCAAAGACTCGCTGAACTCACCACAAGATTGGGAGCCTATTGGGAGTCCGCCGGAAGAAATCGGAGGGTGTATCGGAAGTCCGCCGAAAGATCATCGGAGGTTCACGGAGATCATCGAGAAGGTTCAACTACTTGCCAAAGACTCGCTGAACTCACCACAAGATTGGGAGCCTATTGGGAGTCCGCCGGAAGAAATCGGAGGGTGTATCGGAAGTCCGCCGAAAGATCATCGGAGGTTCACGGAGATCATCGAGAAGGTTCAACTACTTGCCAAAGACTCGCTGAACTCACCACAAGATTGGGAGCCTATTGGGAGTCCGCCGGAAGAAATCGGAGGGTGTATCGGAAGTCCGCCGAAAGATCATCGGAGGTTCACGGAGATCATCGAGATCACGGAAAGCTCATCGAAAGGGAACTTGACGTTGCTGGTTAAAAACCTGCTTAGGACTATATCTTAATTTCATAGTTTGCATGTAATTAGGATTAGGATTAAGGGTTAATCCTATAACCCGGTTAGGGGCCAATTGGGCCTGAGTTCGGACTAGTTTGGGCCAAGTTTGGAGCCCAACCAGTGAGCTGAAATAGTCTAGGCGGTGGCATTGCCAGACTAGGTGGCACTGCCCAGAACCCAAGAGTTTCGATGATGGCACCGCTAGTACACTGTCAGTATCAAACACTGACAGGCGGTGGCACCGCCAGAATCGGGAACCCAAAAGAATTTAAATTTGGAGCCCAAATTTGAATCCTCTTCGGGCCTATAAATACTCCTCAATTCTCACCAGAGAAGACAACCTTTGAGAAGTTAGAGATTGAGATAAAGCCTTAGCAAAATCTTTAGCAAGTCTTGTTTTCAATAGCTTAAGTGTTCACCTTCTTCTTTCTCTTTGAAAATTTGTAAGAGCGTGAATCACTTGTAAAAGGTTGAAGAGGGGTATTTGTCCTTCCCCTTCAAAGTGATTTGCTAGTGGAAGTTGGGAGCCTCATCGAAGAAGGCTTCGCAAGTGGATGTAGGTCATTTGATCGAACCACTTTAAATTGGTGTGTTCCTTGAATGTGGAGTACTTACCTTTCTGAAATCGTTATTTACATAGCAGCAAACTTTCGGTTTTCATCTTCTCACTTTACTCGAGCTACTCTTATCAAGTCATTCATTGTCGAATAGAAATCTCTATGTATTTACGGAATCATTTTCAAACTTACAAGTTTTAATTCACTGCACTAATTCACCCCCCCCCCCCCCCCCCTTTTAGTGCCGCTTCGGGCCTAACATTATAAATACCCCACCCTTTTTTGCATGAAAGGGTAACAAAGTACAATCAGAAGTATGGAAAAATCTTAAGTGTTGGGGTGTTAAAAGTGTTGTAAAAGTGAGAAGAGTCCTCCTCCTTCCTCTCTTAGCTTTATAATCATCCAAGAAAGAGGAGTGAGGCTTGTAATGGTTATCTCCTAAACCCATGAAAAGGAGAAAGCACTGTAAAGAGGTGGTTGGTCTTCGCCCATTGAAGGAGGACCATTAGTGGACGTCGGTGACCTTGACGAAGGAGGAACCAGAAGTGGATGTAGGCCACAATGACCGAACCACTATATATTCCGGTGTGTTATTTCCTTACTGCAATTTCTCTTTACCATATTCAACTTTACTACACTACAAACTGCTCAATCTTCTCTTCTCTACTTATTCAAAGTGAAATAAACAATTTGAGTCGAAACCGTTTTTTATCATACGAAGGCTTTCGAATCGACGTAATTTTTCCGCTGCACTAATTCACCCCCCTCCCCTTCTTAGTACTGCTCTTGATCCTAACACTAGGCCTGATATAGTGCATGCTCTGAGTGTCATGAGTAGGTATCAGGCAGATCCAGGCTTGGAGCACTGGAAAGTAGTAAAGTGTATCCTCAAGTACTTGAGATGGACTAAAGATCTTTTACTAGTATATGGAGGTAGTAGCCTTAGAGTTGAAGGCTACACGGACTCAAGTTTCCAGTTTAATATCGATGATAGTAGTCTAATTTGGGGTATGTGTTCACCCTGAACGGAGGAGCAGTATGCTGGAAGAGTTCCAAATAAGATACTACTACTAACACGACCACAAAGGCAGAGTATGTTGCTGCAGTAGAGGTAGCAAAGGAGGGAGTCTGGATGAAGAAGTTCATTACGGATCTGGGAGTCGTGCCAAGCAACGAGGAGCCAATTCCCTTATATTACAACAATAACAGGGCGATTACTTAAATAAGAGAACCTGTGTCTTATTATAAGTGTTATGAGGAGGTTCCAACTTATTAGAGAGATCGTGACCCGATGAGATGTAGTAGTGGAAAGAGTTCCATCCAAAGATAGCATCGTATATTTACTAATAAAATCATTTTCTCATATTATCTTTGAGCATTATAAGAGTCTGATGGGGATTAGACATATAGGTGATTAGCTTTAGGTGATGTGGGAGATTATTAGTCATTGGTGCCCTGCAAGCCAATCACATGAGTGATGACACGTGTGACTTGAGATATTATCTTTTTGCTTATTATTATTATTTAGCATTTTATCACTTTATATTGTCTATTGCATGAATATATTATGATGTCCCTGGATCTGTGCAATGGGATTCAGATCATGATGAGATCACGATAATGATACCGATTCACCTATAAACACAAACCCTAAATAATCCTGGTCATAAGTTACTCGAGAGGGACATCGAGAAAATCAGATAGATTTGTGTACTATATACCCGTCCATATAATGGATGCAGCTAGTCTCATAGCTGCTTATGTGGGGACACTAGGGATATAGTACAGGGGCTTAGTGGAGAATGAGTTCATTGATTGCTCCGCTTACAAAATGTTGGATGGTTAATGATACCTTATTGTCAGACAGTGATTCCGTAGTCCTAGTAGTGTATCCAGTCCTTCAACTTGAGACACCAAGGATGTCCTGTATAAGTACTCCATTCTTTGATACCAGACTTATAGGTTTAGAGGTTCTAGATTTAACACAACCGGACATCGGGAGTGGTAACCAACCTTACGAGGACTATTGAGTGTCAATAGAGGATCATCTGCTTCAGTGTCATGAGAGAAATATCTTATGTATTCGTGCTCAGACAAATCCCTAACCAGGGTCATTCGAATTGAGAGAGAAAAAGTTCTCCGGAAGAATCCGATTAAAGTAAGACTCGAGTAGAAACCGTATGGGTCTGACAGCACCATGCCTAGTATACAGTCTCTAAGATATTAAATGGATGAGGGACTATAGGTACATGGTAACTGAGGACAAACAAGTCTAATGGATATGTAGGCGTCGCGACGAGTAGAGATTCGGATATGAGATATCCGCCGGAGCCCCTATCTTATTGGATATCCAATAAGCCATTGAATTATTGGATCCTATGGATGAGATCCAATAAGAGCCGATGAGATATTACTGGATAGAGATCCACTAATTTAAGAGACTTAAGTAACTGGATAGAGATCTAATACCCAATAGGATATGATCCATTAGGGTTAAGTTGACAAGGGACTTATATAAATCGGAGGGAACCAAAGGTTCAAAGGCTAGAGCCTCTCTGGGTTGCCATCTCCTATTCTCCTCCCCTTCTCCTCCTCAAATAGTAGGCCTAGAGTTTTGAGGAGCATCATCGTAGCCCTACTATGTAGATCACCGCTAGAGAAGGAGGAAGCTTAACCTCCTTCACCCTCATCACTAGAGAAGGAGGAAGCTTAACCTCCTTCACTCCTACAGATCTATCGGGATTCAGGGATATACGATCTCCCTAGGTAACACAATCTTTAATATATGTAGTTTTAAATTTCACAGACTTTATGCACCAATCTTCACACGACGACAAATACATCATTGAGAAATTTGGAGATTTTGTTTTATATTTTTCTGTTATGCATGTGATGTCATCCCCTAGATTTCCCAACACTAGTGATAGTGTTAGACTAGGTGGTGGTACAACTCAATGTCAGACTAACAAGCAATGATATTGCTAGTTGTCAATTTGGCATACGGTGGTACTACCCAATAATGGTAGTGGTACCGCTAGTACCCGAAAAACTACAGATGAGATATTTTTTGGCTCAATTTTTTAAGCCATTAGGGCGTATAAATACCCCATGCTTTCCTGCATGAAAGAACACGAAACTATAAACAAAAGTCATGAGACTTTGAGTTGTAAAAGTGTTGAAAAAGTACTAAGTGTCCTCCTTTAAATTTGTGATCATTCTAAGAGAGGATTGAGGCTTATGAAGGTTGTCTCCTAAACCTGTGAAAAGGAGAAAAAGTTGTAAGAGGGTAGTTGGTCTTCGCCCATTGAAGGAAGATCGTTAGTAAACATCGGTGGCCTCAACGAAGGAGGAATCGAGAGTGGACATAAGTCACAACGACCGAACCACTATAAATCCGATGTGCTCTCATCTTTACTATTTATCTTTATTGCTTACTTATTTTGTTGCTCACTTTACCTTGCACCTACTTTAAGTCAAGCGCACTCGAGATTGGTTTTCATCGAATGAGATTTTGCTGAATCGATGAAAGTTTTCCTTAAGCACTAATTCACCCCCCCCCCCCCCCCCCCCCTCTTAGTGCTGATTTTAATCCTAACAAACACAACTATCTCACATGTGGTTTTTAGTTTCGTGGGTTTTTACACATTAATCTTCACACGATGATGAAACCTTTTGTGGAAATTTGGGATTTTATTTTTTGTTCTTCTGTTGCACATGTGATGTCACCCTAGATTTTCCAACAATATCCGGTAGAGCTTATATCTTATTAGATATCCAATAAGCCCCTAAATTATTAGATCTTATACATAAGATTTAATAGGAGTTGATAAGAGATTATTGGGTAAAGATCCATTAATCTAAAAGGCTTAGATAGTTTGATGAAGATCCAGTACCCAATAGGGTAAGATCCATTGGGGTTAAGTTGATAAAGGATCTCTACAAATAGGAGGGAACCAAAAAGGGTCTACCCTTTTTGGCTGCCACCTCTTATACTCCTCTCTCCCTCTCCTCTTTAGCCAATAGCCCCTATTTGGTGCATATGGACAGTAAGAAGGGTTGGCCCCTTGGATCGCTTGGTGCATATGGAAATGAGGATTGTGCAGCAATTTGAGGAGCAACTTTATAGCCTCTGTAATGTGGATCATCGCTAAAGAGGAGGGTAGTTGACTTCCTTCATCCTCTCCCATAAATATACAAGTTTTCAGGGATTTAAGATCTCCTTTGGTAACACATCTTTCTTATACGCGTAGCTTTCGGTTTTGTATATTTTTACACACTAATCTTTGCACGACAATGAAACCTTCTTTTTTTATAAAAAATTCTAGGATTTTATTTTTTATTCTTCTACTACACATGTTGTTAGGATCGGAGAGGCACTAAGAGGGGGGGGTGAATTAGTGCAGCGGATTAAAACGTCGGTTTTGGAAACTTTTTCGTACGATAAAAACCGAACTCGGAAGTGCTTAACTTGAAAGCGTGTTCGTAAATGTATGCAGCAAAAGTAATGAGGAAGTAAAGCACTTATAAAGATTTGCAGTAAGGTAAAGTGCAATAAGTAAATGCAAACCAGAGAACACGCCAATTTTAAAGTGGTTCGGTCAAAATGACCTACATCCACTTGCGAAGCCTTCTTCGATGAGGCTCCCAACTTGCACTAGCAAATCACTTTGAAGGGGAAGGACAAATACCCCTCTTACAACCTTTTACAAGTGCTTCACACTCTTACAAAGTTTCAATGAGAAAGAAGGAGGTGAACACTCAAGCAATTGAAAATAAGACTTGCTAAGGCTTTGCTAAAACCCTTTTTTTTTCACTCTATTGCTTCTCAAAAAGTTATTCTCTCTGCTGAGAATTGAGGGGTATTTAAAGGCCTCAAGAGGATTCAAATTTGGGCTCTAAAATTTGAATTCTCTTCGGTTCCCGAAGCTAGCGGTGCCACCGCCTGTCAGTGGCGGTGCCACCGCCTGTCAGTTCTGTCACTGACAGTATACTGGGCGGTGGCACCGCCCAGTCCAGTGGTGCCACCGCCTAGCTCTTTGGGTGCTGGGCGGTGCCACCGCCTAGCTCTCGGGTGCTGGGCGGTGCCACCGCCTACACTATTTCAGCTCACTAGTTGGGCTCCAAACTTGGCCCAAACTAGTCCGAACTTGGGACCAATTGGCCCCTACTTGGGTTATAAGATTAACACCTAATCCTAACCCTAATTAACATGCTAACTACGAATTTAAAGACATTTCCTAAGCTATTACAAAGTCCGCAAGTCAAGATTTCTTTCGGCGAGCTTCCGGCGAACTTCCAACAGTCTTCCGATAAACTCTCGGAAACCATTCTACGGACTCCCGGCAAGCTCCGAAACTTCACGATTTGATCTTGGCGAGTTTCAACAAGCTTCTTCGGCAAGCTATGATCTTTCTCGGTGAGCTCCGCGAACTTCCGACGAACCTTCCGGCGAGCTTTCGAAAACCCATCGGCAAGCTCCCTACTCCTTCTCGGCTAGTTCCGACAGCATTCCCGACGAACCTTCAGACTTCCGTCGAACTCTCGAACTCCCAACGAATCCTTGGCACTTGACTCCGGCACTTTGTTTTGCTTTATGTCTTCATCGTTATCGTAGTTAATCCTGCACACACAAGCCAAAACTCTACTCCGATCTAGACAATTATTACAACGCGAATTGACATTCTGTTGCCCGGCATGTCATTGGTTGGCGCTTCGTCTGATTCTTCAGCGCATCGTCCTCTCTTGCGGCTTGTTACCCAATTGGCGGTTGACCTCCGCAACCCCGATATCCTTGGAGCAATTCCGCTCTCCTTGGCCCGATGCCCAACGTCCGAAGCATTCTACCATCCAATATCCTGATGTGATCTCCTCCGGCGCAACGTCAATTCCTCCTGCGTCAACTGTCTAATCCTGATCGAGTAGACCTGCATCACTCAAAATGCAGTTAAACATCTAAACACAATCAATTAGTTTCATCATCAAAATCCGAGATTCAATAATCTCCCCCTTTTTGATGATGACAACTAATTGATGATTACCGGAGTTAACCTTAACTCTCCGGAGTTTAACCAAACTCCCCCTATCAATATGCCATTGATAGAACACTTGGATTATCCCAAATCCAAGCAGCATTCATCATATGTTATGAAAAACATTTAAACCATCATTCAAATATATAAAATATTCAATTCAATGCATGAAGTCATCAATATACTTCTCCCCCTATGTCATCAACAAAAAGGAGAAGTAGCTCTAGCTATTTTAAAAGATATTCAAGTTTTTGTAACGTGAAGCTAGATTTTCATCACAACATATAAGCACAAAAGCATAGTAAAATTCTTAAGTTCAATCATGGCAATTCAACACTTGCTTCTTGTGCAAGATTGCACTTTGCTTTTCTTTGCATATTCTAACTAGCAAAAGCTTTCTCTCCTTTGTTTTTGTCGAAAAGTAGGGAAGAGTACAAGCTAGCCAGCATTTGCCTTGAGCTAGCAATCTTTCTCCCCCTATGTCATTGCCGAAAAGAAGGAGAGGAACCAATGATTTAGACTTTTACATAAATTATGAATTTGCATCAATCAATATTTCAATCATCACATGATATATACAAGACAAAAATGCAAAGAAATCATGTTATGAAAGACATCAATTGTTAAACATGATATGATAATAGTCTCAAAAATTTCAATTTGTGATACATGTGATACATTGCGATACTAAAAAAATTAATGCGATGCTTTTAAGGATATCAACCTATTTTTGATACAAAGCATGGCAAGAGCAATTATATTGCAAGTTTTCTAAGTTTTACAATTTTTGCTTCTTTTGAGATAGTAATTCTTTGCTTCTCTACAAGCTAGCAACTTTTACGATATGCAAGTTTTACTACATACAAGCTAGCAAATTTTACAATATTTTTAGAACATGCAAGCTAGCAGTTTTGAGATGTTCAAGAAAGCAACCCTTGCTTCTTAAAATATACAAGTTTGCTAGATGTGCACGTTAGCATGTTTTGCTTATTAAGATAGGCAAGATAGTGATGTTCAAGAAGACAACTTTTGCTTCTTGAAATAAGCAAGTTAGCAATCTTTGCTACTTAAGATAGGCAAGCTAGCAATCAAGTTTTTACATCTTCTTGACTTGTGCAAATTAGCTATCTCCCCCTTTGTCATTGTCAAAAAGAAGGGAAGACCCTTTACATCAATTATGACAAAGGTAAGTATCAATCTTATTTGTGCATCATTATATTTTCAAATTAGAATATGCACATTTTCAAAAACCTTATATTTCATTCATGCACGATATTGAATAAATCGATTAACATTATAAGGATATCATACATGATACTAAATTTTTTAACTATTTATAAACATTTTGATCATGATACCAAACATTCATCATTTAGAGCATTCATGACACAAAACATTAAATCAACATTTCTAATACATCATTTTAGCAACAACTCATAGTATTTTAAAATTTTTAACTATTTATAAACATTTTGATCATGATACCAAACATTCATCATTTAGAGCATTCATGACACAAAACATTAAATCAACATTTCTAATACATCATTTTAGCAACAACTCATAGTATTTTAAATCATGATTTACATCATATGCAATACATCACATCATAATTAGAAAGCACAAGTATTGCATGCATCATTGTAAATCATAAATGTTTCATATCATGATGGTATCAACTTGTCAAATTATATCCTACCATGCATGATCAAAACTTTTCATTTATATGCATCAAAATAATATCAAGAGTATTTCATGCATATTATCAAATTATCATTTATAATTACATCAATATTTCCAATCATTATTTCAGTCTACACATCATGAGATCAATAAATTTGCATTATAGACAATCTCATGTTTTATCATTCATATTATTTCAATCATTGTTTCAATCATCACTATAACTCATCATGCACAAAATATAAAATCATCTAACATGATTCAAACATTATTTTCAAAATATTTATCACTATTTTCATGTATGATAATAAAGTATTCATGATACCGAACATTAAATCAACATTTTTAAGTATTTATCTCTTCATGATTGTTGGTACCAAACATTTATCATTTAAAGCATTCATGATACACAGCATATGCAATACATCACATACATCAACATAATAAAAAGCATATGCATCATTTCAAATCATAAACATTTCAAATGATAGTATCTAAATGTCAAAATTCATTACATCCTATCATGCATGATAATTAACTTCTCATTTGTATTTCATGCGTAATTTCATTCATCACATTAGGAATATCAAGAAGAATTAATTGGGCGATGAGATGAATATTTTCATGAATACAAGCAATTGCATAAAAAACATATCACGAAGGATTAGAATATGTGTATACCAAAAGGCATGATTTCTTTTTGAAGAACCTCCTCATAAATAATCAAAAAAAATCTTAGGAGATTGATTAAAGAAAAATCTTGATTCATAATAAAATTTCATATATCAAATATCGAGAAATCAAGATGATGATTCATAAAAAGAATATCACAAGTAATATTCAAGAGAAAATTCATCATTCATTTTCAATTCATTCAATTTGTCAAATCAACATTTCTTGGGTATGCATGATATCAAAACATGGTTTCAAATCTTCAACATATAACATGTATAAATTTAAAAATCGATAGGAGAAGGGAAAGAATTCAAAGGTACAAAGATTTCAACCATCTCATAAACAAATGAAGGATCAATTCATGAATCCAAAATTCCATGAATCATTTCGACAAATCTCCTTTTAAATAATCAAAATGATCGTCAAAGGAAATCTCATGTTATTCCAAGAAATCAAGATCATGATTTTGATAAAACTCATTTCAAATTTAAATCATCAAAATCATTTTTAAGGTTCACAAAATTCATAACATAAATAGATTCATGATTTCATTGATAATATATTTCCCACCTTTTTTAATTATTTCATTTTAAGTGATTGATTTCATGTTAGCATGCTTTTTCATTTATGTCAAATAAAAACATGCATCAATGTTTAGGATCGAAAAATGAATTTCATCATAAAACCATTAAGACCAATAAATCACAAAAATCATCATGTATAACTTTAAAATTTTATGCATAAAATCGTTATATCATGGTATCAAAACTTTAATATTTTTATTACAACATTAAGCAAGATTTCATTGAACATAATTTTGAATGATTCTTATAGATACATAAAACTTCTTTAGTTTTAATTTATATGATTGATTTTATAATAGCATGCTCAAATTTTTGTTCTTATGTCAAAACCATACATCATGTTTGAAAAACAAAGATAATGTACATAAACAATATCAAGCCTTCCATACAAAAGCCATGCATCTTCATTGAAAAGCAATATGAAAATCATCAAAATACACATTCTTGCTTCTTGAAAAACATTTATCATCATTTAAACAAAAAAAGAGCTTTCATTACGGCAAATATCAATAATTCATAAATCACAAAAATTATCATGTATAACTTTAAAATCTCATGCATAAAATCGTCAATCATGGTATCAAAACATTTAATATTTTCATTACATCATTATGCATTACTTCAAATCAAACATGATTTCATTTAATCAAAATCGAGAAATAACAATGGAAATCAACATGATACACATTATTACTTCTTAACCACATATAGCATAATTTCATAAGGCATTTTTAATCAAAATCATTTTGTTTATCATAAACATGCAATTTTCAAGAAAATTAATTCTAAACTAAATAAAAGAGGAAAATGCATCATAAAAAGCATCACGTAATTTCAAAATAAATTAAAGGAGTTTCGTTTGAGTTGTTTACCTTATTGACGAAAACCGTTAAGGCGTAGTTTGCCACCTCGCCTTTCTTGATTTTCTCCTTGTCTTCGGAGGAGCTTGATTCATCCCAATTTTTCTTCTTCTTGCGTTCAAAGCAAGTAGTTGCATTCTTTTTGTTCTTTAATTTTCGTTTCATTAAGTTTTTAAGGTTCATGAGTAGTTCAAGTTCACCATCACTTGAGCTTATGCTCGAGTGGTCTTCAAATGTTCTATATCCCAAATCCTCCCTGTTCTTTGGAAGGTGGTTCTCAAGTTCTTTACGTGCATTGCACGTCATTTCATAGGTCATCAAGGACCCTATTTGTTCTTCGATCAAAAAGGTATTCAAATTTTTTGATTCTTGTATAGCGGTTATTTCAGAATCCCAAGATTTAGAAAGCGATCGTAATAACTTGTTAACAAGTTCAAAGTTCGAAAAACTTTTACCAAGTGCTTTTAGACTATTGACGACATTCGTAAAACGGGTGTACATGTCGCCTATAGTCTCGCTTGGTTGCATTCGAAAAAGCTCAAAATCATGCAATAAAATGTTAACTTTCGAGTCTTTGACTCTACTAGTTCCCTCGTGCGTGATTTCAAGTGTTCGCCAAATATCAAAAGCTGTTTCGCACATAAAAATCCGATTGAACTCATTTTTGTCCAAAGCGCAAAATAAGGCATTCATAGCCTTTGCGTTTAAAGAAAAATACTTCTTCTCCAAATCCGACCATTCGTTCATCGGTTTAGAGGGAAGTTGAAAACCGTTTTCAACAATATTCCATAAATCCAAATTCATAGAAATCAAGAAAACTCTCATTCGAGTTTTCCAATAAGTGTAGTCCAATCCGTTAAACAACGATGGACGAAAAATCGAAAAGCCCTCTTGAAAGCCATGAAGAGCCATTTCTCTCGGGTGTAAATCCAAACTGAGAAATACCGGGCTCTGATACCAATTGTTAGGATCGGAGCGGCACTAAGAGGGGGGGGTGAATTAGTGCAGCAGATTAAAACGTCGGTTTTGGAAACTTTTTCGTACGATAAAAACCGAACTCGGAAGTGCTTAACTTGAAAGCGTGTTCGTAAATGTATGCAGCAAAAGTAATGAGGAAGTAAAGCACTTATAAAGATTTGCAGTAAGGTAAAGTGCAATAAGTAAATGCAAACCAGAGAACACGCCAATTTTAAAGTGGTTCGATCAAAATGACCTACATCCACTTGCGAAGCCTTCTTCGATGAGGCTCCCAACTTCCACTAGCAAATCACTTTGAAGGGGAAGGACAAATACCCATCTTACAACCTTTTACAAGTGGTTCACACTCTTACAAAATTTCAATGAGAAAGAAGGAGGTGAACACTCAAGCAATTGAAAATAAGACTTGCTAAGGCTTTGCTAAAACCCTTTTTTTTTTTCACTCTATTGCTTCTCAAAAAGTTATTCTCTTTGCTGAGAATTGAGGGGTATTTATAGGCCTCAAGAGGATTTAAATTTGGGCTCCAAAATTTGAATTCTCTTCGGTTCCCGAAGCTAGCGGTGCCATCGCCTGTCAGTGGCGGTGCCACCGCCTGTCAGTTCTGTCACTGACAGTGTACTGGGCGGTGCCACCGCCTAGCTCTCGGGTGCTGGGCGGTACCGCCTACACTATTTCAGCTCACTAGTTGGGCTCCAAACTTGGCCCAAACTAGTCCGAACTTGGGCCCAATTGGCCCCTACTTGGGTTATAAGATTAACACCTAATCCTAACCCTAATTAACATGCTAACTACGAATTTAAAGACATTTCCTAAGCTATTACAAAGTCCGCAAGTCAAGATTTCTTTCGGCGAGCTTCCGGCGAACTTCCGACGGTCTTCCGATAAACTCTCGGAAACCATTCTACGGACTCCCGGCAAGCTCCGAAACTTCACGATTTGATCTTGGCGAGTTTCAACGAGCTTCTTCGGCAAGTTATGATCTTTCTTGGTGAGCTCTGCGAACTTCCGACGAACCTTCCGGCGAGCTTCTGAAAACCCATCGGCAAGCTCCCTACTCATTCTCGGCTAGTTCCGACAGCATTCCCGACGAACCTTCAGACTTCCATCGAACTCTCGAACTCCCAACGAATCCTTCGCGCTTGACTCCGACACTTTGTTTCGCTTTATGTCTTCATCGTTATCGTAGTTAATCCTGCACACATAAGCCAAAACTCTACTCCGATCTAGACAATTATTACAACGCGAATTGACATTCTGTTGCCCGGCACATCATTGGTTGGCGCTTCGTCTGATTCTTCAGCGCTTCGTCCTCTCTTGCGGCTTGTTGCCCAATCGGTGGTTGACCTCCGCAACCCCGATATCCTTGGTGCAATTCCGCTCTCCTTGGCCCGATGCCCAACGTCCGAAGCATTCTACCGTCCAATATCCTAACGTGATCTCCTCCGGCGCAACGTCAATTCCTCCTGCGTCAACTGTCTAATCCTGATCGAGTAGACTTGCATCACTCAAAATGCAGTTAAACATCTAAACACAATCAATTAGTTTCATCATCAAAATCCGAGATTCAACACATGTGACATTGACCTAAAATTCCCAACAAAAAATTTGTTGGAGCTCCTATCTTATTAGATATCCAATAAGCCCTTAAATTATTGGATCTTATGGATAAGATCCAATAGGAGCTAATGAAACATTATTGGATAGAGATCTACTAATCCAAGGGTCTTGGATAGTTGGAAGGAGGTCCAGTACCTAATAGGGTAAGATATATTATGGTTAAGTTGACAATGACCTTTATAAATAAGAGGGAACCAAAGAGGCATAGGCTAGACCCCTTTTAGCTATTACCTCCTCCCTCTCCTCCTCAGCCTATAACCCCAGTTTGGGGAATGTGGACAGTAAGAAGGGTTAGCCCTTTCTTGATTACATGGTGCACGTGTTAGGAACGAGTCGGCACTAAGAGGGGGGTTGAATTAGTACAGCGGATAAAATCACATCGGTTCTTAAAACTTTCATTCAATTAAAACCGATCTCAAAAAGATGTTCACTTGAACACATTCATAAAAGTGTGGCAGCTAAAGTAATGAGAAAGTATGGCAGTTGTAATTAATTAAAGAGCAAAATAGAAATGCAAACCGAGTTTATAGTGGTTCGGTCGTTGTGACCTACATACACTCCCGATTCCTCCTCCGTTGAGGCCATCAGCATCCACTATCAGTCTTCCTTCAATAGCGAAGATCAACCACCTCCTTATAACTCTATTATCCTTTTGTAGGCTTAGGAGATAACTTTACACCCCACTTACTCCTCTCTTAAACTATACTAACACTTGGAGCTTTTGAGAGGAGTTCTCACAAGATTACAACAACGTTTTCTATTTTTTTTTTACTCTCAATTCTTATGTGTATTAACCAAAGATGAGAGGGGTATTTATAAGCCTCAAATGGATTCAAACCTTGGATCTTAAAGAGTCTCATTCCCGTTTCTCAGGTCCTGCGGTACCATCGCTTGTAGCACTGATATTGGGCGGTACCACCGCCCAGTCCTAGCGGTACCATCACTTGGAAGACTATGTCTAAGTGGTACCACTGCCTAGACTGGTAGGTACCACCGCTTAGTCTGGTGGTACCATCACCTGACACTGCCATTGGGAGGTACCACCGCTTAGTCTGGTGGTACCATCACCTGACACTGCCATTGGGAGGTACCACCGCTTAGTCTGGTGGTACCATCACCTGACACTGCCATTGGGAGGTACCACCGCTTAGTCTGGTGGTACCATCACCTGACACTGCCATTGGGAGGTACCACCGCTTAGTCTGGTGGTACCATCACCTGACACTGCCATTGGGAGGTACCACCGCTTAGTCTGGTGGTACCATCACCTGACACTGCCATTGGGAGGTACCACCGCTTAGTCTGGTGGTACCATCACCTGACACTGCCATTGGGAGGTACCACCGCTTAGTCTGGTGGTACCATCACCTGACACTGCCATTGGGAGGTACCACCGCTTAGTCTGGTGGTACCATCACCTGACACTGCCATTGGGAGGTACCACCGCTTAGTCTGGTGGTACCATCACCTGACACTGCCATTGGGAAGTGTGCAGCTAAAGTAATGAGAAAGTATGGCAGTTTGTAATTAAATTAAAGAGCAAACAGAAATGCAAACGAGTTTATAGTGGTTCGGTCGTTGTGACCTACATACACTCCCGATTCCTCCTCCGTTGAGGCCATCAGCATCCACTATCAGTCTTCCTTCAATAGGCGAAGATCAACCACTCCTTATAACTCTATTATCCTTGTAGGCTTAGGAGATAACTTTTACACCCCCACTTACTCCTCTCTTAAACTATACTAACACTTGGAGCTTTTGAGAGGAGTTCTCACAAGATTACAACAACGTTTTTCTATTTTTTTTTTTACTCTCAATTCTTATGTGTATTAACCAAAGATGAGAGGGGTATTTATAAGCTCAAATGGATTCAAACCTGGATCTTAAACCATCACCTGACACTGCCATTGGGAGGTACCACCGCTTAGTCTGGTGGTACCATCGCTTGACATAGTCCTCAAAGACAGTGCCACGACAGTGCCACCTATTGGGTCATAGTTTGGGCCTTGTACTTAGCCCAACACAGCCCAAACTTGGGCCCAATTGACCCCTAATTGAATTGGCCCAATTCTAACCCAATTATGTGCTAACTATAAAATTTAAGACATTCACTAACCTGAATAAGTCCGTAAGTCTAGGTTTCTTCCGACGAGCTTCCGACGATCTTATAGCGAACTTCCGATAATCTCTCGGCAATGTTCCAATAGACTCCCGGCAAGCTCCTGGACTTCACGATGATCTTCTTGGCGAGTTTTGATGAGCTTCTTTGGCAAGCTCCTAGACTTTTCGGTCAATTCCGGTAGAACTTCCAATAAATGTTTGGACTTGCGACGAACGTTTGGATTTCCGATGAACTCTCAACCTCCCAATGAAATCTTGTTCTTGACTGCAAGACTTCACTTTACTTTATGCCTTGATTGCTATCATAATTAAACCTGCACACTTAAAATCTATTTTGATCTAGACAACTATTATAAAGCTTGAATCAACTGTTGGTCGGCATGTCATTAGTTCATCGACGCTTCATCTAATTCTTTGGCACATCATTCTCTCTTGTGGCCTATTGCCCAATCAGCCAGTTGACCTCCCCAACTCTGATTTCCTTGGTGCAATTTCTGCTTTTCTTGGCTCGATGCCCAAACTCATGGCCTGAGCCTTCTACCGATACGTCAACCGATTATTCGGCTCGACGTCCAATCTTATGACATATTTTTCTTCGGCCCAACATGATTCTTCCTGTCTTAATTATCTCTCCCTGATCGAAGCTTCCTGTGTCACTCAAAATGTAGATCAAATCATAAACACTATCAATTAGTTTTATCCTCAAAATATGAGATTTAATAATCTCTCCCTTTTTTATTATGACAACCAATTGATGATGGAGTTATCCTTAACTCCCCCTATTAATGTGTCATATTGATAGAACTCTTGAATTCAAATTAAATTCAATTCAAAGTAAATTTAATCAAGAATATTTGCAACACATCATCATAAACTCATGCATAATCAAATTTATAATACATCATTCTATGTATAATCATTATCATAACTTCTCCTCCTTTATCATCAACAAAAAGGAGAAGTGCATTTAGCAAGTTTCAAATCATTGCATTATAAATGTAATATCAAGTTTTATCATCATGCAAGCAAGTAATTTTTTTCTTCTCTTTTGAGAAGTGCAATTTTTTGCTTCCTTGGCAAAATGCAAACTAGCAAAATTTTACATCATTTTACATGCAAGCTTAGCAATAATTTTGAGTTTTGCAAGTTTGTAAATTTTGCTAGATGTGCAAGTTAGCATGTATTGGTTCTTGAGATAGGCAAGATAGCACTTCTTTCTCCATGCAATTTGCAAGCTAGCAAATTTTTGCTTCCTTTGCAATGTTCGAGCTAGCAATTTTTTCTTCCTTTGCAAAGTGCAAGTTTCAAAATTTTGCATCTTGAGCTAGCAATTTTTCTCCCCCTTTGTTATTGTCAAAAAGAAGGGAAGAATACAATGTTGTAATTCTTTTCCCTTTACATCTATCTATTTCCAAATCATGACAAAGGTAAAGTATCATTCTTAATTTAATATGTTTGTGCATCATTAAAACATACACAATTTCAAAACCTTACATTTCATCTTTCATGCATAATACCAAAAAATCAATCATCACTATGAACATATCATACATGATACTCAAGCATTCATGATACCAAACATTAAATCAATATTTTTAAATATTTATCACTTCATGATTGTTGGTATCAACCATTCATCATTTATTTTCTCTCACTTTATCATAGGTAAAAGGAGGGGAATAGCATAAAGGTATAAATATTCAAGTCATCACATGGAAGATATCAAGAAAATTTTGGTGATGAGATATACTTCATGAATACAAAGAATTATACAAAGAAAAATCATATCA
This sequence comes from Musa balbisiana, assembly GCA_004837865.1. Taxonomy (NCBI): domain Eukaryota; kingdom Viridiplantae; phylum Streptophyta; class Magnoliopsida; order Zingiberales; family Musaceae; genus Musa; species Musa balbisiana. The sequence goes on along the minus strand of CM017194.1, from coordinate 18,411,770 downwards.
TGAAAGATGAGATCATGTGAATATCAAAAGAAATGATTCATTTTGACAAGTCTCCTCTTAAATATTCAAAAGAAAATCTTAAGAGATCAAATAATAAAAGATATTTAAAAGAAACTTTAAGTCATGAATTCCGAAAAAGATATTCTCTTTAGTAAATCACAAAAAAGAAATATAGGAGAAAAAGATTTCAATTCATGCATAAGAAATCTTATGATTCATATAGAAAACCTCCTCTTTAGTAAATGGTAAGAATAAATACAGAAGAACAAAGAAGAGATATTGATTAACATAAAATAGAAGATATCTCAAGAGAAAGTTTATGATTCAATTGGAAAAATCTTATTTAGATACAAATCATCCAAATCTTTTTCACAGTCCAGGAGATTCATGCAAATAGATTCATCAATCTCCTTTTTGAAAACTCGATAAGATAGGGATTGAGAAATTCTTAAGAAACATATTTTCCTATTTTTAGTTGTTTCAATTTAAGTGATTTGATTTCTTACAAGCATGCCCAAGTTTTTACACCAGAACAAAATGTGCATCATTGTTTAAAACCAAAAAGAACTTTCATTATGGCAAAGATCGATAATCCATAAATCACAAGAATCATTACTTTGGGCATGATACCAAAACTATTAGGATCAAGAGCAACACTAAGAGGGGGGGGGGGGTGAATTAGTGCAACGAAAAACTTTTGATATTTCAGAAAATTGTTCATTTCATTTAAAACCGATTTGATGAAAATGGTTTCGATTCAATCTTTTTCGGAGAGAAGTTGAACTCGAAAGCTTTTGTAAAAGTGCAAGAAAAGATTAAGTAGGTTTATAGTAAAGTAAATTTGCACAAATAAAAAGCAAACTAGAATTTAGAGTGGTTCGATCCACTTGACCTACATCCACTTTCGGATTCCTCCTCCGACGAGGTCTCCAGCATCCACTAAAGGTCTTCCTTCAATAGGTGAAGACCAACCACCTCTTTTACAGTGCTTTCTCTTTTTCACGGGTTTAGGAGAGAACCCTTATAAGTCTCCCACCTCTCTTGTATGATCTCAAAACTTAGAAAGGGAGGAGGACTCTAGTACTTGTTTACAATACTTTTACACCACAATGACTCAAGATTATCTCAATAGTTTTCGTGCCCTTTCATGCAGAAAAGGGTGGGGTTTTTATAGGCCCCAATGGCTTTCAAAAATAGAGCCAAAAAGGGTCTCATCTCGGATTTCCAGGATACTGGTGGTACCACCACCATTACTGGGCAGTATTGCCGCCTGATAGAGCTCGAAGACCAAGCTCTGGCGGTACCACCGCTGGCAGCAATAACTGCCGGTGGTACCACCACCTAGTCTGGGCGATACCATCGCCTAGATATTCTGGGGCACTGCTTTCTAGGTGGTGCCACCACCGGCCCTAGCGGTGCCATTGCCAGCCACCTTTTCAGCAACTTGGTTGGGCCTTGAATCCAGCCCAAACTAGCCCAACTAAGGGCCCAGTTAACCCCTAATTAAATTAGTGGAATTACCTCCCAATCCTAACTTAATTTACTCTCTAACTAAGATAACTAAGACATGATTATAGTGCATCTTGTTCCGGTGTGTCAATTGCTCTTCCGGTGAGCTTCTGGCGTACTTCCGGTGAACATTTGATGTGTTAGGATCAAGAGCGCACTAAGAGGGGGGGGGGGATGAATTAGTGCAGTGAAAAACTTTCGCTATTTAAAAAAAAAAACTTATTTCAATTAAAGTCGATTCAACAAGAATGGTTTCAACTCAATCTGTTTTGGAAGGAATTTGAACTTGAAACCTTTCCTGAAAGTGCAAGAGAAGACTAAGGTGATTTGTAGCAATGTAAGTTGCACAAATGAAAAGCGTCGGTTTCGTAAAGTCCTCATATGATTAAAGCCGATCTCGGAAGATGTTTACATCAAAGCGTATGTAGACGTAGTTAAAACACAATAAAGAGGAGAGGCAATTTGCTATAAAAGAAAGTTGCTCAAAGTAAATGCAAACCGAGTTTTAGAGTGGTTCGGTCAACGTGACCTACATCCACTTTCGGCTTGCTCCTCCGATGAGATCATCGGTGTCCACTAGAGGCCTTTCTTCAATAGACGAAGGCCAACGACCTTTTACAGCTTTTCTCCTTTTGACGGGCTTAGGAGACAACCCTTACAAGTTTCACTCCTCTCTTTAATGATCTCAACACTTAGAAAGGAAGGAGGAGAACTCTAGCACTTTTTTTAACTCTTTAACACTTCAACGACTTAAGAATATATCAAGATTTTGTTACCCGTTTATGCAGAAAAGGGTGGGGTATTTATAGACCCCAATGGCATTAAAAAATGGAGCCAAGAAGTGTCACATCCCGGATTTCTGGGGTCCTAGCGGTACCACCGCCATTACTGGGTGGTACCACCGCCTGACACCTGACACTAGGCAGTACCACCACCTAGTCTGGGTGGTACCACCGCCTGACAGAGCTCGGAGACCGAGCTCTAGCGATACCACCACATGACAAGGGCGGTACCACCGCTGGCAGCAATAACTGCCAGTGGTACCACTGCCCAGAATTCCTGGGGGGGCACTGCTTTTCAGGCGGTGCCACCGCTAGCCAAGAATTTAGGGGCCAAATGGGCTACTCCATTCGGCCCAATTATGGCCTGTTAAGGGCCCAGTTGACTCCTAATTAAGTTAGTGGGATTACCTCCCAATCCTAACTTAATCTGCACTCTAACTACGACAATTAAGACATAATTACTGCACTTCATGTTTCGATGCGTCAATTGCTCTTCCAGCGAGCTTCCGGCGTACTTCCGACGAACATCCGATAAACTCTTGGCGATGCTCCGGCGGACTCCCGACAAGCTATTGGACTTTGTAATGATCTTCTTGGCGAGTTCCGACGAGCTTCTATGGCAAGCTCCTGGACTTCTCGGTTGGTTCTCGTAGAACTTCCAACGAACATTCAGACTTCCGATGTACTCTTGAACTCCCAACGTGATCTTGATCTTGACTCTGGCACAACACATGCTTTATGTCTTACTGCCATCATAGTTAATCCTGCACACTTTTCTCAACATACAGATTAGATCAAACAAATTACAATTGACTTCATCATCAAAATCCGAGATTCAACAATCTCCCCCTTTTATATGATGATAATAAATTGATGACGAAGTTAGCCTTAACTCCCCCTATCTATATGCCATACTTGAGAAAAGTCATTCTTGAATTCAAAGCCTTTGAATTTAATAGACATATTGATAAGTTAAGTTCATTTAAACTTATCAATACATACATCATGATTCCTATCATGATCTAACATTCTCAAAATGATGTCAAGACATGACATCCATTTTCAAGTCTTGATACTTCAAATATGAAGGATGACAAACATAGCAATTCATTCTGTGGCAAGATATCAATTTGTAAAATAGCAAGTTAAGCTCTAGATATCACAAACATTTCAAGTGTAAAATTACATATATTTATCATCAATTTATCATATTTTGGTATTATTTCTCCCCCTTTGTCATCAACAAAAAGGATAACGATTCAACAATAAATGTAAGTGTGGTAAAAATTCATATCATATTTCAAATTATAAAGAAATTCATACAAATCATATTTCAAGCATTCATGACATGATATCATTCAAAAATTCTCACATTAAAAGATATAAATATATAACGAGATGGTTTCCATCAACTTCTCCCTTTTTATTATTCATTAAAACTTTGTATGAAGGAGGAAAGTAAGGAGAAAAAAACCATTAAGAACTAACTTTGATTGAAGTTAAAATACGATAAAAGAGTATCATTAAATCATGCTTCATTTTTCACAAGGATCAAGATATTCATGTGAAATTAAATCCTGACAAGTGTTCATCTCAAAAAAAAAAATTCTTCCTTCATCAAGAAATAATTCATGTGAAAGAATTATCATATCAAATCCATTTCTCAATAAAAATTCACAAGGGATAAATCCGAGAGAGATGCATTTGTCAATGACTTCTATGTATTAAAAATCATTAAGTGATGGAGCACAGATATGAAATAAACTTGATATAGCATAGACTCATGAAGCTCCATTCAAGAAATCCAATAGTGAAAGATAGTCCAGAGAGAAAATATACATCAAATTCATGCATTTATAAAGTGTATTGTCATAGCTTTTCATCACTACTTGCATGAGGTAAAATTATTAATGCTTTGTAGTACTCAAGGATTAAGAATCCGATGTATGATTAAAACTTCTCAATATTCAATAGAAATCTCAATTATGAAAGTAAACATGATATTGCATCATTGTATGATAACATGCTCATCATCATAGAAACTTTTAGTATCAAAGCATAAAATTTCCAACATCAAAGTAAACATGTTATTGAAGTACACAAATTATCATCATGTAAAATTCGCATCATAGAATTATCAACCCAGAATTTAAGTGAGTGATCAAAGAATCAAGAAAGTCCGAAACTGAAATTTAATAGATTCATGCATTCGGACAAATTAACATTCCTAATTCTCTTCTAATAAAATCAAATTGTTCTTCACTTAGAGGCTTTGTAAAAATATCAGCTAATTGATATTTTGTATCAATAAACTCTAGGATTACATCATGATTAGTGACATGATCTCATATAAAGTGATGCCTAATATCAATATGTTTTGTTCTAGAGTGTTGAATGAGATTCTTTGTTAAACATATTGTACTTGTGTTATCACATTTTATGGGGATATTTTTAAGATGAATCTTATAATCCTCTAAAGTATTTTTCATCCACACAACTTGTACACAATATACACTAGCTGCAATGTACTCAGCTTCGGTTGTAGATAGTGCAACCGAGTTTTATTTATTGGATGACCAAGAAACAAGTATGTGTCCTAAAAATTGACATGTTCCGGATGTGCTTTTTCTATCTAATCTACATCCAGCAAAATCCATATCAGCATATACAATTAGTTCAAAATTCTTGGATTTTGGATACCATAATCCTAGATTAGTGGTACCTTTAAGATATCTAAGTATTCTCTTAACTGCTTTAAGATGAGATATCTTAGGATTATGTTGAAACCTAGCACAAAGACCTATACTAAACATGATATCCGGTTTTGTTGCGGTGAGGTATAGTAGACTTCCTATCATACCCCTATAAGTTTTTTTATTAAAGCTTTCTCCACTTTCATCAATTTCTAACTTAGTGGAAGTACTCATAGGAGTGTTGATAGCTTTTGAGCTATCCATATTGAATCTTTTTAGCAAATCTAAAGCATATTTTGTTTGACTAAGAAAGATATCATTACTTAGTTGTTTGATTTGTAAGCCCAAAAAGAAAGTTAATTCCCCCATCAAACTCATTTCAAATTCAAGACTCATACTTTTAGCAAATGATTCACAAAGAGATTCATTCGTAGAACTGAAGATAATATTATTAACATAAATTTGAATAATAAGAAAATTATTTTTAAAATTTTTGATAAACAATGTAATATCGACCTTGCCTTTAGGAAAATTATTTTCAATAAGAAATGAACTAAGTCTCTCATACCAAGCCCTTGGGGCTTGTTTTAAACCATAGAGAGCTTTAGTCAATTTAAATATATGATTAGGGAGACTATCATTCTCAAATCCGGGAGGTTGTTTAACATAAACTTCTTAAAAAATAAAGCTATTAAGAAAAGCACTTTTAACATCCATTTAAAATAACTTAAAATTATTACTACTAGTATAGGCAAGAAGCATCCTTATGGCTTCTAATCAAGCCACAGGAGTGAAGGTTTCTTCGTAATCGATACCTTTTTCTTGGCTGAAACCTTTGGCCACTAATCTAGCCTTGTTTCTAACTACGATACCAGATTCATCTTGCTTGTTTCTAAAGACCCATTTAGTACCAATAACTAAATGGTCATTTGGCCTAGGAACAAACTTCCACACCTCATTTCTCTCAAATTGATTTAACTCATCTTGGATTACGATAATCCATGTATCATCTTTTATGGTTTCGTCAATACATTTTGGTTCAATTTGGGAGAGAAAAGTGATCCATGAATCATCTTTCATGGCTTCATCAATACATTTTAGTTCAATTTGGGAGAGAAAAGCAATGTTGGCACAAAAAATTTTAAGAGAACATGTTTGAACCTCTTTTGATGTGTCTCCTATGATTAGCTCCTTAGGATGAGCATCTACAAATTTCCAATCCTTGGGTAAGGATGTTTTGGAAGTAGATACATTCGAGTTGCTAGATGGAAAAGGGGTTTCATTTAAATTCAAAGTATCAAAATTAACATCATCATCAAAATCATTTTTCTTAATTTTGGAAATCTCATTGAAAACTATATGAATGGATTCTTCTATAATCAAAGTTCTTTTATTAAAGATACGAAATGTTTTAGAAATAGAAGAATAGCCAAGAAAAATTTCTTCATCGAATTTAGCATTAAATTTTCCTAAGGCATCTTTTTCATTCAAGATAAAACACTTACACCCAAAAACTTTAAAATATGAAACATTAGGTTTTTTGTTATTCCACAACTCATAAGGAGTTTTGGTGAGTAAGGGTCCTACTCGAACTCTATTCATGACATAGCATGCCGTGTTTACGGCTTCAGCCAAAAATATTTTGGTAGGCTATGTTCATTCAACATGGTTCTTACCATTTCTTGTAAATTTCTATTCTTTCTTTCTACTACTCCATTTTGTTGAGGATTTCTTAGAGTAGAGAAGTTGTGGTTGTATCCATTAGATTCATAAAATTCTTGAAAATCACGGTTTTGAAATTCACCACCGTGATCACTTCGAATTGACAAAATCATAAAACCCTTTTCGTTTTGAACAAGTTTACAAAACTTAGAGAAATACCTAAAGCATTCACTTTTGTGTGCCAAAAAATAAGTCCATGTGTATCTACTATAATCATCCACAATAACAAATGCGTATTTGCTACCTCTTAGGCTTGATGTAGAAATTGGTCCGAACAAGTCCATATGGATCAATTGCAAAGGTCTAGAAGTGCTTATTTGGTTCTTAGGTTTGAAGCTACCTTTTATTAGTTTTCCTAATTGACAAACATCCCACACATTATCTTTGATGAACTTGATATGAGAAATTCCTCTTACAAGTTCTTTAGATGAAATTTGGGTGATTAGTTTCATGCTAGCCATTCAAAAGCCAAAAAACACATTTCATTGCAAAGATCATTAATGTCAATGGTGTATATGTTATTTTGTTTTAATACAATCATAGATGTGTTTTTGTGTGGTTTTTCAATAATGTAAGTATTAGATTCAAATTTAACAATATATCCTTTATCACACAATTGACTAATACTCAAGAGGTTATGTTTTAAGCCATCAACTAATAGTACATCTTCAATAAAGAAGTTGAATTTGTTACCTATGGTTCCTTTGCCAATGATTTTACCCTTGTTGTTGTCTCCGAAGGTGACATATCTTTCATCTATGCTAGTGAGCTTAGAGAATTGAGATGGATCCCTGGTCATGTACCTTGAGTATCCACTATCAAGGTACCATCTCTTCTCCTAGCTTGTGATGGTAAGCGTTTCTACAAAAAAGGATGATTTTTAGGTACCTATTTGAGCTTGGGTGCCTAAAAAATAGATCGGCTTAACTTATCATTTTGCATGGAATTCTTTACGGTTCCTTTAGGAACCCAAATCAATTTGTGTAGACTACATTTTTTAAATGGATAATGATAAGCTATATGTCTAAGTTTGTAACAAAAGTTACATTTGTTTTGGGGCGAAATATGCAAGATATGGCCTTTAACAAAAGTGGTTAGATTTTGGTGAGAGTTACTCACAAATCTGATTCCACCTTTCCTATGAACATAATAACCCTTGTTGGCAAGGATCATATTCAAGGACTTGCTACCAACCTCAAATTTCTTCAAGGTATCCTTGAGTAGCAAGTTTTCCTTTTGAAGTATTTCTAAATCATAGCATTTCGTACATGGAGCTAAACTATCATTATGCTCAATTTTTAATTTATTGAAATTACTAATAAGAGAATCATGCTCCTTTTTTAACAATTTATATTTTTTTATTAATTATTTTACATTCATCAAATAAATCTTGAAAAGCATTTAATAATTCATCAAATGATAAATTTGCATCAATTGAACTTGTTACCTCGTCTCCAATGGCCATTAGCGCATAGCGCATAGTCTTCTTCAGTGTCCTCTTCTTGGCTTGGGGACATTCACTCTTGTAGTGTCCCGATTTCTTGCATTCATAGCAAATTACTTGATCTTTCTTTAGTTCAAATTTATTTTTAGTGTTATTTTTAAATTTATTTCTTTTAATAAATTTTTTTATTTTCCTTGTTAAAAGTGCCAAGTCATCATCAAAGTCCTCATCACTTGAGTTTTCTCTCAAGTGATCTTTTTGTGTTCTCAATGTCATGTCCTTCTTGTTCTTTGGAAGGGTGTCCTTAAGCTCTTCATGAGCTTTACATGTCATTTAATAGGTCATTAGTGACCCAATTAGTTCTTCAAGAGGAAAGTTATTTAAATCTTTGGCCTCTTGAATGGCCGTGACTTTAGGGTCTCAACTCTTTGGAAGGGATCTTAAAACTTTATTAACGAGCTCAAAATCCGAAAAACCTTTACCAAGTCCTTTTAGACCATTGACGACATCCGTAAATCGGGTGTACATGTCTCCAATGGTCTCACTCGGTTTCACTCGAAATAATTCATAAGAATGTACTAAAAAGTTGATTTTTTACTCTTTTACTCTACTAGTGTCTTCATGAGTCACTTCGAGTGTGTGCCAAATATCAAAAGTCGTTTCACAAATTGACACTCGATTGAACTCGTTTTTATCTAGTGCATAAAATAAGGCATTCATAGCCTTATCATTTAAAGTGAAAGTCTTCTTCTCCAACTCATCCCAATCATTCATTGGAAGAGAAGACTTTTGAAAATCATTTTTGATAACATTCCAAAGCTCAAAATCCATCGAAATTAGGAAGATCCTCATTCTAGTCTTCTAATAGGTGTAATCCGTCCCATTAAACATAAGTGGATGAGTAATTGAATGACCCTCTTGGTTGCTGGCAAATGCCATCTCTCTTGGGTTTTAAACCAACAGAGAGTGAACCTTGCTCTAATACCAATTGTTAGGATCAAGAGTGCACTAAGTGTCACGCTCCCCGAATTATCACATTCAGGAGATGTGACCCTGTCTAAAATCAATAATATTATAATTCATCATCACAAATCAATTTAGGATCCAATCTAACATTTGAGGATACTAAGAACCATTCAAATCAATATTCACAATTCATAAACTTGTACGTTTCATATATTATACTCTACTTCACTCAGAGATTCATAAAATCCAAAGGCAACTCAACTAAACATCAACCACAACACAAATCCATAATCATAGAAATATATACAATCATAAAAAAATAATTATTTACCATGAGTTCTTATCCTTATACGACTTAAACTTATCATTCCATAAATATGAGCGGTCCTTTAAACTTTTACAACACATAAGTATCAACATATCCTTAACATTACATCAGAAGTAAAGTATACTATACAACAAAAACCTATTAACCAACAAAGATTAGCCCAAAAATCTTCTAGCCTTTCACTGCTTCAACCTAATTCTAGTTTTTTAGTGCATGATAAGCTACCCTGAAAAATTTATATAGCAACGAGGTGAGGATATAGAGCTCAACAAGCGACTAACATATCCATGGCGATATGAGAAGTTCAAGCAGGCTTAGTATCAAGATAACAAAAGCAGAAATACCAGTGTTCATTTGAAATCATCTTATTTGATATAAAAATCACAAAGGGTTCTCATTTGAAAATAGTTATGAGCAATTTAGTAATAGAAGGTCAGAATTGATCATCTCTGTTTTGCAGAATTGATAGAATCAATTTAAATAGATGTTTTAGAAGGAAAACATACTTCAAAATTTTCAAATTAAATGTCAAAAGAAATATATGCAAATCTAGTTTCTAAAAAACTAAGATTTGCATAATTCAGAATTTTAACTAGAGAGTTATGAGCAATTTAGTAATAGAAGGTCAGAATTGATCATCTCTGTTTTGCAGAATTGATAGAATCAATTTAAATAGATGTTTTAGAAGGAAAACATACTTCAAAATTTTCAAATTAAATGTCAAAAGAAATATATGCAAATCTAGTTTCTAAAAAACTAAGATTTGCATAATTCAGAATTTTAACTAGAGAGTTATGAGCAATTTAGTAATAGAAGGTCAGAATTGATCATCTCTGTTTTGCAGAATTGATAGAATCAATTTAAATAGATGTTTTAGAAGGAAAACATACTTCAAAATTTTCAAATTAAATGTCAAAAGAAATATATGCAAATCTAGTTTCTAAAAAACTAAGATTTGCATAATTCAGAATTTTAACTAGAGAGTTATGAGCAATTTAGTAATAGAAGGTCAGAATTGATCATCTCTGTTTTGCAGAATTGATAGAATCAATTTAAATAGATGTTTTAGAAGGAAAACATACTTCAAAATTTTCAAATTAAATGTCAAAAGAAATATATGCAAATCTAGTTTCTAAAAAACTAAGATTTGCATAATTCAGAATTTTAACTAGAGAGTTATGAGCAATTTAGTAATAGAAGGTCAGAATTGATCATCTCTGTTTTGCAGAATTGATAGAATCAATTTAAATAGATGTTTTAGAAGGAAAACATACTTCAAAATTTTCAAATTAAATGTCAAAAGAAATATATGCAAATCTAGTTTCTAAAAAACTAAGATTTGCATAATTCAGAATTTTAACTAGAGAGTTATGAGCAATTTAGTAATAGAAGGTCAGAATTGATCATCTCTGTTTTGCAGAATTGATAGAATCAATTTAAATAGATGTTTTAGAAGGAAAACATACTTCAAAATTTTCAAATTAAATGTCAAAAGAAATATATGCAAATCTAGTTTCTAAAAAACTAAGATTTGCATAATTCAGAATTTTAACTAGAGAGTTATGAGCAATTTAGTAATAGAAGGTCAGAATTGATCATCTCTGTTTTGCAGAATTGATAGAATCAATTTAAATAGATGTTTTAGAAGGAAAACATACTTCAAAATTTTCAAATTAAATGTCAAAAGAAATATATGCAAATCTAGTTTCTAAAAAACTAAGATTTGCATAATTCAGAATTTTAACTAGAGAGTTATGAGCAATTTAGTAATAGAAGGTCAGAATTGATCATCTCTGTTTTGCAGAATTGATAGAATCAATTTAAATAGATGTTTTAGAAGGAAAACATACTTCAAAATTTTCAAATTAAATGTCAAAAGAAATATATGCAAATCTAGTTTCTAAAAAACTAAGATTTGCATAATTCAGAATTTTAACTAGAGAGTTATGAGCAATTTAGTAATAGAAGGTCAGAATTGATCATCTCTGTTTTGCAGAATTGATAGAATCAATTTAAATAGATGTTTTAGAAGGAAAACATACTTCAAAATTTTCAAATTAAATGTCAAAAGAAATATATGCAAATCTAGTTTCTAAAAAACTAAGATTTGCATAATTCAGAATTTTAACTAGAGAGTTATGAGCAATTTAGTAATAGAAGGTCAGAATTGATCATCTCTGTTTTGCAGAATTGATAGAATCAATTTAAATAGATGTTTTAGAAGGAAAACATACTTCAAAATTTTCAAATTAAATGTCAAAAGAAATATATGCAAATCTAGTTTCTAAAAAACTAAGATTTGCATAATTCAGAATTTTAACTAGAGAGTTATGAGCAATTTAGTAATAGAAGGTCAGAATTGATCATCTCTGTTTTGCAGAATTGATAGAATCAATTTAAATAGATGTTTTAGAAGGAAAACATACTTCAAAATTTTCAAATTAAATGTCAAAAGAAATATATGCAAATCTAGTTTCTAAAAAACTAAGATTTGCATAATTCAGAATTTTAACTAGAGAGTTATGAGCAATTTAGTAATAGAAGGTCAGAATTGATCATCTCTGTTTTGCAGAATTGATAGAATCAATTTAAACAGATGTTTCAGAAGGCAAACATACTTCAAAATTTCCAATCTAGGTATCAAAAGAAAGTTATGTGAATATAGATTTGGAAAAAATAAGTTTTGCATAATTCAGAATTTTACTAGAGAGTTATGAGTAATTTAGTAACAAAAGGTCAGAAGCTATAGTATCTATTTTACCAAATACATGAGGTCTTTTCATTCATATGTTTGGATAGGTAAATTTACTCCAAATCTTTAAATTTTCATATCAAATGAAAGCTCTATAAGTCTCCTTTATTATGAAAGAGGCTTTTCCTCAATCTGAATTTGGTGTAAAAAGTTATGGCCACATGAGTACTGAAAGGTCAAAATCTGAAAAATTTCAGATTCAACATTTAATGTATAAACGGCATAGATATCTTACATGCAGCCACAATCTTCCAATTTTCTCAAAAGAAAGGTAAAAACAAGGATCAAAATTTATCTCTAGGATGGGTTAGAACACTTACCTTAAAAAGTTTTGATTTCCAAATGTGGGGGAATTGATACAAAGCCTTAAGCCAAGATAAAACTTTTTCTTCCTCAATTCTTTCTCTTTCTCTTCTCCTTCAATTCCTTCTCTTCTCAAGTTACGTTGGCTGCAAAGTTTTCCTTAATTGTGCCTTAAATTGCTTAAGTTTGGCTCATGCTAAAATAGTGAGGTGGCAAGCATGCATGGAGGTTTAGGTGTCATCTTTAGAATAAATGTAAGTGGCTCATCCTTACTAATGCCACAAGTCCTCCATTTTATTATTTTTTTTTTCTTAGTGTGAATCTTTCACAAATCACCTTCAATTAATGAGATTCACATTTTGGTCCCTCATAATACTTTCAATATATATATATATAACATATTTAGTGCTAAAGAATTATTAAAAAATCCTCATATTTCCAAATAAGTCCTTATAAATTTTCAAAAAAATGGGAGATGTTACACTAAGAGGGGGGGGTGAATTAGTGCAGCGAAAATTTTTTGCTATTTAAAAAAAACTTATTTCGATTAAAGTCGATTCAACGAGAATGATTTCAACTCAATCCATTTCGAAAGGAATTTGAACTTGAAACCTTTCGTGAAAGTGCAAGAGAAGACTAAGGTGATTTGCAGCAATGTAAGTTGCATAAATGAAAAGCATCAGTTTTGTAAAGTCTTCGTATGATTCAAGTCGATCTCGGAAGATGTTTACGTCAAAGCATATGTAGACGTAGTTAAAACACAGTAAGGAGGAGAGGCAATTTGCTATAAAAGAAAGTTGCTCAAAGTAAATGCAAACCGAGTTTTAGAGTGGTTCGGTCAACGTGACCTACATCCACTTTCGGCTTCCTCCTCCGACGAGATCACCGGCGTCCACTAGAGGCCTTCCTTCGATAGGCGAAGGTCAACCACCTTTTATAGCTTTTCTCCTTTTGACGGGCTTAGGAGATAACCCTTACAAGTTTCACTCCTCTCTTGAATGATCTCAACACTTAGAAAGGAAGGAGGAGAACTCTAGCACTTTTTCAACTCTTTAACATTTTAAAGACTCAAGAATATATCAAGATTTCGTTACCCTTTTATGTAGAAAAGGGTGGGGTATTTATAGACCCCAATGGCATTCAAAAATGGAGCCAAGAAGTGTCTCATCCCAGATTTTCGGGATCCTGGCAGTACCACCGCCTGGCACTTGACACTGGGCAGTACCACCGCCCAGAATTCCTAGGAGGGCACTGCTTTTCAGGCGGTGCCACCGCCGACCAGGAATTCAGGGGCCGAATGGGTTGCTCCATTCGGCCCAATTAAGGCTTGTTAAGGGCCCAATTGGCCCCTAATTAAGTTAATGGGATTACCTCCTAATCCTAACTTAATCTATACTCTAACTATGACAATTAAGACATAATTACTGTACTTTGTGTTTCGGTGCGTCAATCGCTCTTCCGGCGTACTTCCGGCGAACATCTGATGAACTCTCGGTGATGCTCCGACGGACTCCCGGCAAACTACTAGACTTTGCGATGATCTTCTTGGCGAGTTCCAATGAGCTTCTATGGCAAGCTCCTGGACTTCTCGGTTGGTTCCCGCAGAACTTCCGACGAACTCTCGAACTCCCAACGTGATCTTGATCTTGACTCCGGCATAACACCTGCTTTATGTCTTACTGCCATCGTAGTTAATCCTGTACACTTTTCTCAATATACAGATTAGATCAAACAAATTACAATTGACTTCATCATCAAAATCCGAGATTCAATATGATGAACTCTCGGCAATGTTCCGGCGGACTCCCGGCAAGCTCCTAGACTTTACGACGATCTTCTTGGTGAGTTTCGATGAACGTCCGGAGTTTCGGCGAACTCTCAAACTCCCAACGTGATCTCGATCTTGATTCCAACACAACACCTACTTTACATCTTACTGAAATCGTGGTTAATCCTGCACACATATCTTAGCAAAGGATTAGATCAAATATTTTACCAATTGATTTCATCATCAAAATCCGAGATTCAACAATCTCCCTCTTTTTGATGATAACAACCAATTGGTGAAGGAGTTAATCATAACTCTCCCTATCTATATGTCATATTTTGAGAAAATATAAACTTGAATTCACAACCATGAATTCAAGCTTTGATCGAAATTTGTGCATCATCAAGTTATCAAGATATCAAATGCACAATCACTTCATGCATAATAAAATATTTCGTCAAAGCTTTTCATCACTATTTGCATGAAATATCATTAGTAATACTTACTACATTCAAAGGTTGATAATATTAAAAATTCGATACACAATTTGAATTAAGTGCATATTGCATTATAGTGCAATAAAAAAAAAATTCACCATCATAAAAATATCATATTTAAAGAGATCACATTAGTAATGCTTAGTATCATAACTTCATGCAAATCATAAGATTATAATACTAATGTAAACACAAGAATACAACATCAAGATAGGCACAAGATTACAACATCAAAGTGCACAAGAGGGATTTCATCCTTCTCCCCCTTTGCCATCAGCGAAAAGTCATACACAAAAATCATTCAGGTGGTAGAAAGTTATAGTGTCTAAATAAGGCATTTAGTTATTGATGAATCTGCTGCAACTTAGTTAAAATCTGATCTTGGTGTTGTTCAAGTCGATCTTGATATTATTCAAATCGATCCATACGAGTCCCGATATCATCAATAGATGAGAGAGGTGGATGCTCTTATGGAGGTGTTGTCTCAAAGGGATTAGGTGGAGGAGATTGATTACCCCTAAAGATTGGTATTTTTGGTTCTGGTTCAAGTGGCGGGAGATCAGTTCTTCTAGGCAGTCTAACCCATATCTCATTTCCAAATGTACACCTCAACCGTCGAAGTAGGTTTTTATTTATGACATTAAATCTATATAGTTTCATAACCTCTTCATCAAGTGGGATAGCTATGTTATAAGCATGAATTAATCTAGTGATTAGGCTACCATATGGAAGCACCATTTCCTTTTTTGATATTTCAATCATGTTTTATTGGATTAGGTAACCAAAACAGTTATTGTGTCCTTTCATAATCTAATACATGGTACCTAATTCTATTTGACTTACCTCATCATGATGATATTGTTTAGGGAGAATGATACTTATCAAAATATGATGAAGCATTTTAGTGCTAAATGGTAATAAATGTTCGCAGCTTTTTGGAACAATAGATAAGTTAGGATTACCAAAAATAGTTCCTAAGGCATCAACATAAGTGGTTCCAACTAGTTCTTTATCCCATTGTCCTCTAAAATAACAACAATTTTCCTTCACCGCAATTCTTATGATGTTACAAATCAACTCATCCGTAATAGATATATGATGTCCTAAAAGATAGGTTGATACTCTTTCATTTTCATCTATATGTAGATTGTTGTAAAATAGTCTAACAAGCCTAGGGTAGATGGGTTTACTAATTTAAAGGATTGGGAGAATATCTAGATTAACAAACTATTGAATAGGTTCTAAATCACTTAATTTCTCTAAATTAACATATTTCCCCTTATAAACATGCCTAAACTCTATGGATGAAAATTTTAGGGCATGTTGATTAGAATTGAAGAGTAGGGAGTCATAATCTTCTAATCTCCTCTTCCCTTTGTCTCTAGAGGATCTTCTAGAACCCATAAAGACTACTATTATGAAGATAGATAATGAGCAAGAGTAGATAATGCATAAGAGAAATCAATGCCATTTAGAGAATACCTTAGTTGTGATCTTCAAGAGGATGTAGGAGATTGATCCTTAATCTAGTAGGAAATAGGGATTTTTGGACAGCTAGAGGGAGAGAATGGTGTTCAAAGGGGGTTTGGAGCTGTTTAGGGGAGTAGAGAATGAGTTGAGGTCGATTCTACCACCGGCCCTAACTTGATTTTATAAGGGGGCAGGTTGCGGGCGGTGGCACCACTGGTTGGGCGGTGCTACTGCCTGCAACACTTGATTGCTGGCAGTGCTACCACTAGCTAGACAGTGCTACCGCCTATAGGCAGTGAGCAATGCTCACTCATTCACATTCATATCAAAATTTTCGTAAATGCATACCACATGTTTAAAATTCATATTAATGCAATGATTCATCACAACGATTCATATCTAAACCTCATATAGAACTCGTAGATACTTATGATTCATATCAACTTGTCAAAACCCGTAAAATGCATATCATAAGTTCATGATTCATATTAATTCATCGTATCAAAATACGTAAAAATACATACTATAAGTTCATGATTCAAGTGAGCAAACTTGTAAAAAATTGAAAAAGTCTAAAAATGAAATCCATACATTTTAACAATTTAGCATTCCCAGCTCCCTTTTAATGAAATCAAATTATTCTTCATTTAAGGGTTTTATAAAGATATCGGCTAATTGATGTTTTGAATCAATAAACTCTAAGATTACATCATTATTATTGATATGATCTCGTATAAAGTGATGCCTAATATCAATATGTTTTGTTCTAGAGTGTTGAATGGGAGTTTTTGTTAAACATATTGCACTTGTATTATCATATTTTATGGGAATATTTTTAAGATGGATCTTATAATCCTCTAAAGTGTTTTTCATCTATACAACTTTTGCACAATATGCACTTGCTGCAATGTACTCAGCTTCGGTTATAGATAGTGCAACCGAGTTTTGCTTTTTGGAAGACCAAGAAACAAGTGTGTGTCCTAAGAATTGACATGTTCCGGATGTGCTTTTACTATCTAATCTACATCCAGCAAAATCCGCATCAGCATATGCAATTAATTCAAAGTTCTTGGATTTTGGATACCATAATCCTAGATTAGTGGTACCTTTAAGATATCTAAGAATTCTCTTAATTGCTTTAAGATGAGATATCTTAGGATTAGATTGAAACCTTGCACAAAGACCTACACTAAACATGATATCCGGTCTAGTTGCAGTGAGGTATAGTAAACTTCCTATCATACCCCTATAAGCTTTTTGATCAAATCTTTCTCCACTTTCATCAATGTCTAACTTAGTGGAGGTACTCATGGGAGTATTGATAGCCTTTGAGCCATCCATCTTAAACCTTTTTAGCAAATCTAAAGCATATTTTGTTTGACTAAGAAAAATGTCATTACTTAGTTGTTTGATTTGTAAACCCAAAAAGAAAGTTAATTCCCCTATCAAACTCATTTCAAATTCAAGACTCATACTTTTAGCAAATGATTCATATAGAGATTTATTTGTGGAACCAAAAATAATATCATCTACATAAATTTGAACAATAAGAAAATTATTTTTAAATTTTTTGATAAACAATGTAGTATCGACCTTGCCTTTAGAGAAATTATTTTCGATAAGAAATGAACTAAGTCTCTCATACCAAGCCCTTAGGGCTTGTTTCAATCCATAGAGAGTTTTAGACAATTTAAACACATGATTAGGGAGATTATCATTCTCAAAGTCGGGAGGTTGTTCAACATAAACTTCTTCGGAAATAAAGCCATTAAGAAAAGCACTTTTAACATCCATTTGAAATAACTTAAAATTGTTACTATTAGCATAGGCAAGGCATGATGATTCTAGCGATTTATGGACTATCAATTTTTTCCGTAATGAAAGTGACTTTTTTGGTTTTAAAAATGATGCATATTTTTGTTTGGTAAAAAGATAAAAGCATACTTGTATGAAACCAACAACTTAAAATGAAACATCTCTATTTTATTGATTTTGATGAATCTATGTGTATCATTTTTATGAATCTCTTAAAAATGACTTTGTTGATTTAATAAGTTGAATGATTTAAAGATAAATGGTGATTTTTCTCTTGATTATAACTTTTGATTTTTTTATATAAATCATCATCTTGATTTCTCGATATTTGATACATGTGATTTCTCTATGAATCAAAATTTTTTTTATTAATCATTCTCCTACGATTCTACTTGGTATTTTCTTAAGAGGAGATTTTCTAAATGAATCATGATTTTTCTTGTAAGTTCTTGGATTTATTACTAGAGATTTTTTAATCAAGGTCTTTTCTTTGTACTCCAACATTTTTTTTGGTATTTTATTTAAATACGAGATTTACTATATGAATCATATCTTTTGGTATTTACATGATCTTATCTCTCATGATATGATTTATTTTTGTATAACTTCTTGTATTCATCACCCAATTAAACTTTCTTGATGAGATGAAATGAATGTGATGAAATGAAATTATGCATGAAATACAAATGAGAAGCTAGGATCATGCATGATAGAATGTAATGTAATTTGACATTTAGATACCATCATGATTTGAAATGCTATGATTTGTTGCCAAAATTATGTATCATGAATGCTTGAATATCATATATGATATGCCCATAGTGATTAATTTATTTGTATCATGCATGAAGTAAGGATACAAATGTAAGGTTTCGAAATTGTGCATATTTTAATTTGAAAATATAATGATGCACAAATAAGAATGACACTTTATCTTTGTCATAACTTGAAAATAAATTAATTATACTATTATATTGTTATTCCCCTCTTTTTGCCAATGACAAAGGGGGAGAAAGAAAATTGCTAGTTTGAATGTTAAATTTAGGCAAATTGCTAAATCTCCCAAATGCATAAACTCTCCTTATACATTCTTTTTCGGATCATGATCTTGATTTCTCGAATTTTAGACTTGATTTTTTTTTAATCAAGATTATTTTTCTATCATGCTTTCTATTTACAAAAAGAATAAACTTATCAAAAATGATATATGATCTTTTGACATTCATTTTTGTTGTTTACATTTGTCATGATTTGAAAATTGATGTAAAGGGAAAATAATTACAACATTGTATTCTTCCCTTCTTTTTGACATGACAAATGGGGAAATAGCTAGCTTGCTAGCTAGCTTGTACAAGTCAAGAAAATGCAAAAGCTTGCTTTCTTGCACATCCAAAAGAAGCAAAAATTGCAAATGTACATATCACAAAAAGAGGCAAAACTTTTTAGTTTGCTCATCTTAAAAGCAAGAAATGCTATCTTGCAATCTCAAGAGAAACAAAAGTGATATCTTACCTATCTCAAGAAGCAAAACTTGCAATTTGCACATTGCAAAAGGAAGCAAGAATTGCTAGTTTGCACACTTCAACAAGAATGCTATCTTGCATTTGTTTTTGAAAACTTGCTAGCTTGCATGCTCTTAAATGATATGAATTTGCTAGCTTGCATGATGATTAAACTTGAGATTTATTATGCAACGATTTGAACTTATATCTCAAACACTTAGAAAGTTATACTTCTTTTTGTTGATGACAAAGGGGGAGAAGTATGATGATGTTATGCATAATTTTATGATAACATGGTGCTTGAATTTTTGAATTCAAGGTTCTATCAATAGGGCACATTGATAGGGGGAGTTAAGGTTAACTCCATCATCGATTGGTTGTCATCATCAAAAAGGAAAAAATTGTTGAATCTCGTATTTTGATGATGAAACCAATTGATAAGTATTTATGATTTGATCTGCGTTTTGAGTTACGCAGGATGCTTTGATTTGGGAGAGATAATTAAAGCAGGAAGAATCATGTTGGGCAGGTGGAACATGTCAGAAGATTGGACGTCGAGTTGGAGGATCGGTCGACGTATCGACAGAAAGCTTTGGACCATGGCTTTGGGAATCGGGCCAAGAAGAGCAGAAATTGCATCAAGGAAATTGGAGTTGCGGAGGTCAACTAGTCGATTGGGCAATAGGCTGCAAGAAAGGATGATACGCCGAAGAATCGGACGAAGCGTCGATGACCCAATGACATGCCGGACAACATGATTCAAAGCTTTGTAATAATTGTCTAGATCAAAGTGGATTTTTATGTGTGCAGGAGTAACTACAATAATAAGGCATAAAGCAAAATAAAGTCCTAGAGTCAAGAACAAGAGTTCATTGGGAGTTCGAGAGTTCGTCGGAAATCCGGACGTTCGTCGAAAGTTTTGTCGAAATTGATCGAGAAGTCCAGGAGCTTGCCAAAGAAGCTCATCGGAATTCACTAAGAAGATCATTATGAAGTCCAGGAGTTTGCCGGGAATCCGTTGGAAAATTGCCGAAAGATCGTCGGAAGTTCGTTAGAAGAAATCTAGACTTACGGACTTTGTTTAACTTAGTAAATGTCTTAAAATTTATAGTTAGCATATAATTGAGATTAGAATTGGGCAAATCCAATTAGGGGATAGTTGGGTGTTAGGGTCGGAGCAGCACTAAGTGGGGGGTGAATTAGTGCAGCAGATTAAAACTTGTAAGTTTAAAAACAATTTCGTAAATGCATAGAGATTTCAATTCGACAATGAATGACTTGATATGAATAGCTCGAGTAAAGTGAGAAGATGAAAACCAAAAGCTTGCTGCTGTGTAAATAACGATTTCAGAAAGGTAAGTACTCACACATTCAAGGAACATACCAATTTAAAGTGGTTCGGTCAAAATGACCTACATCCACTTGCGAAGCCTTCTTCGTTGAGGCTCCCAATTTCCACTAGCAAATCACTTTAAAGGGGAAGGACAAATACCCCTCTTACAACCTTTTATAAGTGGTTCACACTCTTACAAATTTTCAAGGAGAAAAAAGGAGGTGAACACATAAGCTATTGAAAACAAGACTTGCTAAAGATTTTGCTAAGGCTTTATCTCAATCTCTAACTTCTCAAAGGTTGTATTCTCTGCTGAGAATTAAGGGGTATTTATAGACCCCAAGAGGATTCAAATTTGGGCTCCAAATTTTGAATTCCTTTGGGTTTCCGGAGCTGGTGGTGCTACCGCATGTCGGTGGTGGTGCTACCGCTTGTCAATGTCACATTGACCGTGTACTAGCGGTGCCACCGCTTGTCGTGGCGTGCCCGTGTCGGTGGCGGTGCCACCACCTGACCTTTTGGGTGCTGGGCGGTGCTGGGCGGTGCCACCGCTCAGTCCAACGGTACCACCACCTGATCCCTTGGGTTCTGTTTCAGCTCACTGGTTGAGCTCCAAACTTGGCCCAAACCAGTCCAAACTTGGGCCCAATTGGCCCCTAACAGGGTTATAGGATTAACCCTTAATCCTAATACTAATTACATGCAAACTACGAAATTAAGACATAGTCCTAAGTAAGTTTTTAACCGGCAATGTCGAGTTTCCTTCCGGTGGACTTCCGATACACCCTCGGATTTCTTCCGACGGACTCCCAGCAGGCTCTGGGTCTTGTGGCAAGTTCAGTGAGTCTTTGGCAAGTAGTTGAACCTTCTCGGTGATCTCCACGAACCTCCGATGATCTCTCCGGTAGACTTCCGAAAACTTTAGCAAGTCCCCAATTTCTTCTCGGTTGGTTCCGGCAGCACTTCCGACGATTCTTCGGACTTTCAGCAGACTCTTTAAGCTATCATAGTTAAAACTGCACAAGTAAAGCAAAACTTCGATCTAGACAATTACTCCTAAGTAATTAATTAAGTTGTCCGGCATGTCATTGGTCCCTCGACGCTTCGTCCAATTCCCTCTCTTGCGGCCTATTGCCCAATCGGCCAGTTGACTCCGCAACTCTGATATCCTAGGTGCAATACCCGCTCTTCTTAGCCCGATGCCCGAATCTACGGCCCGAAGCCTTCTATCGATACGTCGATCGATCCACCGGCCCGACGTCCAATCTTCTGACATGTTCCTCCGGCCCAACATGATTTTCCTGCTTTAATTGTCTCATCTTGATCGAAGCATCCTGCGTCACTCAAAATGTAGATTAAATCAAAAACACATATTAAGTGGTTTTATTATCAAAATATGAGATTCAACATTGGGCCTAAGTTTGGGTTGTGTTGGGCCAAGAGAAAGGCCCAAACAATGACCAAACAAGTGAAACCATCACGGCACAATCTCCGAGACTGTGTCAGGCGGTGGTACCACCAGTCTGGGTAGTGGTACCACCCAGTGCAATCTTCTAAGCGGTGGTACCACCCAATGTCAGGCTGCAGGCGGTGGTATCGCCTGTACCTTGAAATTTCACAGATTTGAATTTTGGGCTCCAAATTTGAATCCATTTGGGGCCTATAAATACCCCAGCTATTCCTGCATGGATTAGCAAGAAATATTGAGTAAAAACCTATGATTCTAAAGTTATAAACCTTAGAAAGTTGAGTTCCCTCCTCCTAAAGCTTAGAGAGAGTTCTAAGGGAGGTGTGAGAGAGATATACCTTATAAAAGAGGGTTGTAAAAGGTTGTCTCCTAAACTTGTGAAAAAGAGAAGAGGAGTGTAAAAGGATAGTTGGTCTTTGCCCATTGAAAGAAGACCGATAGAGGATGCTAGTAGCCTCGATGGAAGAGGAATCGACGAAGTGGATGTAGGTCACGACGACCGAACCACTATAAAACACTTGTGCAATTTACTTTACTGCAAACCACTTTACTTGCTTTACATCAACTATGCTCTTCCATATGCTTTCGAAGTTAATACCTTTACAAAATGATTTTTCGTTGGAAATGGATTCAATCACAATGAAGTTCAGAACTGTCGTGATTTTACCGTTGCATTAATTCACCCCCCCTCCCCACCCCCCCCCCTCCTCTTAGTGTCGATTGCTTTCCTAACACACACATCATACATCACATGTATAAATCATCATCATGTAGGACTACTAGATAGTAATAAAATAATAATCAATTAAAACTTTTAATTAATTAATATTTTTTGAAATCAGGGACATGTACGAAATTTTTTAAATACTAAGGGGTATTTTCATAATTTAGAAAAAGGATAGAATTAGAATTTCTGAAATTCACAAGAGCAAAACTATCTTTCTGCACAAGAATGCCCTAATCCCTTTCTCCCCTACTGCTGCAACCGCCGCCGCCACCCTACCGGTGACGGCCTATGCAGGTGGCACCACCCCTGAAGGTGGGCCCCACTACGGGCGCTGCCACCTCCGCGGGCGGTTCTGCCCATGAGGCACCGCCCATAGGTGGTGCTGTCCCGCCAGGCGACCGCCTCTGAGGGGGGTTTTGCCCGTGGGAGCAACGACTGCAGGCGTCGCTGCCTTACAGTGCCTCACCCCGTGGGAGCAGCGGTCGCAGGCGCCATTGCCCTGCGGTGCCTCAGCCCACCGGCGCTGCGGCCGTAGGTGCCTCGCCCCGCGGTGCCTCTACCCGTGGGTCCAACACCTGTAAGCACCGCACTTGCGCACGGGTGTAGTGCCTGCACGCAGGTGACCATCATGCCTGTAGGTAACCCTACCTGCGGGCACGGTTGTAGGGGCCTGGTCGCACACGGCCAGCCTTGCAACTATCGCTACAGGAGGCCTACCTGCACATGGATGGTAGTGCTGCCATTTGCGATAACAACAAGGGCAGTAACAGTTGTTGCCCTTTCTCGCTTTTATATCAATGATTTTGACACCAAAAGCTTTTCTACAGCATAACACACGTAATTCAAAACCAATCTATCGCACGAACAACTTGGCTCTAATACCACTATTGGGAAATCATGGGGGTGACATCACATGCGCAGTAGAAGAACAGAAAAATAAAATCTCCAATTTCTCAAAAAGATGTTCATCATCATGTGAAGATTGGTGCACAAAATTCGTGAAACTTAAAACTACGTATAAGATAAATTGTGTTCTCTAAGGAGATCATATATCCCTGAATCCCTGCAGATCTCAAAGAGAGGGTGAAGGAGATTAAGTGCCCTCCTCTCTAGCGGTGATCCACACAGCAAAGCTGCGACGACGCTCCTCAAAACTCCAGGCCTGCTCTAAAGTGGAGAGGGGGAGGAGAATAGGAGAGGCAAGCAAAGGCTCTACCCTATGAACTATTGAATCCCTCCTATTTATAGAGGTCCCTTGTCAAACCCTAATGGATCCTCCCCTATTGGGTATTGGATATGAATGCAATTACCCAAGCTTCTTAGATTAGTGGATCTCTATCCAATAATTTGTCATGAGCTTTTATTGGATCACATTCATAGGATCCAATAATTCAGGGGCATATTAGATATCCAATAAGATAGGGGCTCCGGCGGATATCTCATATCCGAACCTCTACTCATCGCAACGCTTACCATATATGTGTGACCTTCTATGCCAAATATTGAGCTGGCCGTAAGTTATACCTGTCAGAACTCCTTATGGCTCAATGAATTATTATCTCCATAATAATTCACTCGACTCATTGACTACATATGTACTAGGCCACTACGCCGCAATCCCCAAACGATATAGGGGAATCCTATCCATTGGACCTATCTGTCCTTAGTTACCATGTACCTATAGTCACTCATTCATCTAATATCCCAGAAACCATATACCAGATATGGTGCTGTCACACCCATACGGTTTCTACTCGAGTCTCACTCTAATCAAATTCTCCCGAAGAACTCTTTCTCTCTCAATCCGAATGACCCTAGCCATGGATTTGTCTGAGCAAGAATACATGGGATATTCCTCTCATGACACCAAGAGTGGATAATCTTCTATCGACACTCAATAGCCCTCGTAAGGTTGACTGTCACTCTTGATAACCGGTTGTACTAGATTTGGGACATCCAAACCTATAAGTCTGATATCAAAGAATGGAGCACTCATACAAGACATCATTGATATCTCAAGTCTAAGGACCGGATACAACACTGGGACTACGGAATCGTTGTCTGACAATAAGGCATCATCAACTATCCAACATTCCTATAAGCGGATCAATCAATGAACTCATTCTCCAATAAGCATCTGTACTGTATCCCTAGTGTCCTCAAATGAGCAGCTATGAGACCAGTTGTATCCATCATCTGGACGAGTATACAGCACACCAGTCTCTCCGATTATCTCGATATCCCTCTCGAGTAACCTATAATCGGGATTATTTAGGATTTGTGTTTAAAGATGAATCGATCTCATTATCGTGATCTCATCACGATCTAATTCTCATTGCATAGATCCAATGACATTGTTGGGAAATCTTAGGGGCGACATTACATGCGCAGTGGAAGAACAGAAAATAAAATCCCTAATTTTTCAAAGATTTATTTGTCATCATACGAAGATTGGTACGCATAAATCTACGAAACTAAAAACTACGAATAGTAAAGATTATGTTATCTAGGGGAGATCATATATCCCTATTTCCCTATAGATCTCTAGGAGAGGGTGAAGGAGGTCAAGTACCCTCCTCTCTCGCGGTGATCCACACAGTAGGGCTGCGACGACGCTCCTCAAAACTCTAGGTCTACTCTGAGGTAGAGAGGGGGAGGAGAATAGGAGAGGCAAGCAAAGGCTCTACCCTATGAACCATTGAATCCTTCCTATTTATAGAGGTCCCTTGTCAAACCCTGATGGATCCTCCCCTATTGGGTATTGGATCTGCATCCAATTACCCAAACCTCTTAGATTAGTGGATCTCTATCTAATAATCTACCATGGGCTTTTATTGGATCTCATTTATAGGATCCATTAATTCAAGGGCTTATTGGATATCCAATAAGATAGGGTCTCCGGCGGATATCTCATATCTGAACCTCTACTCATCGTAACGCCTACCATATGTGTGTGACCCTCTAGGCCCAATATCGAGCTGGCCATGAGTCATACCTGTCAAAACTCCTCCTGGCTTAGTGAATTATTATCTCCATAATAATTCACTCGACTCATTGACTGTGGACGTACTAGGCCACTACGCCGTAGTCCCCAAACGATACAGGGGAATCCAATCCATTGGACATGAATATCCTCAATTACCATGTACCTATAGTCTCTCATCCATCTAATATCCCAGAGATTATATACCGGGTATGGTGCTGTCAGACCTATACGGTTTCTACTCGAGTCTCGCTCTAATCGGATTCTCCCAGAGAACTCTTTCTCTCTCAATCCGAATGACCCTAGCCAAGGATTTGTTTAAGCAAGAATACATGGGATATTCCTCTCATAACACCAAGAGTGGATGATCCTCTATCGACACTCAATAGCCCTCGTAAGGTTAACTACCACTCCCGAGGACCGGCTATACTAGATCTAGGACATCCAAACCTATAAATCTGGTATCAAAGAGTGGAGCACTCATACAAGACATCCTTGGTGTCTCAAGTCTGAGGACCAGATACACCACTAGGACTACAGAATCGCTGTCTGACAATAAGGCATTATCAGCCATCCAACATTCTGTAAGCGGATCAATCAGTGAACTTACTTATTCTCTAATGAGCACTTGTACTGTACCCCTAGTGTCCCCACATGAGCAACTATGAGACTAGCTGCATCCATCATATGGACAGGTATACAGCACACTAGTCTGTCCGGTTATCTCGATGTCCCTTTCGAGTAACCTATGACCGGGATTATTTATGATCTTTGTTTAAAGGCGAATCGGTCTCATTCTCGTGATCTCATCACGATCTGATTCCCATTGCACAGATCCAAGGACATCACAATATATATATATATATATATATATAATAGTTAATATAAAGTGATAAATGTCAAAATATAATAAGCAAAAAGACTGCGTGTCAAGTCACATGTGTCATCACTCACATGATTGGCTTGCAGGGCACATATGACTAGCAGACATCATAATATATACATGCATACATACAATAGTCAATATAAAGTGATAAATACCAAAATGTAATAAGCAAAAAGATTGCGTGTCAAGTCACACATGTCATCATACATGTGATTGACTTGCATGGCACATATGACTAGCATTATTGAGGGAAACCACTAGTGTCTCTCAACTTTCTGATAATGAATTGAGAAGTAATAATGCCTGCAACTCATTATCAAGAGATATTTTCATAGAGGATAACTAGTTAGTGTTGAATCTCGAATTTTGATGATGAAATCAATTCATGGGTTAATTGATCTAATCCATATTATTGAGTTAAGTGTGCAGGATTAACTACGATAACCTGAAAACATAAACCAAGGATACTGAAGTTAAGTTTGATGGGTGTTTGAGAGTCCGAAGATTCGTCGGAGATGCTGCTGGAGCCAACCAAGAAGAAATCGGGGACTTGTCGGAGTTTTCGGAAGTCCGCCGAAGAGATCGTCGGAGGTTCATGGAGATCACCGAGAAGGCTCGGCTACTCGCTGAACACGCCACAAAATCGGGAGCCTACTGGGAGTCCGCTGGAAGAAATCCAAGGATGTATCGGAAGTTCGTCGGAAGATCGCCGAAAAGCTCGCCGGAAGGAAACTCGACGTTGTTGATTAAAAACTTGCTTAGGACTATGTTTTTAATTGTGTAGTTTGTATGTAATTAGGGTTAGGATTAAGGGTTAATTGGGCCCAAGTTAGGACTGGTTTGGGCCAAGTTTGGAGCCCAACCAGTGAGCTGAAATAGTTTAGGCGGTGGCACCGCCCAGAGCCTGAAGTATCAAGTGATGGTACCGCCGGACTAGGCGGTGGCATCGCCCAGCACTCGAGAGTTCGGGCGGTGGCACCGCCCAGAACCCAAGAGTTCCGACAATGGTACCACCAAAACACTATCAATGTGGAAATTGACAGGCGGTGGCATTGCCACCGATAGGCAGTAGCACCGCTAGCCTCGGAAACCTAAGAGAATTCAAAATTTGAAGCCCAAATTTAAATCCTCTTGGGGCCTATAAATACCCCTCAATTCTCAGCAGAGAACATAACTTTTGAGAAGCAATAAATTGAGATAAAAGCCTTAGCAAAGTCTTTAGCAAGTCTTATTTTCAATTGCTTGAGTGTTCACCTCCTTCTTTCTCGTTGAAAATTTGTAAGAGTGTGAACCACTTGTAAAAGGTTGTAAGAGGGGTATTTGTCCTTCCCCTTCAAAGTGATTTACTAGTGGAAGTTGAGAGCCTCATCGAAGAAGGCTTCGCAAGTGAATGTAGGTCATTTTAATCGAACCACTTAAATTGGTATGTTCCTTGAATGTGTAAGTTCTTACTTTCCTGAAATTGTCATTTACACTACTGCTAGCTTTCGGTTTTCATCTACTCAAGTTACTATCGAAACAAAATCTCCTCGTATATACGAATTTGTTATTAAACTTACAAGTTTTAATCCGCTGCACTAATTCACCCCCTCCTCTTAGTGTTACTCCGATCCTAACAATTGGTATCAGAGCGAGGCTCACTCTCATATTTGGTTTAATACCCAAGAGAGATGGCTTACTCTGGCATGCATAAGGGTCATTCTATTACACATCCACCTATGTTTAATGGGTCGGATTACACGTATTGGAAGACTCGTATGAGGATCTTCCTCATTTCCATGGATTTCAAGCTTTGGACTATTGTCGAAAATGGATTTCAAAAATCTTTTCTTCCGATGAGCGAATAGAATGAATCGAAGAAGAAGGTTTTGCCTTTAAACGCAAAGGCTATGAATGCCTTGTTTTGTGCATTAGACAAAAATGAATTTAATCGTGTTTCAATTTGTGATTCGGCTTTTGATATTTGGAGAACTCTTGAGGTCACTCATGAAGGCACTAGCCGAGTGAAAGAGTCCAAAATCAACATTCTTGTGCACTCTTACGAACTTTTTCGAATGAAACCAAGTGAGTCCATCAGAGACATGTACACCCGTTTCATGGATGTCATCAATGGACTCAAAGCTCTTGGTAAAGATTTTTCTAACTTTGAACTAGTAACTAAAATCTTAAGATCCCTCCCAAAAATTTGGGATCCAAAAGTTACGGCCATTCAAGAGGCCAAGGACCTTAAAACATTTCCTCTTGAAGAACTTATTGGGTCTCTAATGACCTACGAAATGACATGTCATGCTCATGAAGAGCTCGAGAACCCCCTTCCAAAGAACAAGAAGGATATGGCGCTTACATCACAAGAAGACCACTTAAAAGGAACATCAAGTGATGAGGACAATGATGATGACATTGCACTTTTAACTCAAAAATTTTAAAAATTTATAAGAAAGAACAAATTTAAAAATAACAACAAAAACAAACTTGAATATAAAAAGGACCAAGTAATATGCTACGAATGCAAGAAGCCGGGGCACTTCAAAAATGAATGCCCCCAAGCCAAGAAGAAGCAACCGAAGAAGAAGAAAGCTTTAAAGGCGACTTGGGACGATTCAAGTGATTCAGAAAGTGAAAAAGCTAGCAACAAAGAGGAGGTAAATTTTGCACTAATGGCTTTAGGAGAAGAGGTATGTGATTTAATTAATGAAGATTTATCTTTTGATGAACTTTCTATCGCTTTTCACGAATTATTTGATGAGTGTAGAACTATTAGTAAGAAGTTTAATCTTTTAAAGAAAGAGCATGTTTTACTTCAAAATAAGCTTGATAGTCTTCAAACTCCTCCATGCTCTAAGTGTGACAACTTAGAAGCAATAAAAAATGAAAATTTATTGCTTAAAGAGACCTTAAACAAGTTTAAGGTCAATAGCAAGGGATTGGACATGATCCTTGCAAACAAGGGTTATGTTGTAAATAGAAGTGAAATTGGTTTTGTGAGAGGATCTCACCAAAATCCTACCACTTTCATTAAAGGACCCACATTACACATTTCACCTTGTTTGAAATGCAACTTTGGTTGTAAATCCGAACATATTACTTACAAATGTCCATTTAGGAAAAGTAGTTTCACATAAGTTGATAAGGGTTTCTAAAGGAACTATTAATACTTCAATGATGAATAACAAAATTGGTAGATCAATTTTTGAGGCACCCAAAATCAAATGGGTACCTAAAAACCATCCTCTTTTATAGACAAACCTACAAGCTAGGAGCAAGAGATGGTATCTTGATAGTGGATGTTTAAGACACATGATTGGAGATCCATCTCATTTCTCTATGCTCACTAGCAAAGAAGAAGGGTATGTCACCTTCGGAGACAACAACAAAGGCAAAATCATTGGCAAGGGAACCATAGGTAACAAATCATGTTTTTCAATTAATGATGTATTACTAGTTGATGGATTAAAACATAACCTCTTAAGTATTAGTCAATTATGTGATAAAGGTTATATCATTAGATTTGAATCTAATGCGTGCATTATTGAAAAACCAAACAATAACTTGTCAATGATTGCTTTAAAATAAAATAATGTCTACACCATCAACCTTGATGAACTAAGTAATGAAATGTGCTTCTCCGCTTTAAATGATGATACTTGGCTTTGGCATAGGAGATTAGGCCATGCAAGTATGAAACTAATATCTAAGCTCTCATCTAAAGAATTAGTACGAGGGATTCCCAATATGATGTTTGTTAAAGACAAAGTATGTGATGCGTGTCAACTAGGTAAACAAATAAAAACTAGTTTCAAACCAAAAAATCAAATTAGTACCACTAGACCATTATAATTGATCTATTTGGACTTATTTGAACCAACTGACACGACAAGTCCAAGAGGAAGCAAATATGCTTTTGTAATTGTAGATGACTATACTAGATACACTTGGACCTATTTCTTGGCACACAAAAGTGATTGTTTCAAATGTTTCTCTAAATTTTGTAAACTCACTCAAAACGAAAAAGGCTTCATGATTTCATCAATTCGGAGTGATCACGGTGGCGAATTTCAAAACCGTGACTTCCAAACTTTTTGTGAAGTTAATGGATATAATCACAACTTCTCCACTCCAAGAAATCCTCAATAAAATAGAGTAGTTGAAAGAAAAAATAGAAACCTACAAGAAATGGCAAGAACTATGTTGAATGAATATAGTTTACCTAAGTATTTTTGGGCCAAAGCCATGAATACGGCTTGCTACATCATGAATAGAGTTCTAATAAGACCATCTCTATCAAAAACTCCCTATGAATTATGGAATAACAAAAAACTAAATGTTTCTTATTTTAAAGTTTTTGGTTGCAAATGCTTTATTTTAAATGAAAAGGATGCCTTAGGAAAATTTGATGCTAAATCTGATGAAGGTATCTTTCTTGGTTACTCATCCGTTTCTAAAGCTTTTCGTGTTTTTAACAAAAGAACCTTAGTTATAGAAGAGTCTATTCATGTAGTTTTTAATGAAATTTTTGAGTTAAAGAAAAATAATTTTGATGATGATCTTGGTTTTGATAATTTGAATTTAAGTAAACCCCCTCCTCAAAATAGCAACTTAGATGCATCTTCTTCTGAAATTTCCTTACCCAAGGAATGAAAGCATGTAAATGCTCATCCAAAGGAGCTAATTATAGGAGATATATCAAAAGGGGTTCAAACTCATTCCTCCTTCAGGAATTTTTGTGCTACTGCCGCTTTCCTTTCTCAATTTGAACCTAAATGCATTGACGAGGCCTTGAAAGATGATTCATGGGTCATTGCAATGCAAGAGGAATTAAACCAATTTAAGAGGAATGAGGTATGGAAGCTTATTCCTACACCTAGTGACCATTTAGTCATTGGTACTAAATGGGTCTTTAGAAACAAGCAAGATGAATGCGGTATCGTGGTTAGAAACAAGGTTGGACTAGTGGCCAAAAGTTTCAACCAAGAAGAAGGTATCGACTACGAAGAAACCTTCTCTCCTATGGCAAGATTAGAAGCCATTAGGATGCTCCTAGCCTATGCTAGTAGTAATGATTTTAAACTATTTCAAATGGTTGTCAAAAGTGCCTTTTTGAATGGTTTTATTTCCGAAGAAGTATATGTCGAACAACCTCCCGGATTTGAAAATTCTCTTCTTCCTAATCATATATTCAAATTCACTAAGGCTCTCTATGGCTTGAAACAAGCCCCTAGAGCTTAGTATGAAAGGCTTAGTTCCTTTCTTATTTTAAATAATTTTACCAAAGGCAAAGTTGATACTACATTGTTTATCAAACACTTTAAAAATAATTTTCTTATTGTGTAAATTTATGTTGATGATATTATTTTTAGTTTTTCGGATGAATCACTATGTGAATCATTTGCTAAGTGTATGAGTCATGAATTTGAAATGAGTTTAATGGGTGAATTAACTTTCTTTTTAGGATTGCAAATCAAACAACTTAGTGATGGTATATTTCTTAACCAATCTAAATATATATTAGAATTGTTAAAATGATTTAACATGGATGGTTCAAAAGCAAGAAACACTTCTATGAGTACTTCGACTAAGTTAGATATAGATAAAAATAGTGAAAATTTCGATCAAAAAACGTATAGGGGAATGATAGGTAGTCTACTCTACCTCACCGCGACTAGACCGGATATCATGTTTAGTGTAGGACTTTACGCTAGGTTTCAATCTAATCCTAAATTATCTCATCTTAAGAGTGTTAAAAGAATATTTAGATATCTTAAAGGAATTCAAAATTTAGGATTGTGGTATCCGAAATCCGATAAATTTGATTTAATAGCTTATACAGATGTCGATTTTGGCAGATGCAGGATAGATTGAAAAAGCACATCCGGAACATGCCAATTTTTAGGACATGCACTTGTTTCTTAGACTTCCAAGAAACTCTTGGTCCCCTGAAAAACATTCCCATAAAATGTGATAATACAAGTGTTCATATGTCTTAACCAATCTAAATATATATTAGAATTGTTAAAATGATTTAACATGGATGGTTCAAAAGCAAGAAACACTTCTATGAGTACTTCGACTAAGTTAGATATAGATAAAAATAGTGAAAATTTCGATCAAAAAACGTATAGGGGAATGATAGGTAGTCTACTCTACCTCACCGCGACTAGACCGGATATCATGTTTAGTGTAGGACTTTACGCTAGGTTTCAATCTAATCCTAAATTATCTCATCTTAAGAGTGTTAAAAGAATATTTAGATATCTTAAAGGAATTCAAAATTTAGGATTGTGGTATCCGAAATCCGATAAATTTGATTTAATAGCTTATACAGATGTCGATTTTGGCAGATGCAGGATAGATTGAAAAAGCACATCCGGAACATGCCAATTTTTAGGACATGCACTTGTTTCTTAGACTTCCAAGAAACAAAATTCAGTTGCACTATCTATGGTGGAAGCCGAATACATTGCTGTAAGTGCATGCTGTGCACAAGTTATTTGGATGAAGAATACATTAGAAGACTATGAAATTCACTTGAAAAACATTCCCATAAAATGTGATAATACAAGTGTCATATGTCTTACCAAAAATCCAATTCAGCACTCTAGAACTAAGCATATCAACATTAGGCATCATTTCATACGCGATCATGTCCTTAACAACAATGTCGTTCTAGAGTTTATTGACACAAAGCATCAACTAGCAGATATTTTTACAAAAGCCTTAAATGAAAACCAATTTGAATTCATTTGAATGTATTTTCCGAAAAAAAATTCATCCTCTTTTCATTCTTTCATGGATTTGATTTCCTCCTTCTCTTTTGATTCCAAATAACATATTAAAGTACAACCCAAGATCCTATCCTATCTTGAGTCAAACACCTCTGAAAAACAAAAAAGGGGGAAGAAAGAAAATTTTTTTTCTCTTCTGCGGCATGCCAGCGGTGGCACCGCCAGAACCGATGGTAGCATCGCCTAAGCGCTCGATCACTAGGCGATGGCACCGCCCGAGATCCCCTTTGTAAGAAGAAGAGTTAGGGTCAGCGGTGGAACCGCCCCTTGTTGAATCTCGGATTTTGATGATGAAGTCAATTGTCATTTGTTATCTAATCCATATATTGAGATAATGTGCAGGATTAACTACGATGAAAGTAAGATGTGCAGCAGGAGTTGCGCCGAAGTCAAGACTATGATCACATTGGGGGTTCGAGAGTTCGACGAAAGTCCGGACGGTCATCGGAGGTTCTGTGGGAACAAATCCGAAAAGTCCAGGAGCTTGCCAAAGAAGCTCATCGGAACTCGCCAAGTGGATCAGGCGGTGGTACCGCCCGAGCTCGGTCTCCGAGCTCTGTCAGGCGGTAGTACAGCCCATTTATGGCGGTAGTACCACCCCTATCAGGCGGTGGTACCGCCCGAGCTCGGTCTCCGAGCTCTGTCAGGCGGTAGTACAGCCCATTTATGGCGGTAGTACCACCCCTATCAGGCGGTGGTACCGCCCGAGCTCGGTCTCCGAGCTCTGTCAGGCGGTAGTACAGCCCATTTATGGCGGTAGTACCACCCCTATCAGGCGGTGGTACCGCCCGAGCTCGGTCTCCGAGCTCTGTCAGGCGGTAGTACAGCCCATTTATGGCGGTAGTACCACCCCTATCAGGCGGTGGTACCGCCCGAGCTCGGTCTCCGAGCTCTGTCAGGCGGTAGTACAGCCCATTTATGGCGGTAGTACCACCCCTATCAGGCGGTGGTACCGCCCGAGCTCGGTCTCCGAGCTCTGTCAGGCGGTAGTACAGCCCATTTATGGCGGTAGTACCACCCCGGTAGTACCACCCTATCAGGCGGTGGTACCGCCCGAGCTCGGTCTCCGAGCTCTGTCAGGCGGTAGTACAGCCCATTTATGGCGGTAGTACCGCCAAGACCCCGAAAACATGGGAAATGACATTTTTGAACTCCAAATTCAAATCAGTTTGGGGCCTATATAAACCCACCCTTTCATGCATGAAAGGATACCGAACTTAGCATTTATTCTGAGATTTTGAGAGCTTAAAAGTGTTGTAAAAGGCTAGAAGTTCTTCTCCCTCTTTTCTTCGAAGTTTTGATCATTCAAGAGAGGAGTGAAAAATCTGTAAGGGTTGTCTCCTAAGCCCGTCAAAAGGAGTGAAACTGTAAAAGGGTGGTTGGCCTTCGCCTATTGAAGGAAGGCCTCTAGTGGACGTCGGTGACCTCATCGGAGGAGGAAGCCAAAAGTGGATGTAGGTCAAGATTGACCGAACCACTCTAAATCTCGGTTTACATTTACATTTTGTTCTCTATCTTAACTGCAATTACTTCCATAGCTTTACTTTAACTACACTTTGCTTGATCTTAAGTTAAAGCAATTTCTGAATCGACTTTCATACCGAAATCGTTCTTATCGTACGAACGTCGTTTTAAATCGTCAAAAGTTTTCCACTGCACTAATTCACCCCCCCCTCTTAGTGCTCTTGATCCTAACAATTGGTATCAAAGCGGGGTTAACTCTCAATCGGATTAAAACCCAAGAGAGATGGCATACGTCAGAAATCAAGAGGGCCACTCTATTACACGTCCACCAATGTTCAATGGGACGGACTACACTTATTGGAAGACCCGAATGAGGATCTTCCTTATTTCAATGGATTTTAAACTTTGGAATCTTGTCGAAAATGGATTTTTGAAGTCTTCTCTTCCAATGATCGATTGGAATGAATTGGAGAAGAAGACTTTCGCTCTTAATGCAAAGGCTATGAATGCCTAATTTTGTGCGCTTGATAAAAATGAGTTCAATCGTGTTTCGGTTTGTGAAACCGCATTTGATATTTGGCTTACACTCGAAGTGACTCACGAAGGCACAAGTAGAGTGAAAGAGTCAAAAATCAATCTTTTGATACATTCTTTTGAACTTTTCCGAATGAAACCGAGCGAGACTATTGGCGATATGTACACCCGTTTCACGAATGTCGTCAATGGTCTAAAAGGACTCGGCAAAAGTTTTTCAGATTTTGAGCTCGTAAATAAAATTCTAAGATCCCTTCCTAAGAGTTGGGACCCTAAAGTCACTGCTATTTAAGAGGCTAAAGATCTAAACAACTTCCCTCTTGAAGAATTAATTAGGTCATTAATAACCTACGAAATGACTTGCAAAGCTCATGAAGAGCAAGAAGACATCCTTCCAAAGAACAGGAAGGATATGGCACTTAGAACTTTCGAAGACCACTTGAGAGAAAACTCAAGTGATGAAGACTGTGACAATGACTTGGCACTTCTAACAAGGAAATTCAAAAAATTTATTAAAAGAAACAAGTTTAAAAATGACTCAAAAAATAAATTTGAACCCAAAAAGGACCAAGTTATTTGCTACGAATGCAAGAAGCCGGGACACTATAAAAGTGATTGTCCCCAAGCCAAGAAGAGAACACCAAAGAAGAAGGCGCTCAAAGCAACGTGGGATGACTCAAGCGCGTCCAAAGAAGAGGAGTCCAATACCGAGCAAGTTGCTCATTACGCCCTAATGGCCATCGGAGATGAGGTAACAAATTTAATTGATGTAGATTTATCTTTTGATGAATTACTAAATGCCTTCCATGACTTATTTGATGAATGCAAAACTATTAGTAGAAAATACAAATTGCTAAAAAAGGAGCATGATAGTCTTAATTTCGATAAATTAGAAATTGAATATCATGATAGTTTAGCTCTATGTAAAAAATGTCATGATCTAGAAACTCTCCAAAAGGAGAACTTGCTACTAAAGGACACCTTGAAGAAATTCGAGGTTGGTAGCAAGTCTTTGAATATGATCCTTACAAATAAGGGTCATGTTCCTAAAAGAAGTGGAATCGAATTTGTGAGAAGTCCTCACCAAAATCCAACCACCTTCATTAAAGGCCCTATCTTATATATTCGACACCAAAGCAAATGCAACTTTTGTTGCAAAGATGGACATAGAACTTATCATTGTCCATTCAAGAAAGTTAGTCCAAACAAATTGATTTGGGTTCCTAAAGGAACCACAATAAATTCTATGCAACATGATAAACAATTTAGATCAGTGTTTGAGGCACCCAAAAGTAAATGGGTACCTAAAAATCATCCTTTCTTGTAGAAACATACATCATCACAAGCTAGGAGCAAGAGATGGTACCTTGATGGTGGATGCTCAAGGCATATGACCGGAGATCCATCTCAATTCTCTAAACTCACTAGCATAGACGAAGGCTATGTCACCTTCGGAGACAACAACAAGGGTAAAATCATTGGCAAAGGAACCATAAGTAACAAATCCAACTTCTTTATTGAAGATGTTTTGTTAGTTGATGGTTTAAAACATAACCTCTTGAGCATTAGTTAATTATGTGATAACGGATATGTTGTCAAATTCGAATCTAATGCTTGCATCATTGAAAAACCACACAAAAATATATCTATGATTGCATTAAAACAAAATAACGTATACACTATTGACATCAATGATCTTTGCAATGAAATGTGTTTCTCGGTTTTGAATGAGGATGCTTGGCTTTGGCATAGGAGATTAGGTCATGCTAGCATGAAACTAATCACTCAAATATCATCCAAAGAACTTGTAAGAGGAATTCCTCATATCAAGTTCATCAAAGATAATGTGTGTGATGCTTGTCAATTAGGAAAATAAATTAAGGGTAGTTTCAAATCTAATAATCAAATAAGCACCTCTAGGCCCTTACAATTGATCCATATGGACTTGTTTGGACCGATCTCTACATGAAGTCTAGGAGGTAGCAAATACGCCTTCGTCATTGTAGATGACTATAGTAGATACACATGGACTTATTTCTTAAAACACAAAAATCAATGCTTTAGATATTTTACCAAGTTTTGCAAACTTGTCCAAAATGAAAAGGGTTCTATGATTTCGTCAATTAGAAGTGATCATGGTGGTGAATTTCAAAACTGTGATTTTCATGAATTTTGTGAATTTAACGGATACAATCATAACTTCTCTACTCCAAGAAATCCTCAACAAAATGGAGTAGTAGAAAGAAAAAATAAAAATTTACAAGAAATGGCAAGAACCATGTTGAATGAACATAGCCTACCCAAATATTTTTGGGTCAAAGCCGTAAACACTGCATGCTATATTTTGAATAGAGTTCTAGTAAGACCCTTACTCACCAAAACTCCCTATGAGTTGTGGAACAACAAAAAACCCAATGTTTCATATTTTAAAGTTTTTGGGTGTAAGTGTTTTATCTTGAATGAAAAAGATGCCTTAGGAAAATTTGATGCTAAATTCGATGAAGGAATTTTCCTTGGTTATTCTTCGGTTTCTAAAGCTTTTCGTATCTTCAATAAAAGAACTTTAATTATAGAAGAATTCATTCATGTTGTTTTCAATGAGATTTCCGAAATCAAGAAAAATGATTTTGATGATGATGTTAATTTTGATTCTTTGAATTTAAATGAAACCCCTTCTCCAACTAGCAACTTGGATGCATCCACTTTCGAAACATCCTTACCCAAGGATTGGAAATATGTAGATGCTCATCCTAAGGAGCTAATCCTAGGAGACACATCTAAGGGGGTTCAAACACGTTCTTCTCTTAAAGAATTTTGTGCCAACGCCGCTTTTCTCTCCCAAATTGAACCTAAATGTATTGACAAAACCATGAAAGATGATTCATGGATTATCGCAATGCAAGATGAGTTAAATCAATTTGAGAGAAATGAGGTGTGGAAGCTTGTTCCTAGGCCAAATGACCATTTAGTTATTGGTACTAAATGGGTCTTTAAAAACAAGCAAGATGAATATGGTATCGTGGTTAGAAATAAGGCTAGATTAGTAGCCAAAGGTTTCAACCAAGAAGAAGGTATCGATTACAAAGAAACCTTGAAGAAGGTATCGATTACGAAGAAATCTTCGCTCCTGTGGCTAGATTAGAAGCCATAAGGATGCTCCTTGCCTATGCTAGTAATAATAATTTTAAGTTATTTCAAATGGATGTTAAAAGTGCTTTTCTTAATGGCTTTATTTCCGAAGAAGTTTATGTTGAACAACCTCCCAGATTCGAAAATAATAGCCTCACTAATCATGTGTTTAAATTAACTAAAGCTCTCTATGGTTTAAAACAAGCCCCAAGGGCTTGGTATGAGAGACTTAGTTCTTTTCTTATTAAAAATAATTTCACAAAAGGTAAGGTTGATACTACATTATTTATCAAGAATTTTGAAAATAATTTTCTCATTGTTCAGATTTATGTTGATGATATTATCTTTGGTTCTACAAACGAATCTCTTTGTGAATCTTTTGCTAAAACCATGAGTCTTGAATTTGAAATGAGTTTGATGGGAGAATTAACCTTTTTCTTAGGCTTACAAATTAAGCAACTAAGAAATGACATCTTTATTAGTCAAACTAAATATGCTTTAGATTTGCTAAAGAGATTTAATATGGAAAGCTCAAAAGCTATTAATACTCCTATGAGCACATCCACTAAGTTAGAAGTTGATGAAAGTAGAGAAAGCTTTGATCAAAAAACTATAGGGGTATGATAGGAAGTTTACTTTACCTCACTGCAACTAGACCAGATATCATGTTTAGTGTAGGACTTTGTGCTAGGTTTCAATCGAACCCTAAGATATCTCATCTCAAAGCGGTTAAAAGAATACTTAGATATCTTAAAGGTACCACAAATCTAGGATTATGGTATCCGAAAATCGAGAAGTTTGAGTTAATTGCTTATGCTGATGCAGATTTTGCTAGATGTAGATTAGATAGAAAAAACACATCAGGAACATGTCAATTTTTGGGACATGCTCTTGTTTCCTAGTCATCTAAGAAACAAAACTCGGTTGCACTATCAACAACCGAAGCTGAGTATATTGCAGCTAGTGCATGCTATGCATAAGTTGTGTGGATGAAAAACACCTTAGAAGATTATAAAGTTCATCTTAAAAATATTCTCATTAAATGTGATAACACAAGTGCTATATGTTTAACAAAGAATCTCATTCAACACTCAAGAACAAAACATATTGATATTAGACATCACTTTATACGAGATCATGTCACCAATCATGATGTAGTTATAGAGTTCATTGATACTAAACATCAACTAGCTGATATTTTTACAAAGCCTTTAAGTGAAGAACAATTTAATTTCATTAGAAAAGAATTAGGAATGTTAATGTATCCGAATGCTTAAACTCATTAAATTTATTTTTCGGACTTTCTTGATTCAATAATCAAATCACTTAATTGCTATGATGATTTTACATGATTACATACCTTAATAATATGTTGGAAATTATGTATTTTGGATATAAAAATTTCCATGATAATAAGCATGTTTTATCTTCATGATTGTATTGGAAAATCTATAGCAAAACCTTGTCCGAATGCATGAAAGTGTTAAATTTTATTTTCGGATTTTCTTGATACCTTATTCTCTTCCGAACTTAATGTAGCTTTCATAAGCATTTGTCATATCGAGTTTGATTCATATCATTGATTTTTGACATATAGAATCAATTAGCAAATGCATCTTTCATAGGCTTATAATGTGAAAAATATGTTCAAGAAATGGATTTGATAAAATGATTCCTTCTTATAATTTCCTTCTTGAAAAAGGAAGATTTTTTACTTGCAAGGATATTGATTCACATACATATCTTGATCCTTGTAAAAATGAAGCATGATTTAATCTTTCCTTGAGATGTTTGTATAATTGGTACCCTATCACTCATTGTTGAAAAATGACATGAACCTAGTTATGACATGAATCATTACCGTACTTATGTTTAAATTTTGCTTATATCGTTCTCCTTTTTGTTGATGACAAAGGGGGAGAAATATATGAATTGATGCTATGAGTGTCATATTTGAATTTGAATTATGTTAAAGAAACTTGCATCGAATTATATGGTAAATTGATGATAGAAATGCTATGATTGCTAAACACTTGAAATATTTGCATTATGTTAAGATATCAAGAACTTGCATCGCAATTTTATATGTTGATATCTTACCATATGATGAATTGCTACCATTACTATCATTCACATTTGAAATGTAAAACTTGAAAATGGATGTCAAGCCTTGACATCATTTTCAGAGAGATACATCATGATAGGAATCATGATGGAAGTATTGATAAGGTTAAACAATCTTAACTTATCAATATGTCTCTTGAATTCAAAGGC
This sequence comes from Musa balbisiana, assembly GCA_004837865.1. NCBI lineage: Eukaryota > Viridiplantae > Streptophyta > Magnoliopsida > Zingiberales > Musaceae > Musa > Musa balbisiana. Next base: position 18,370,639 of record CM017194.1, on the reverse strand, counting down.
TTTGAATTCAAGAATGACTTATCTGGAGTATGGCATATAGATAGGGGGAGTTAAAGTTAACTCCGTTATCAATTGATTGTCATCATCAAAAAGGGGGAGATTGTTGAATCTCGGATTTTGATGATGAAGTCAATTGTCATTTGTTATCTAATCCATATGTTGAGATAAGTGTGCAGGATTAACTATGATGAAAGTAAGACATGTAGCAGGAGTTACGCCGAAGTCAAGACTATGATCACATTGGGGGTTCGAGAGTTCGACGGAAGTCCGGACGATCATCGGAGGTTCTGTGGGAACAAATCCGAGAAGTCCAGGAGCTTGCCAAAGAAGCTCATCGGAACTCACCAAGTGGATCGTCGCAAGTCCAGGAGTTTGCCGGAAGTCCGCCGGAGCATCGTCGAGGGTTCGTCGGATGATCGCCGGAAGTTCGCCGGAAGCTCGACGGAAGAAGCGATTGACGCACCAGAGCAAGTTGCAGTAAATGTCTTGAAAAATATCATAGTTAGCATGATGATTAAGTTAGAAATGGGAGGTGATCCCATTAACTTAATCTTGGGGCAATTGGGCCGTTAACATACCCAAATTGGGCCGAATGGATCAGCCCATTCGGACCCTGATTTCCTGGCCGGCGGTGGCACCGCCTAGGTCGGCGGTGGCACCGCCCAAGAGCTGTCTCCAAGGCTGGGCAGCGGCACCGCCCCTATCAGGCGGTGGCACCGCCTGGGCTCAGTCTCCGAGTGAGACTGGGCGGTAGTACCGCCCTTATCAGGCGGTGGTACCGCCCGAGCTCGGTCTCCGAGCTCTGTTAGGCGGTAGTACCGCCCATTTATGGCGGTAGTACCGCCAAGACCCCGAAAACATGGGAAATGACATTTTTGAGCTCCAAATTCAAATCAGTTTGGGGCCTATATAAACCCCACCCTTTCATGCATGAAAGGGCACCGAAACTTAGCATTTATTCTGATATTTTGAGAGCTTAAAAGTGTTGTAAAAGGCTAGAAGTTCTTCTCCCTCTTTTCTTCGAAGTTTTGATCATTCAAGAGAGGAGTGAAAAATCTGTAAGGGTTGTCTCCTAAGCCCGTCAAAAGGAGTGAAACTGTAAAAGGGTGGTTGGCCTTCGCCTATTGAAGGAAGGCCTCTAGTGGATGTCGGTGACCTCATCGGAGGAGGAAGCCAAAAGTGGATGTAGGTCAACCGAACCACTCTAAATCTCGGTTTGCATTTACATTTTGTTCTCTATCTTAACTGCTATTACTTCCATAGCTTTACTTTAACTGCACTTTGCTTGATCTTAAGTTAAAGCAATTTCCGAATCGACTTTCATACCGAAATTGTTCTTATCGTACGAACGTCGTTTTAAATCGTCAAAAGTTTTCCGCTGCACTAATTCACCCCCCCCCTCTTAGTGCTCTTGATCCTAACACCCCCAACCCGTGGGAAACTGATTCAAGCTCTCCCACAACCTCTCTAACCCTCATTTCAACCTTTAGAAGCCTAGGAGAGGGATTCTTGTTGGTTCAAGCTCGCCATCTTTCAAGAAATTCTCCATAAGGTAAAATCTGAAATCTTTCCTTCCTCTTCTCATTATTTTGCCTACTCTTCAAAGTTTCATATTCTTGATCCATCATCTTGTCTAGATAATGGCTCCTAAGAGATCAACAAGAACAAAAGGAAAAGGGTGGAAGGAGATTCATATGACCAACACTTTTTTAGATCTAATGAAGAAGCTCTTAGGTTTTCTAATTTCGAAACAAGAACTATATATAAGGGCAAGCATGTTGATCTAGATAAACTTGGAAACCTAGAACCCATTAGATGGTTTGCACATTTATATGTCTTACCTCTCCTACAAATTAATGAACCAATTTATCCTAGGTTAGTGAGGTTATTTTACACAAACCTATGTGTGGACAACGATAGCTTAAGTACATACCTTTTAGGAACACCAATTAAAATCTTTGATAGCACTATTTGTGAACTAATTGGAATTACCGAAAAGGATAGGGGCTGTTATTTTAGAGAAAAATGGGATGTCAATGTAATCGAAGCAACTTACTCCGAAGCCTTAGAAACTATTTTTGCAAATCCGAACCTAGGCATGATACCCAAAAGCTGCGAGCACTTACTGCCCTTTAACTCTAAAATTCTTCATCACATCATGACAAGCATACTACTTCCTAAGCAATTTCATCTTGATGAAATAAGTCAAATAGAACTAAGCACCATGTATTGGATTATGACTGGTCAACATAACTATTTTGGATACTCAATCCGGCAACACATGCAGGATATTATAGCTAAAGACACTATGTTACCATATGGGGGGTTAATCACTCGATTTATACTTGCCTATGACATTTGTGTCTCACCCGATGAAGAAATAATTCAAAGTGATCGATTTAACACCATCAATAGAAACCTACTGAAAAGACTTAGATGCACATTTAGCAATGGCATATGGGTTAGGCAACCCGGAAGGTCTGATCCAATTCTCCCACCAGTGTACACCCCGAAACATCAATTTTTAGGGGAAATGAATCTCCTCCTCCAAGTCCCTTTGGTGCAGCATCTTCAGCTCCTGCTTCATCTTTTGAAGAACTCATAATGGCAGAATTGCATCAGATCAAATCACAACAACTCAAATCACAACAAGACCAACTCAAATCACAACAAGACCAACTCAAATCACAACAAGACCAACTCAAATCACAACAAGACCAACTCAAATCACAACAAGACCAACTCAAATCACAACAAGACCAACTCAAATCACAACAAGACCAACTCAAATCACAACAAGACCAACTCAAATCACAACAAGACCAACTCAAATCACAACAAGACCAACTCAAATCACAACAAGACCAACTCAAATCACAACAAGACCAACTCAAATCACAACAAGACCAACTCAAATCACAACAAGACCAACTCAAATCACAACAAGACCAACTCAAATCACAACAAGACCAACTCAAATCACAACAAGACCAACTCAAATCACAACAAGACCAACTCAAATCACAACAAGACCAACTCAAATCACAACAAGACCAACTCAAATCACAACAAGACCAACTCAAATCACAACAAGACCAACTCAAATCACAACAAGACCAACTCAAATCACAACAGACCAACTCAAATCACAACAAGAGCAAATTCAAATTCAGCAAATTAAAATTTGAAAGAACTACGATAAATGAATTAAAAAATAGATGTCATGTATAAGAACTATGGATTTCCTCCTAAGGATTAATTGATATCCCTTCTTATGCAATCATTGTATGGCTACTCTTAATGCCAAGTTAAAGTTTTGTATGACAGCCATGCTTCTTAATCAGATGAATTTTGAATGAAAGTTGAATTTTTTTTTTAATGAATTCTGGATGAATGCTGATTTGTTTTATGAGATGAATTTTGGATGGATGCTGAATTTTGTATGATCGATCTTAAAGCTGGATTTCTTTTCTAATGATTTTATGATCATAAATTCTCTGCTTAAATTCTCATCTCCTTTTTGTTGATGACAACGGGGGAGAAGAATGAGCAAAAAATGAAAAGATGACTTGTGATAACTTGACTTATATAAATTGTAAAAATGAAAATGTCTTATACGCATCAATAGCATAACTTATATAAATTGCAAACGCTTGTGTAACGTAAATGTCTTATATACATCGCAAAATTCTTTGAGAATATCGCAAGATTGATTGATCATATGAAATCATGTCTTACACTTATATCATGCAATTCATGTTGAAAATTCTTATCTCTTGTCGAAGTGATCATTTGACTTGAAAATGATTTTCATAGCTTGAGATGATGAGAAATACGAAGTTTCGTATTTGCTCATGCTTAAAGAGAATAATGATAAGTTCAAGGGATAGAACTTATCGGTTTAGGCTTGAATTCAAGTGTTTTTATTTTTTTCATAATATGGCATATAGATAGGGGGAGTTATGTTTAACTCCGTCATCAATTAATTATCATCATCAAAAAGGGGGAGATTATTGAATCTTAAATTTTGATAATGAAATCAATTAATGGGTTAATTGATCTAATCCATATTATTGAGTTAAGTGTGCAGGATTAACTATGATAACCTGAAAACATAAAGCAAGGATACTGAAATCAAGTTTGATGGGTGTTTGAGAGTCCGAAGATTCGTCGGAGATGCTACCGGAGCCAACCGAGAAAAAATCGGGGACTTGTCGGAGTTTTCGGAAGTCCGCCGAAGAGATCGTCGGAGGTTCGCGGAGATCACCAAGAAGGCTCGGCTACTCGCTGAACTCGTCACAAAATCGGGAGCCTACTGGGAGTCCGCCGGAAGAAATCCGAGGATATATCGGAAGTCCGCCGAAAGATCGCCGAAAAGCTTGCCGGAAGGAAACTCGACATTGTCAGTTAAAAACTTACTTAGGACTATATTTTTAATTATGTAGTTTACATGTAATTTGGGTTAGGATTAAGAGTTAATCCTACAACCCAATTAGGGGCCAATTAGGCTCGAGTTAGGACTGGTTTGGGCCAAGTTTGGAGCCCAACCAATGAGCTGAAATAGTTCAGGCGGTGGCACCGCCAAACTGAAGTATCAGGCGGTGGTACCGCTGGACTAGGCGGTGGCACTACCGAGCACCCGAGAGTTCGGGTGGTGGCACCGCCCAGAACCCAAGAGTTCCGACGGTGGCACCGCCAGAACACTGTCAATGTGGAAATTGACAAGCGGTAGCACCACCACCGACAGGCGGTAGCATCGCCAACCTCGGAAACCCAAGAGAATTCAAAATTTGGAACCCAAATTTGAATCCTATTGGGGCCTATAAATACCCCTCAATTCTCAGCAGAGAACACAACTTGTGAGAAGCAATAGATTAAGATAAAAGCCTTAGCAAAGTCTTTAGCAAGTCTTGTTTTCAATTGCTTGAGTGTTCACCTCCTTCTTTCTCGTTGAAAATTTGTAAGAGTGTGAACTACTTGTAAAAGGTTGTACGAGGGGGATTTGTCCTTCCCCTTCAAAGTGATTTGCTAGTGGAAGTTGGGAGCATCATCGAAGAAGGCTTCGCAAGTGGATATAGGTCATTTTGATTGAACCACTTTAAATTGGTGTGTTCCTTAAATGTGTGAATTCTTACTTTCCTGAAATTGTCATTTACACTACTACTAGCTTTCGGTTTTCATCTACTCAAGTTACTATCGAAACAAAATCTCCTCGTATTTACAAATTCGTTATTAAACTTACAAGTTTTAATCCGCTGCACTAATTCACCCCCCCTCTTAGTTCCGCTCCGATCCTAACAGTTAGTAATACTCTACATTTTATTCAAATACTCAACAATAGAAGTGTCGTCTTTATATTTCAGGTTCATAAGTTTTCTGATCAAGAAAACTTTATTGCCAGTCGTTTTTCTTTTATAGAGACCTTCCAACTTTTTCTAAAGATAATATGTAGAACTTTCAATAGAAACATAGTAAAAGATACTATCATATTTACAATATAAGATGATAGTATTTGTTATAGTTACGAGCTTTGCACTATCCCCTTGCAAATAAACCCAATTATTTTTTTATTTAACCTCTTCCAATCATTATCTAACCTCTTCGATCTAATCCAATTGTTTTTCGATCTAACATCTTCCACTTATTATCTGTCATAGTTATAAGCTTTGCACTATCCTCTTGTAAAGGTCCATACAAATCTTTATAATATAAGAGATCTTCTATTCTTGGTTTTCATATCATCCAATTATTTTCGTTCAAGCTAATCATATAAGAAATATTATTGACCTTTATGTTCGAATATAAAAATTAAATGCACCAAAACCCTACTCTGATACCAATTGATAGGATAAAAAAAAACTTTATATATAAAATGAACAAATACTAGTAGGTCATAATACATAGCAAAATTAAATAAAAATCACAATCAAATAAGACACCAAAATTTATATAAAAAATTCCTCCAATGTGAAAGGTAAAAAATATAGGGTAAGCAAAAAAAAATCTACTATAAAAATAAAGAATATACAAATCTCACAGTCTCTTACCCAAAACCCAAGTGACAATCATAATAAAATAATAAAGATATAAGGTTTATGTCACTATGTACAACATTCAAAATCTTTCCAAGTGATTAGAGTAAAAATTTATTGTAAATATGATTTAACCGAGAATACTATCTGAATAATTAAGAATAGTCTCCGTGTTATCCTCGTCTTTTTTCTTTTTTTTCTTCTCTTGTTCTTCTGCCTTC